>BMAC01000088.1:1909139-2004719 GCA_014905375.1 Phtheirospermum japonicum
TGCAATTCCCTAAGAGTACGCGGATCCCGCTTGGTCATTCTACCGCCAAAGTATGAAAACGAGTGAAAAGCTAGAAAAACATAATAAAAACTGCGCTAATGATACAAAAATCTAAAACTAAAAAAAAAGGCCTAATAGACTCCTAATACCCATAAATGCAAGCAAAACACATGAAAACGCGACACAAAAAGTTAACAAAAACACGTACAAAAACGTACAAATCAACCACCCCACACTTAGAATGATTGCTTGTCCTCAAGCAAATTTAATCTAGAACTACGAAACTACTCCTGGATGATCCTAAACTAATGCACAAAAACCAAATTCGAGAAGTCGCATGCTACAATACTTGTTAGCTAGATTAAAAATGATGACAATGAAGCGTTGACCAAGAAAGTTTAGATCGACTCCCGGAAAGTTCAGTAAAAACTTCAAGGATTTATAACGTATCCATGTTTATTCATCATCATTTTTTTACTATTGTTTTTTCTCTTTTTCTTTTTCATTTTTTCATTTTTTTTTTGGTACCCAAGGAGATGAGGTACTTAAGTACAAGATATATATAATGAGAAATCAACGACTCTGATCACTTGTTGCTACTAGAAACTTACAATTTTTTGATCGAGCACATGGAACAATTGACGACTCCAAAATACAAAATAAAAATCCTATGGAGAGTGTTTGATGACGAGGCTAGTTGAGGCACTAGTTCTAAATTGAGCTCAAGGATAGCACGAAGCTAAAGAAGAACAAAGTTTCCAACAAGTTAAACTACCTAAGTCCACTACATCCGATCGACAATCTAAACTCCCTAACCAAATCACCAAAACCACGTCACTTCGCCAAGGTTCCAAGCAATATAACACCCATACTTCTCAAATTATCACAAGCTAGCATACAAATAACTTAAAAACCTAAGACGAACCCTAACCACCCCACACTTAAAACCTAGCAATGTCCTCATTGCATATTAAGTTAAGAAAAATGGTAAAAGTGTAGGGAAAAGAGGACGCCCCTATCTCCAAGATTGTGATGACACAATTGTGCATAAGTCCTCTCCGGGAGTCGAGGCAAGCTATCTACAAGAAATGAACAAACAGGGGTTTGCAACAACAAGTTATGTACAAAATGTGAAAATCATTTTGGGATTCTTGAAATATTTATTTTGTTTAGGTTCTCTTTTATGAAAAGAATCAAAAGCACACTATATACACAAGCACCATATATTTTTATTTTTAGTTATTATTATATATATATATATTTTATTTATTTATTATTTTTTTTGGCAATATATGAGATGAGAAATAAAAGAAAATAATTGAACAATAAACAAATTTTTTTTTAATTATTATTTTTTGAATTTTTCAAGAATGGAGATGAGAAATAAAAGAACATAATCGAAAACCAAACAAAGTAAAGATAAACGAATGAAAATAAAACACAAACTTATTAAAGTAATTAAAAAGGATATTTAGGAGAATCAGTGATGTCTCCTTCGTTGGGGGTTGAGGTTTGCATCCTCGTCTTCCTCTTCCTCATATTCTTCCTCGTATCCTTCCTCGTTCTCTACGTCCTCCTCCTCTTCCATGTTTCGATGCAATCGTCTCTCGATCAACAAAAGGCAGATGTGGAGGGCACGGTGTGCCCAATCGGTCCTTGCTTGCCCCACGTCGAGCCGATCAAAACGTGCAAACACTTGCCATTGGAAATCGCTCCAACTCATGTCATGACCCAAGCCAGTGCTCGGGCCTCCCTCGTGATGCGGGATACTGCTTCGCTCGTGTTTGCTCTGAAAAGCGCGCCCGAACCGGTTTTCAGGGCTTCATCGACCTCGACGCCTTTGTTGTGCCTCTGTTCATATTCATCATCTTCTTCTTACTTGTAACTACGAAGGAGATGTCATCATGGGTTCGCTGGAATCTTAGCCATTTCCAAATCAATTCCATCAGCTCGATCCTCTCCAAGTGGGATGCCTCGGGGTCGAAACTGAAATGACGGGCTAGCAAGGTGATCATGGTCCCCATTCCGACCCGAGCGACACTCCCGCCCTTCGTTCTACGAATCCCAATAATCCTAGCATGGAGAAAGAGATAAATGGGTATTGGATGCCTGCGGTGCAAATACCAAAGCACGTATACCTCGTCCTGTGTGAGGTTAGTGCTCTCGTGCTTGCCCATAAAGACGTAGGCGAAGAACTTATATGCCCCCAATAAAGCTATGTCGGTAATTATCGAGGCCTGAAACTGAAAAGTACCACGTCCGATTATGATACTTGCACAAAATTGCGTCGGGACAAATTCGCGTGGCCGCTCATCCCACACCTCTTGGCAATTAAGCCCGAGCATCGCTTGGAGCACCTCCTTGGTGATCCGGTGCTCGCTTCCCCCAATCTGAACAATGATTTTCGTGGCCTCGCGGCCCCGGATGGCAGTGAAAAACTCGAGCATCATCTCTCGGTAGGTCGATGCTCGAAGGGATGCGAACTGGCGACCGCTCAAATCGTCAACGTATTGGAGCATCCGAGCCCCAAATCCCTGGTAGTCCCCATTTTCCACCCACTCGTGTAGGTGCTCAATATTGACAAAGTGCGGGAGGTTGAAGTTCCATTGGGAAAGGTTTTGATAGTGTTCCTCCTCAGCTTCTGAATAAATAGGAAAACAGGCGCCGTAGTTGTCGGCGATGTTGGGATAGGGAAAATCGTCATCGAAATGGTAGGCCAAAAGAATGGTTTGAAATAATTGACGTGGAGAATATGAGGGCTGTGTTTAAGAATTCTGAGAATCGAAAGGAATGGGCACAATGGAAAAACGAGGGAGTTTCAAACAAAAATGCTCATTGAGACATTTCCTCGAACACTTGGTGGGCATGTTATCAAAGAAAGGGATTCAAGGCTAATTGAAGAACAAAAACCACCAATTTATTCAATCAAATAATCAAAGCACAAAAAATAATAACCAATTTATAATCCCTACCAAATTCAAGTAAAGTACCTGAAGAAACGGGACGAAGAGGAAAAGCTGAACAAATCACAAAGGTTTCAACAAAAATCAGGCCACTGTGGGCTGGGGGTTCACTGGAAAATGGAAGTGGAAATCGGAGTCGATCGACTGCTTCCCCCCCTTTTCTCTCCCTTTTTTTTCGATTCTGCTTTTATTTTTATTTTCCGGCCGTGCATTTTTTTTTGTTTCTTCTCTTGTTGTTTTGGCAGCCGATTGTGAAGAAAAATTTAGGCTGGATCGACTGCCTTTATAACCGCCCTACTGGGTCGGCTTCAGTGGGGTAGTCGATCGACTACAATTCAGTCAATCGACTGCTCCTTGCAAAACTCAAGAGCTACTATCCTTCAGTCGATGTGGATCATTGCAATCGATATGTCTGTCGATCGACAACAATCAATCGACTGAGTGTCTTTCGATCGCTTTCTCCTTGCAAACTCGGGAGCTACTGTCCTTCGGTCGATTTGGCTCATTTTAGTCGAATTGGCTGTCGATCGACTGAGGGTCTGTCGATCGACTGCTCCTTGCAAAACTCAGGATCTACTGTCCTACAGACGATTTGCCATGTATCAGTCGATCTGGTAGTCGATCGACTGCTATGCTGCAACCAATTTCTTATTTTTGATCTCCTTCTTTCCCAAGCCTCCATGATTGCTCCTACATAAACCTAAAAACATTAGTTAATGTTAATAATGAAAGGATATACAAAAAGTCAAAAGAAAAATAATAAAGGGGGTTAGAAAGCCATGGGTTTCCTCCCATGTAGAGCGTTTGTTTAAAATCATTCCCTCGAGTATCCTTCTTCGATTAGGACTCCGTCGGGAGCAAATCTCCCGTCACTACAAAAAATTCCGGCTATGCTGATGGACAGTATATGGAATACTGACGGCCTCTTGACGGATATTGGCTGTCAGCATTCATGTGGTCAGGATTGTAGTATCCTGATGGGAAAATGTTCCTGCCAGGACTGCTGATGACTTTTTTGACGGCCAAACCCGCCAGTAAATGGCCTTCAGTATTCCTGGAGGGTTTGGCCGCCAGGAATGTCTGATGCTATCCTGACGGGTTTGGCCGTCAGCAGTCCTTGTGGGTATGTGACCGTCAGTATTGCTTGCGAGTAATTACCGTCAGAAAGTCCTGAAATATACATGTGTAAGGAAATGAAAATATTATTAAATTTTATGATATATTAATTAATGATTAAATTAAAAAAGTAATAAAAAAATAAAATTTTAATCAATAATAAATTATCCACTAATTAAAAATCAAAACAAATTACCCAATAATTAAAAATTAATCCATCCATCGAATGTATAAAACAAATCCTGAATTATCCTTCCATCTAACTATCACCACCATCGAATGTCGGATCTGGGGGAGGCTGAGTAGAAGGCTGACGTGACATGGTCAGGGCAACAATGGCTTCAATCTGCTAACGGAGCGTCAACTGGGAACGCTCTATCTCCTCGCGGATCCACTGAATCTCCAGCGCCTGCTCCTAGCGGATCCGCTGAATCTCATGGTTGGCTAGCTCAAGCTGCATCTGCTGGGACTGGAGCTGCATCGGCGGTGGAGGTGGAAGAAGTACTGCAGCCCTTCTGAGTCTTCCCGAAGTATCCAAAGCCATAGCGTCGACCCTTCTTATTCCCGACAACCTGTAGATAAACCTCAATCGAGTCTACCTGAGTGCTGCTATCATCAGACAACGCAACACGACTCTGCTCCAAAGCCCTCTCATAGTCCTCTTGATATCAAAATTTTAAGCTATTATTACTAAACAACTTTTATCAGATTTTATACTAAATAACTCATATATATATAATATATAAACTTACAGCTATCCTCTGGGCTTTGGGATCCGTAAATATGCCGTCGGGATTTCGATGATACTTCAGAAGAAGGTCGTAGTTATTGGGCTGCGTACCTGTCTGAGCAGCCTGTATATAAAGATACATTTACAATATTTAATATAATGAATTAATTAAAATATAAAATTATACATGTTCAATAATATAATTAACTACTTAAAATATAAAATTATTATCGACTTACAATCTCGGCGGCTTGTTGATTCGCCGGCTTAAACCCACCTTGGTGCTTCGCTATACTGGTCGAAGGGCCTCCGAGCTCGCTCAATCTGTTGCACCTGGCCTTCTCAAGTTGTCTCCCATACGCAAGAAGGTATAGTCCCATTTAATCGATACGCCTTCTTCCAATCGTATATACGACTGTTATAAGAATCCTGCATCGCTATATAGAATGCCGTCTCGGTGGCATTCTCATCGTATATAACTCTGTCCCACCACACCAATCCCTACAAAAGAAATACAATTAGACAAAATAATTAATCCATATACTTAACACAAAATAAATAAATAAACAAAATTACCCTAAAATAAGGCCACCACGTCTGACGATGGCTGTCCGGGATGTGCTCGAATTTCCACCCTGCTGGGTGGATACGAGACTCGTGTATGGTCCTCAAATAGGTCGGCAAGTCCTTCGACGGACTTCGCAACCTATATATTAATAAATCTATTTCAGTATATGTCAAATAGTTAAATTATATATAGAACACATAACAAAATTGATTAAATGTTACTTACCTATTTCTCTGCACGAATACCTTGATCCCGGTAGTCCTGACCTCTGTACTGTGCGTGCTCCCCGCGTCATCAGATGGGGTAGGTTGAACAGTATCATCGAAGTTTAAGTCGGTGGCATCATCCTCATGGGGTCCCGAGGACGATGAGTTAAGAGAAATCCGACGATTATGAGGACCCCTGCCATGCATCTAAAATACAACATAGTTTTATTAATAAATAAAATTATATATATATATATATATATATAGGGTTGGGTTCAAATGAGAACCCGTCATTATATGTGAACCTAGGGACTCATCTTAACCATTAGATTGGATAATCTTGGTGGTTGAGATCATGACATGTCAGCATGGTAATAATGTAAAAAAATGCATTAATTAATTAAAAAAGGTATTTTGGACATATATCAACTTTTACAAAGAGCACTACATTTTTCTTTAGAAAGCACAATAGATTAAGAAAAAAACCACTACGATTGTGTACAAAAAGCATCACAAACTTCGTCTATAAACTGCATATTCAAAAATTTGAAATGAAACTCAAATCTTTAACAAACCATAACTTTTTCAAATTTTATTCGTTTTGAATGAAATATATATCAAATTAATCAATTCTCAAGATCTACAATTTAAGATACACATTGCATGTTTTAAAATGTAAAATATATATATATATATATATATATAATTAAATTAAAAAAACTGAACTGATTTTAGCACTACAGTACTGTGTAAAAAGCACAATGAACCTGGACATATAATTGCACTGTGCAATATTAGATCTAAGGACAAGATTAGTCCCTAGGTTCACATATAATTACGGGGTTCTCATTTGAACCCAATCCAATATATATATATATATATATATATATGATTGTTCAGATTATCATTAACACTCATAAAATCTTCAAATCTCAACCCTAACTTTCAGACTCATCTTCGTAGCTTTCGTCGTCTTCTTAAGTTAATACTAGTTCATCACTTTCTAACTCTTCTAAATCATTATTGAACGACTCGTCGTTTTCGTGAATTAGAGGGTCGTTTAATTGGAAGTCGACATCCTCCAATTATATTGCAGGAAATATTTCTACAACATCTTCTTGGAATGACTGTTGTTCAGGCATGCGAGGCTCATTATAATCCACCGTTGATCGAGCTTTAATTTGACAAGTTGCCCACCAATCTAGTTTGTCTCGCTTCAAACTCGAATATGAACATTAGTGCACTTGAGTCGCTTGGGAAGCGAGTACAAATGGCTCGTATCGATTGAATATATGTTTATGATTGATATCAACGAGCTTATATTGAGGGTGAATTTTTGTGTCGGCTGGAGTTGGATCAAACCACTCACATTTGAACAGGAGTGTCCTTCCGATCGTCTGAAGACCGTGATACTCCAATTTAACCACTTCTATAAGACGACCGTAATAATCCATGTATGCTCACCCATAACTTGTTCCTCTTATACAAACTCCTGTGCTCGACGTTGATCGTTCAGAACCATACACAAGCGTGTGAAATCTATATCCACCTTACAACCCTTGAATGTATTCACAACACGTGATGGACCATACGCAATGGACCTTATATAATCCTCATTTATATTGTTCAAAGGATCTCGTGCCTACAATAATTTAATGTGTTAAAATATTATAATATATATTAATTGCCACGTAGTTTTAAAGATAATTAAGACTTACGTAGTTCTCAAACCAAACAGAAAATTCAGCGTCTAATTTTCGACTCAGTGCCTTATCTTTAATTTTTGGTTCGTGACGTTTAACACCATATTCGAACAAACTTCACATTTATATTTAAAATGAAGAATTGTTATTATATTTAATTAATAGATTTCGATAATTACAATTGCAACGAGCTTGAATCGTTAACTTAATAAATTGTCGGAGTTCAGCACAATTTAGTAACACATATCTTCTGGCCTCGGCCAATTCTTCATCTGACAAGAATCTTTTCCCTGCGTCTGAGAAAGCTTCACCATTATTTTTAAAATAGATAGAACGTTTGGATCGTTGTCTTCATCATTTTGAACTTCTTCATTACGATTTAAGTTTGTCCTTTTTGTGGAGACATTATTATCGAAGTAGTACGAATCTAAATTTGACGCCTCTTCAACTAGATATGCGTTTGCTATCGAGCCTTCAACACACGCTTTATTCCTTACGTTGTTTTTCAACTTGCGAAGATACCTCTCGAAAGGATACATCCACCTATATTGCACTGGACCAGCAATTCTCGCTTCGTATGGTAAGTGGATGGGCAAATGTTCCATTGAATTAAAGAAAATTGGTGGAAATATTATCTCAAGTTGACAGAGTATTAAGGGAATGTCACGCTCTAAACGACTCATATCAGCAATTTCAATGTCTCTCGCACTCAGATCTTTGAAAAACAAACTTAACTCTGTTAGTGCCTTCCACATGGGATGAGGAAACAGTTCTCGAAATGCAGTTGGGATCAACTGCTACATAAACACGTGATAGTCATGGGTTTCATCCCGTACAATCTCAACCCTTTCATATCAACAAAGCGACTTTCAACGGCTTGTCGAGCGTGTACGACGCTTTGAGATACTTTCTTGATGTGTCTGCATGAAGTTCCGGACGATGACAGTATTCTGCAAACTCATCTCTTGATTTCGAAGTGTCTTTTGTTTTCCTTTTGACATTCATCACAGTGTTAAACACATTATCAAAAACACTTCTCAATGTGCATAACGTCTAAATTATGACGAATCAAGTTAGTGCTCCAGTAAGGCGAATCCCAAAAAATACTTCTTTTTCTCCAACCACTATTCTTCGCTATTAGTTCATTCACACATTCGAAATTTTCATCGGTTACCTTCTGAGGTCCTAGCCTTTCAATTTCGGCCAAAATCTTTGTTCCAGAATGGATGTGCGGCGGCAGAGCTTCAACCTTTCTATTTTTCCTAATTTTTTTTTCTTTACGAAGTCGATGATAACATTCTAGAAATTTACGATGGTTATCAAACCATGATTGTTTCATGCTCTTTGCAGGGTAAAAGCGTCTGAACGCTCCATGCAATACGGACAAGCCATTCGACCGGCCGTACTCTAACCGGACAACATCGAGTATGCAGGAAAGTCGCTAATGGTCCACATAAGGGCAGCTCGCAACTGAAAGCTCTATTTTTTAGATACATCGTATGAGAGAGCACCGTCGAACCACAACTGCTTCAGCTCCTTAATCAACGGCTGTAGAAAAACATCTAACTTATCTTTAGAGTTATGTGGGACCGGGACGAGAACACTGAGAAACATGTACTGCTCTTTCATGCACATCCAAGGAGGCAAATTGTATGGTGTGAAAATCACCGGCCACGACGAGTATTGTTTTCAAAAGCTTACAAAAGGTTGAAATCCGTCTGTACATAGACCCAATCTTACATTTCGAGTTTCAGCGGCGAACTTTGGATGAGTTTGATCGAAGTGCCTCCAAGCCTGAGAATCTGACGAGTGACGCATGACACCATCTTCTACTATATGTTCATGCCACCGCATATCTTTTTCCGTTGTTTTAGATGCGTACAACCTCTGCAGGCGGGCCGTTAGAGGAAAGTAAAACATCCTCTTGTACGGAACTAAGTTGGACTTACGCCGTTTAGCTTGTCCCTTCTTCGCGGGTTTGAACCGTGGATGAGCACAAAACTTGCACTTATCCAAATTAAAATCATCCTTCCAATAAATCATGCAGTTCTTCACGCAAAAATCTATCTTCTCTACTAGTTACCCCATACCTCTCAACAAGTTCTTACTTTCATAGAAATTATCTGCAACATTGTTGTCTTCTGGAACGATCTCTTTGATTAAATCAATAAATTGATCATAACAATTCTGAGAAACACCATGATCCTATTCCAAATTCATAAGACGGGCAACTAAAGACAATCGATTCTGTTTCTCACAGCCGGGATACAGAGGTTTTTTTTACAGCTTTCAGAATATCAAAAAATTTATTCGCCTCGGGATTAGGTGATTCATCCAACTCAATATCATTTATATAAAAATTGGGATCGGAAACATCTTGCACCATATCAATGTATGCATTTGATGATGATCCCCCGACTTCAATATCAGCAGGCCATGAGACGAGATCTGTTTCCCCGTGATGAGTCCAAATGTAGTAATCAGCAATGAACCCTTTGGTACCGAGGTGACATTTTATCTCATCGATAGATCTATAACTAGAGTTCCTACACTTAGTTCGTGGGCAAGGGCATTTTAGTTTATCACCGTCCCTCTCTGCAAAATCATGCGTGAGTGCAAATTGTACGAAACTATCTACACCGGCTATGAACGCCAGATTTAGAAATCCGACAATATTCCATTTGTACATCCAACTACGATCAGCAACCATCATAAGATTTTTGAGTGTTATTCGTGATTCTAGAATCAATGGCCAGAAAAGAATGTTGCAAAATTTCGGCAGCATTAAGAGAAGAATGAGTAATTCAAGTTATAATTGGTAAGACTTATATCCCATTCAAGAATGTGATATTTAGTAGTATGTATTATCTTAAAGTATGCATTTCTCTTAGATTCAAAATTTTGGCAGAATCTCCCCTTAGTTCTCATAGTACACGTATATTTCAGTGCACCCGAGAACAATTAGAGAGATGCAGAAACCGAAATTTCAAAACTAAAAAAAAAACATACACATAAGATAACCATACTACAAGTCACGTTCTCAAACTATCCAAAAAATTGGAGAATTCAGAACTTAGTATCAAACTCTATATTTGATGCTAAATCTCAAACGGGTCTAAGGAATATTGGAATAGTTCGAAACATAGTTTCAAAATTTTATATTTGATATAATTCTCAAAAGAGTGATCTATATATAACTGATTCTCTACAACAATATGAATCGCGTCACTTCGCCAAGGTTCCAAATAAGCAATTACCACCGTCACATTGTCATGAGTTCCTCCGCAGGCCTATGTATTAAGGGTGAGTTCTTCTGGCCTCTGTCACACGCTTGAACAAAATCCTCTGCCTCCTTCCTTAATTGTGGCCAAAAGTACCCTGCTCTCATAATCTTGCTTGACAAAGCTCTGGCACTCATATGATTGCCACAACATCCCTCATGGATTTCTTTCAGGATATGGGTGCCCTCTCTCGGGCTTAGGAATTGCAATAGAGGTTCTCTGAATCCTCTCCTAAATAGCTCTCCCTTTATCAAGCAGAAACAGGATGACCTAATCCTTACTTTTTTCGCTTCCCTTTTTTTATCTGGCAACTCTCCTTTCTCCAAGTATGCCTTGACAGGAGAACGCCAATCTTTTTCCTCATCTACCGAGTATACCCTCTCTTCCCGTAACTCCTGGTAAGCCATTAATAGGGTGATCATCCTCTCCTGGCAATCTACTGTCGAACTGGCTACTTTGGCTAAGTAACCCGCTTGGTCATTTTCTTCTCTGGGGATTTGGAGGACAGTCAAGGTCTTCATACCATTGGCTAATTCCCGAAATTGAGCTATATATTTACGCATGTGCTCTTCTCTTGTCTCGAGTTCTCCGTTTATTTGCCTACATACAAGTTTCGAATCAACTCGCGCGCATATCCGCTCTGCTCCTAAGTCCTTCGCCATCTGAATTCCTCTTAACAGAGCTTCGTATTCCGACGCATTATTGAACAATGGATAATTCATCCGTATTTCGTATTTAGTGGTTACACCCGTCGGGTCTATTAGTACAATGCCTGCACCACAGCCCAGGCTTCCTACCGAGCCATCTATATAAATCATCCATTCCTTCTCATCCTCAGGAGAGCTGGTCATTGCTTGCATAAAATCAACCAATGCCTCGGCTTTAATGGTTGTCCTGGATTCAAAAGTAATGTTAGAATCACTAAGTTCGATTATCCATTTTACCAGTTGTCCCGAGGCCTCTGGTTTATCCATGATGGATTTTAGAGGTATATTAGTGCTCACCACTATGCTATGTGAAAGAAAATAAGGGCGCATCTTACGCGTCATCCCGACCAGAGCTAGCATGGCCCACTTTACCTCCACATATTGGAGTTCAACATCATGTAGGACCTTGCTCCAATAGTATATTGGCCTTTGCATCTTTCCTTCTTCTCTGAGCAAGACCGTGCTCACAGCTTACTGTCCGACAGATAAGTACAAGATCAAAGGTTCTCCCTGAACTCGCTTGGTGAGTAGTGACATGCTATCCAGATGTTCTTTGAACTTCTGGAATGCCTCCTGACACTCTTTGTTCCACTGAAATCGAGCCTTCTTCCGCAAGGCCTAGAAGAATGGTAGACTTTTCTCAGAAGAGCGCGAGACGATTCTACTCAGGGCATTAATTCGGCCAGCCAAGCACTGCATTTCCTTAACATTCCTCGGGGGCTGCATATCCATGATGGCTCTAATCTTTTCTTGGTTGGCTCTTTTCCCTTTTCTGTAACCATGTAGCCCAAGAATTTTTCATCTCTTACCCCAAACGCGCACTTCTTATTGAGCTTCATTCTATATTTTCTCAGGGTATCAAAAGTTTCCTTTAGATCATCCATGTGCATGGTTGCCTTCACACTCTTGACTAACATGTAATCCACATACACCTCCATGTTCCTTCCTCGCTGGGTTTTAAACATTTTGTCTACCAACCGTTGATATGTGGCGCCCGCATTCTTGAGCCCAAATGGCATGACCACATAACAATAGGTCCCCTTTGGGGTTATAAAACTGACCCGCTTCCAGTCTTCCTCAGCTAGCCTGATCTAATGATACCCTTGTGAAGCATCCATCAATGCTTAACAATTCACAACCAGACGTAGAATCAACCAATTGGTCTATCCTTGGCAAGGTAGTGATCCTTAGGACAAGCACGATTGAGGTCCCTAAAATTTATACACATTCGCCAATCCTCCTGGGTTTTAGGAACCAACACCGCATTAGAAAGCCACTCTGGAAATCGTATTTCCAGAATATGCTTGGCTTTTAACAATTTTTCTACTTCGGCTTCAATGATTACCTCCTTTTCAAGACCAAAGTTATGTTTCCTTTATTTAACTGGCTTCTCTCTTGGGCAGTGTTATAATTGGGTTCTCTCCTTAGGCAGTGTTCTACAACTGCTGGATCTATCCCTACTAGATCATGAGGAGACCAGGCAAAAACATCAGCGTTATTTCTTAAAAAGTTAACCAGGTCTACCAGGATTTTGTGGCTCAGAGTTGTCCATACTTTTAAAACTCTACTATCATCTCCTGGGACCACTTCTAACATCATCAAGCCCTCCTCTCGCCGGGCTAGGTCTGGCATTGTGTTCTCCGTTCTAGCTCTTTTAATCTGTCTTTCATTTTCATTACGCCGAACACATTTAACATATATTTGTCTAGATGTATATTGATCACCTTTAACTTCACCTATTCCATCCTGTGCAGGGAATTTTAATTTCATATGGTACACCGATGGTCGTCCCAACATAACGTTGTACGAGGAGGGTTCGTCCACTACCAGGAAACGAACCGACCTGGACTTCCTGAATGGACCGTCTCCCAGTGTCACGAGGAGATTTACCGCTCCTAATGGTTTCAGGGTTCCTCCTGCAAAACCAACTAGGGATGTGGTGACTTCCTCCAGATCCATTTTTAAGTTCAGCTATTTGAAGTAGTCATAGAAAATGATATCAGCTGAGCTGCCTGTATCCATAAATATTTTTCGTATAATATATATGGAAAACAAAAACTGATTTGACTTTTTATTACAGCCCAAATGAAACTCATATAGTATGTAAAATGTGTTGGAATAAGGTGACCAACAAGCCAACTTGTGGCTGTGGTCTGACTTTTCTCTAGTAATACAATCGTTTCTTATTCGAAATAATATCTATTATACATATTGGCATTCCATATCTTTAATCCCTTGCTAGTTGCATAGATATGGTCCTGATGAAGTTACTCTATTACGGTGGATTGGTCTAGCAGAACCGTGAGATAATCCAGCACGTAATGTAACTCGTCGAACTTGTTCCTAGTCATAGGGTTACGCCATAATGAGGATACAGGCCTTTCCCGTTAAGACTGGTACTTAGTGTATGTGGACCGCGTCTCATCGGTCACGGTGTCTGGACATCGACATACATAAGTAGGTGCTCATATGATGAGTTCACTGAACTCCCTCACCTAGAAATCTCTAAGTGGTTCCCACTCATCGAGTAGATGATTTCTATGGTATAGCGTACAACATTAATCCTTAAGACCCAGACCTCATCGTGACTTCACTAGAGGACAGGCTATGTTGTGACCTGTCTCTGTGTCTCCTTGGAGGCCGATCAAAAGGGGCAACGTTCGCATAGTCGGGAATCTAGTGGGAAGTCTGTGCATGGTAGTAGGGGATTCGGACGCATGATAAGTCATGGATGTCCTGTGTGTTCTGATGGTTGATAAATCCTCGGAGTCTCTGGCCAGAGCTGATAGTGGGGTGTTTAGAGAAATGTGTTTCTCTAAGTCACACACGAACGGATTATCTTGAACCTAGAACGTACACACAGTTATTGAACTAGAAAGAGGTCTCGATGAACCAATACCTCTTGTTCAATCGGGACATAGATCGCGAAGGGATCGTACTGTACATATAAGCTATATCACAAGGTTCTTGCAGGCACTTCATTTGTATCTAGGGAATTATGATGCGTAGTTGCTAGGCGCCTCTCATAATTCGTTGGGTTCTGGTTTGACCAGTGATTAAGTAAAATGAGTTTTAATTAATCAGGGACTCTAAGGGACGAGTTCATATAAGGACAATGTGTTGTTCGAATCACAATATGTTGTGAACCCACGGCTAGCTTACACCTGAACCATTGAGGGTCACACCACGTGTTTCCTGATTATTGAAAACGACAGCTAGAAATTAATTGTTAATTTTAGCATATTTAAATGTCAATATGATTGAATCTAAAGTTCATAATTATGATTATGAATTGAGAAATAAATACGAGAAAATTATTTTGGACGCGAAAATATAATTGTTATATTTTTCAAAATTATCGTTTGTGAGAAATGATTTAATTCCGATGGGGTTTTCGATTTAAAATTGGGTCGGCCCAATAAGCCTTTAAAGTTATCGGGCCGGTACTGTTTTAAATTAAAAGGTTTTTGGTTTTGTTTTTATTTTGGGCTTGGGCTTGTAATTAAATTAAAGCTTGTTTTTTTTATTTTTTCTTTTTGGCCCATCTTCACTTTGAGCCCAATTAATGTGGGCTTGATTTTAATAATAAAACAAAACATATAAAGGAAGAATGAAGGCAGACGGCTTTTGAATATAAYTAGGACACACCAACAAAATTCGGAAAAAKSMTTTTTTTGAGAAAAACCCTAGCCTTCTTCTTCCGTGCACATCCCAGCCGTCCACCTCCGGGCCGCCGCCGCTTGCCGCCGGCCGTCGCTAAACCGAATCGTTCGGTAATCGTTTTTTTTTTTCGTCGTTTTCAATCCTTCGTCGGATCTAGTGCTCCGTCGTAAGGTCGTCGGGTTATACGGTGTGTGACACCAATTAGCCGGATCGCCGTTTCCGGAGACGAGCTTCCGAACGCTGCCGGAGCTCCGCGTCGCACCCGCCTTCGCCGTCCGTTTCGAACGTTGTCGGAGTGCCACCGTCGCGCCACCAACAGCTTGTGCCGCCGCTCTAGAACGAGGGACTGCCGCTGCTGCGCCGTTGTCGTCTCCGTACGGCAGTGCCATCRGACAGCCGACGCGTGCCGAGAACCGTCGCACCTCAACTCGCCGGACTAGCCCCGTGAAACCGCTGCTGTTCTGCCACAGCAGCACCATTGTCGGCGTGCCGCTTCGCCGAATTTCAACCCGCGAGCCCCGTCACTCGCCGTGTCCCGTCAGCCACGCAACAGTCAAGTCGGAGCCGCTTCCCGTCGCGACGCTGCCACCGCCGTGCTGTTGCTTCATCACTTCGGACCCAACGCCACTGGTCCTTGCCGCTCGTCGCCGGTTTTCTTTCAGCGAGCCGTGAGGTAATATGGCAATTGATATATATGTAAATATTCAGTTTGCGTATATATATATATGTACTATGTATGTTGCTGGGTATATATTGTATATATGATATTATATATATAATACAGATATATGCATGTATATAAAGTATGCTGTGTGTGCTTTTTCTAAGTATGTGTGTGCATGTTATTTGTTTGCATGCAATTTTTAATGTTACAGTTTATATCTAATGTAATGTTGAATGCATGCTGGTATATGTGTCTTAATATGCATATATATATTTGTGTTATATATGTATATACTGTTGTATAAATATTATATATATACAATATATAATTAAATATATGATTAATATATTAATAAATATATAATTGTTATATATATAAGTTTAATATATTAATATATATATATATATATATATATATATATATAATTGTTATATATATATGTTTAAATAGAAACCGATCATGCTTATTCGATTTTATGAAAATCAAATTATTTCTATTTATTAAAAAAAATTAAAACATTGTTTCAATTAATTGATTATAAAATTGGACCGTCGTCAATTGAATTCGATTCAATTAATTTAATTTTTAAAAATTTTTGTTTTCCGCTGCGCGACGGTACCATCGATTCCCAACAAATGATTAACGAAAAGTTTTATAAAGAAATAATTACAAAAAATCGAGAAATCTGGGTAAGTGCAAAACGCCAATAAATTGCACTACTATAATCTTGACTCTCTAGATAAATGTACAAGTAATTTAATAGATTTTCATCATTTTTCTAAAGAAACTTCACAAATAAATACAAAATTTTGTTCTGAGGTCTATTATCTTCGCAAAAACATGAGCGAATAAAGGGAATACAATAAGATCGGAAAATTTTCATTTTTTGATCCAGTATATTGGTCATATTTAAGAAAAGTTACGTGATGTTGGTCATCATCAAATAACGTCTCTTAAGTTGGTCAATTCATCAAAAAAAGGTCAATTAAAAGCCCAATTGAGTTTTTTTAATTGCTGACGTGGCGTGATTCAATACTTTTTTTATTTTATTTTTCTTTAATTTTAAATATTAAATTGAAAAAAAATTGGAAAAACTTTCATTTCGGTCAATTATATTGGCCAAATTCTATAAAGGTACATGAAATTGGCCAATCGTCAAATCATATCTGCTATGTTAAACAATTCCTAATAAAAGGTCAAAAAAAGCTTGATAGGATTTTTTTCTGACGTGGCATGATTCCATATTATTTTTTTATTATTTTTTTTAAATTTAAATATTAAATTGAATACAAAAATCTATTTTGCCTTCATTTTCTTTACTTTTAATCAAATTAATAAAATCTTAATTAATATGAAATAAAAAAGTCAATGATAAATATATAAATATAAATAAATCTTTAAAATTATAAAATTAATATAACAGTTTATATGATTTTTTATTATTAAAATTTTAATTAATAAAAAATTAATAAATTCAGAAATAAATATAAAAATATGAAATGAATCTTAAAAAATAATAAAATATATAAAACAATTTAAATGAGAAAATCTCTTATATATGATTTTTAAAATTTCTATTCTATATTTATTATATTGGTTTTAATATTTATATTATTTTTAATATTTATAAATGATTTATATAAATTTTTATTGATTAAAACTTTATTAATTAGATTAATGGAAAGATTAAAAAAAGGAAAAGAAAAGGGAGAGCAAAATAAGTTTTTATCTTTAATTTTATTTTTATAATTATAGAAAATTGATAAGAAAATATAGAATTATACTACATAACAAAAAATCCTTGATCTCACTGTTTTTGAACCATTTGTGATCAATTGACCAACTTAGCGGATTTGGTTTGAGAATGGTTAATGTCACGTATTTTTTCTGAAATATGGTCAATATAGTAGACCAAAATGAATTTGTCCCTAAAATTTTTTTTCTTCAACTTACTGATTAAAATTAGAAAAATAAGAAAGTATTAATTCATGTACCTTTTCTGCAATGTGGTCAATATAGTGGATTAAAAATGAAAAATTTCCTCTAACCTAGACTTGAATTTGAAAATTTTAGAATTTTCGATTGTGGCTTGGATATTAATTCTCTACATGATACGACATCAACTATTCACGTCGGCAAGCATGCATGGTATTTATGCAAGTTTAGTGAGCGACCTCATCATCTAGAAGTTGCAATCCTTCTGGGAGGTGGGCGAGCTGTTTATGGGGGCGGAGACCTCTCGTATGAGAGTGGCGAGCTCTTATGTGAGGTGGCGAGCTTTTATGAGGAAATCGTTATTATACCAGCTCGGCACTAAGTGGTAGCTCGGTGTTGAGAGCTGATCTTCATTGTTTTTGGGCCCTGTAGGGCTGCTAGCGATTATTTTATGGGGTCCCGACGGACTACAATTATGAACACGGTTATTAGTCCATGGCTATTTTGGTAATTTAGCGAGAGTTCTCACATCTATGGAAACTTAGCATATAGGAGAAATCCTAATTCTAAGTCGGTCGCTATTTATGGAACTATAGTTCTAATAGGAGATGGGAACCCTAGATTGGGAACACATCTCCCATCTATATAAAGAGGACTCAGGCCTCATTCTTTTCTCTCTAAATTGAATTTTACATCCTAGGTTTTAGCTCTCACATCTCACTCAAAATTTTTATGACTTAAGCATCGGAGGCCCTACGTTGGGGCCGTCCACCACCTTGGCTTGGGTTTTATTTTGCAGGAGGGATCAGTCAGGTCGCTATGAGCTCTCTTAAGGCTGATCAGGTCACTGACTATATATTCAAGGCTAGCACTTTCTATTCTTGAGGCACCAAACCATCTTTGGGAAAGAGGGACATCAAGTCCTTGAGCAAAAGACGTGAGATTGTTAACAAGGAAACTATGAAAGGAAGAATTGTTGCACCTCAAAACTTGGATTTTGATGGGGAAGCAAGTAAGACAAAAGAAGGATGACACCGTGAAAGAACAAACACAACTGCTGGGAGAAACAAACTAAACAACAACCACACCACCATCCTTGACAGGAAAGCAAAAGATGAAACAACTAGAAGAAAGACGTAAGGAAGAGGTTCCAGAAATAATCAAACAAAATTCCATCCACTTAGGAACAAAAGAATGGGAGGAGCTACCAAAAGGGAGTACTTGTCACGCCGACAAGGAACTCCTTGAACAATTAATAGGATTGGTATCTCCAGATAAATTGGAGAAATTAGATGAAATCTTGATAGGAGAGGTTAGCAGTGGAAAGGATGGGAAGTACAAGACGGATGACGAATATAAGCCAGAGAAGTTGGTTGCTTCCATGAAAAAGAGCAGCGAAAATGTTCCATGGCAACCAAATCCTGAGTTACTCCGAAGCTTAGGAAGAAGGAGGTACCCAGTTGAGTACATCTCATCGTCTGATGATGATGACATAGATGATCGGCTACTTAAGGAGTACAGGTCGCAGAGGAAATGTTATATGCGCCAGGCCCAGTGGGATGAGGATGAGGAAAATGATAGCAATAATAGAGCTAAAGAGGACAGGTCATGGAGGAAATCTTATACGTGTCGGGCCCAGCTGGATGAGGATGAGGATTGTGATAGCGATTGGAGATCTAAGGAAGATAGACCGCGGAGGAATTCTCACAAGCGCCGACCCCAACGGGGAGAAGACGAGGATGATAGAGATTGGATGCTCGGGGATAACAGGCCACGAAAGAAACCTTATAAACGCCAAGCTCAATGAAATAAGGGGAAGGACGAGTATGAAGTGGGACAAGGTACCCACGCATTTTGAGATATGCAAGACGCATTACGAACTTTACAATGACAGGTCGCTGGGACAGAACCTGAAGAATTTAAGGGTCATCCTTTTTAAGAGAGGATATGAAGGGCAGTACTACCTCGCAGATAAAAAGGATTAGATTTTCAATATGATGGGTTGTCCGACCCCATGCGCCACATACAAGGTTTTGAGAACGAAGCAATTTTAAGGCAATATATTGATGCAGTGGCATGCCGAGCTTTCTAATCCAAATTGAGGGGAATAGCACAAGATTGGTTCCACCAGTTACCGCCTGGAAAGATCACCATCTTTCAAGTCATGAAAGATGCTTTTTTAAAGCATTTTTCTAGCGCCAAGTTGCACACCAATACCGCGCAATCTCTCTTCATGATGGTGCAACGACCAGGGGAGGTCTTGAAGAATTACATCACTCGGTTTACAAGGGATACCTTAGAGGTTCCTATAGCCACGGATGAAATGAAGGCAGGAGCATTACATCAAGGGTTGAGACAAAAAGATCTATGTAAATCCATGGCCAAGCGATCTACGTAAACTTATGAGGAGGTTCTAGACAGATGTGACAATACATACACGTGGAAGAGACTGAATAGGAGTATAGGTTACGTTTTGGAGTAGAGGTCATAGAGCCAGAAAGGATCATTTCTAAGAGATCAGACTCTAGGAGATAACCAAGGCAATCTACTCAAGGGCTCCTAACCACTGGAGAAGTTGGCAAAGAACCAACTAGTGGCACGAGAAAAATATGGCGAGAAGAGGATTTAACACCCTTGGCATACCCGCAAGCTAAGGTTTTCACGATCATGGCAAATACCTAATGATATCAGATGGCCAGAAAGCTACACGCAAATTCCTACTAATCTAAAACCTGAATTCTTTTGCAGGTTCCACAATAATTATGGTCATCCAACCGAAAAGTGCAGGCATTTACGAGAAGAAATACAAATCCTCATTAAGGCGGGGCACTTGAAAGAGGTCATACATAAAGATAGAGAGCCACGTGGGCCTGTGCAACAATTACCCCCATCCCCACCAGGAGGTCCTCCATCGTCCCAGGCAGAGAGACAACTACAACAAGAAGGACAGAGACAGAACGAGTGAGAACGAACCATGGGGAATAACAAGTAAAGGATAAAAATGATTTTTGGGGGACCAACGGACAGAGATAAAAAAAATGCACGAAAGAAGCATCCAAATGTAGCAAGACCTGGACCATGTGAGGTCCCGGCTATTAATAGGCAACCCCCGGCCTCAGAACAAGTAATTTCATTCGTTCCTGATGAATGATGTGCCCTACAGGTGGAGCATAATGATGCGCTTATGATTGAAGCTGAAGTAGAAGGGTACGAGGTCGAACAGGTGTTTGTGGGCAGTGGGAGCTCGGTCAACATCATATATAGGGAGTGCTTAGATCAGATGAGCTTGGAGATAAAGGTAAGTCTAGTAAAAAACTTAACTTATGCTTTTACTGGCGCGCAAGTTATCACCGAAAGTGAATTGGCACTCCTTGTAACATGGGGAAAGGGTGAGATAAGAGTGAAGAAGCATCTGAAGTTCTTAATTATCCAAGGGAGCTCATCATAAAACGTGATACTGGGGCGACCTGCCCTTAATTTATTCCAGGTGGTCACTTCTACTTACCACATGAGCATAAAGTTCCCTGCAGGTAATAAAGTGGGCGAGATATTATTTGAACAACATGCCACCAGGTCGTGCTACCAGATGATTGTGAGGAAATGAATAAGCGAGGGGAAACAAGAAAGGTCAGTTGACGTATAAGAGGGGATACTTAGCTCCAAAAAGATAAGGGAGGAGGAGAATTATGTCTACCCTCGTGAAGAACTCATGGAGATTTCGCTAGAAGAAGGCAGGCCAGATTATACTACCAGGATAGGAATTCAAATGACGGAGGTTGTAAAAGAAGAACTTATAGCGCTACTAAGAGAATTCCTGGACATCTTTGCTTTTGAATTTTAGAAGCTACCAGGAGTATCTCATGAGGTCGCACAACACCATTTAAACGCTGATCTAGAGGCAGAACCCGTGAGGCAAAAGATACGACACTCTGGGGTAGAGCTAGATAAGGTGATTGAGGAGGAGGTGCAGAAGTTACTGAGAGATAGATACATCCAGGTCATCCAATTCTTGGAGTATTTATCCAACATTATAATGGTGCTGAAACCTAGACAGAAGTGCGGATGTGTGTAGATTTATGCGAATTGAACAAGGCATGCCCAAAGGATCACTACCAATTACCGCACATTAATTAACTGGTCGACTCAACTTCAGGCCGTGAACTACTAAACATGATTGACGCATCATAGAGATACCATCAAATCCCGTTGGCAACGGAAGATTAACCCAAGGTGAGTTTTGTCACCTCCACAGGTACTTATTGTTTCGTTTCAATGTAGTTTGGATTGAAGAATGCAGGAGTGACCTATCAAAGTTTGGTCAATAAGATGTTCAGGGACCTATTGAGGTCCACCATGGAGGTTTACGTGGATGATATGTTGGTGAAGAGCAAAAAGATGGGCTCGCGTGTGGAGGATCTACAAAAGTCCTTTATTATATTAAGGCAATATGTCATGCGTTTTAATCCAAAAAAGTGTGCGTTCAGTGTGCGATCAGGTGAATTCTTGGGATATATGGTGACGGAGTGAGGTGTTGAGGTAAATCTAGAGAAGGTGCGAGCTATTATGGATATGCCCCATCCCCGAGCAGTGCGAGACGTGCAGGTATTAACTGGACTAATTGTAGATCTTAGTCGCTTTATTTACAGGTCGGTAGAAAGGGGTTTTCCTTTCTTCAGAACGGTGAGGAAGGGATCCAAATTAGAGTGGACAAAGGAAGCAGCAAAAGATTTTGATAAGCTTAAGGAGTACTTAGTCGTGGTAAGCTCCGTACTTATCAGAGAATATGTGGGGTTGCATAAACTTATCAATTATATCAGCAGGATGTTGAGGGGGGGTGAATTAAATTACTCGAAGCAGGAGAAAGGTGGATTTAAATTGATCTACTGGGCAAGGAAGCTCCGACCTTATTTTTTGGGGCACAAGTTTAAGGTACACACCAACTTAGCTCTTAAGCAGATTTTGACTAAACCCAACGTGTATGGTCGGTTGGTGAAGTGGGAAGTTGAGCTCAGCGAATACGAGGTGGTTTATGAGCCAAGGACGGCGATTAAGGCTCAGGTATTAACAGATTTTCTACAAGAGATGGTGCGTCCGGCAGAAGAAAAAATTGAACATGAGGCGTGGTTGATGCATACTGATGGGTCAACTATGGTATCTGGAGCTGGATTGGGGATTGTCTTGACCATTCCGAAAGGGGAGAATCTCGCCATCAAGCTGGGGTTTAAGGCTTCTAATAACGATGCAGAATATGAGGTGTTGTTGCAGGGCATAAAAATGGCAAGCAACGTAGGAGCTCGGCGGATTTGGGCATATATGGATTCTCAACTTGTAGCTTGTCAGTTCGATGTATCTTTTGAGTCAAGGGAAGAACGCATGCAAGAGTACTTAAAGAAACTAAGGAAGGCAATGCAAGAGTCAAGGGGATGGTTTCACAAATCAAGACCCCCAAAGTTCGAACGCCCAATTTCACGGCCCTTATTCTCCATCCCGTGCTCGTGTGCCGACACCCGAGCCACAACTCCAAGTATCGCCGTGCTAGGGCCCCTCGTCACACGGAACCCAATTCCACGGCCCACACTACCAAGGCCCGATCATCTATGGCCCCCCGTATCAATTTCAACCTCAATTCCAAGCACCGAGGCCACATTACCAAGGGCCACACTTCAACGCTCCTCACATCCAAGAGACTCGATTCGCATATTCGACCGGACCCATTTTCCGATTCTAAAATCCGAATCCTCTAGACATTTCACGGGCGCCCGCCGTCAATGAGAATCCGTATGCCGTGCAAGATCCGGGTGTCCATCCTTTTGCCACTCCTGATGGAGGTCCGACGAATAGCATCAAGGAGGTGTCGAGACCATACATGGGCAACTTCTCCTCGTGCATTCGACTAAGCGTTGAGGCCCTCGAGTACAACTTGCGGCTAATTGATCTCAAGCGACTTCCATCTTTTCATGGCCTACCGCAAGAGGTTGCTCTCCACTTTCTTCGGATATTCTCCTACACCGTGTCGAGTTTTCCCCGCCAAGGAATCTATTTTGATCAAATCAAGTTGCGGTGCTTCCCGTATACGATGAAGGATAAGGCGATCAATTGTCTTATGACATTACCGGCCGATTCTCTCACTAATTGGGACATGGTGACCGAGAAGTTCATGAAAGAGTAGTACTCCCAAGATAAGACGGCCGACTTCCGAGGAAAGATTGCCTCATTCCGTCAAGCAAGCAACGAGACCTTCTACGAGTCATTGGAGCATTTCAAGGGCTATCTTACGAAGTGCCCTCATCATCGGTTCACCGGCAATTTGTTGAACCAATTTTTTCACAATGGCTTGACATTTACATCTAAACGCATGGTGAACAACGCCGCCGGAGGGAACCTTTCCAGCCGCTCGACGAGTGAATTATATGATATTTTCACGAATATGGTTGTCGATGATCAATGGATGAGTATATTGGAGAGAAAGGAGCAAGTTAAAGAAGTGTCGACGAAGGATAAGCCCGAGTGGGCCCATAAGATTGCTGACCTCGAGAGTCAAGTGGCTTCTCTCACCAAGCTCTATTCGGGTTCGATGGAGACATGTACCACGTGGGGCGTCATGGTCCAAGGAGCTAGTTCGTACCCGATGGTTTATGGGCAACCGAGTGAGTTCGACGATCAAGCATTCGGGATCCAAGAGTACCAATCCCCGCAATCGAACCAAGCCCAACGAGGAGGTTTCCAAAGTCACAATAATCCGTATTCCCAAACTTATAACCCCGGGTGGAGGAACCACCCTAACTTTGGGTGGAGGGATACGACAAACGCTCAAAACCCACTCGGGCCTCCAATGGCGCAACAAGTGCAACAACCACGACCTCAAGCCCCGTTTACCGCTCGACCACCTTTCCCGCCTCATCAATCCTCGTTTCTGGCTCCTCAAGACAATTCGACATCATGCCAACCTAAGAATGGAGTTTATCTTCACCGAACTTTCGGGTTCTATCCAACAATTGACCAAACGACTCGCGAGTTTGGAGACATAAGTGGGGCAAGTGGTGACGGATGTTAATGAACTTAAATGGGCCCGTGAAAAAGGAAAGCTACCAATTCAAACCGTTTCAATTTCAATCCGTGACTATTCTTCGAAGCGGCAATGTGATAGATAACAAAGTTGCCCATCCCGACAATGGCCCCTTGCCCTCGCTCCAAGTTCAAAAAGATTTGACCATGCGAGATTTGGACGAGCCGGTAGCCGCTCCTAGACCACCCACATCTTTTTCAAGTGGTGATTACACAAACCCGAGATGCCGTACCAACCTCGAATTCCATACCCGAGTCCTATCCGACCGATGAATCAAGACGCCCAGTTCCTCAAAATGTACAAGATGTTGTCGAAGGTTAACATAAACCTCCCTTTGCTCGACATTATCCGAAACGTTCCCGCATAAACGAAGTTCTTCAAGGAGTTGACATCCAAAAAGTGATGGTTCTTCAAGGAGTTGAATCCCCGCGGCAAGTATCATCTATAGAAACTCTCTTCAACCTAAGGAGAGCGATCTGGGTGATTTTGCATCAAGATCACTCTAGGGAATGGAAAGGAGACACGAGGGATGCTAGACCTCAGCGCAGGGATAAATTTGATGCCCTACTCCATCTTTAAACAATTGGAGTTGGGCAATCTCAACGAAACTAGGATGTGTTTATAATTGGCCGACCGATCGATCCGATACCCGAAAGGAATAGTCGAAGATGTATTGGTGCAAGTGGGAAGCCTCATAGTCCATGTGGATTTCGTAATCTTGGACATTCGAGAAGTGATCAACGAAAGCCGTGAGCACACAATCTTGCTTGGACGACCATTCATGGCGACCACAAACACTTTGATAGATGTGAAGAATGGAAGGTTGTCGTTCTCGGTTTTGGGGGACACGGTGAATTTTTCGATCCATGAATTGGGTGTCATTCCCCCTTCCTCTTTTCAAGTCGATTGTTCGATGATCGATCCGATAAAAGAAGTGGTTGAGGAGGCCTATGGGGAAGGTGTGGATGAGGTCATCAAGAACGATGAGTGGTTAACATTTCAATCAGAGGGGGTGATGGGGATATTTGAGATATCAAGTGTGGAACCGTCCGTTACACCAAAGCCGGAGCTCAAGACCCTTCCAATCCATCTCAAGTACGTTTACTTGGAAGATGGGGAATCAAAACCCGTGATTATCTTTTCCGAGCTTTCCGCAAGTGATGAGGCACGATTGGTTGAAGTATTGAAGAAGAACAAGAAGGCGATAGGGTGGAGCCTTAGTGATATTAAGGGGATAAGCCCCTCCACGTGTATGCATCGAATTTCTCTTGAATACGGGGCGAAACCATCGAGAGAGTGCCAACGTCGATTGAACCCGAACTTGATGGAGGTAGTGAAGGGTGAGATCTTAAAACTCATTACTGAGGGCCTAAGTTTTCCAATTGGTGATAGTGAGTGGGTGAGCCCAGTCCACATGGTGCCGAAAAAGAGTGGAATTACCGTTATCGAGAATGACCATGAAGAAATCGTGCCGACTCGCGCATTCACCGGGTGGCGGATGTGCATCGATTTCCGTAAGCTTAATGCCGTCACCAAGAAGGATCATTTCCCACTTCCTCTCATCGACCAAATATTGGATAAGCTCGCTGGTCATCACTCTTATTATTTTCTTAATGGGCTATCCGGATATTACAAAATCTCCATCTCACCGGAAGATCAATCCAAGACGATGTTCACTTGCCCCTTCGGCATGCACGATTTCCGATGCATGCCTTTCGAGTTGTGCAATGCACCCGCCACTTTCCAAAGGTGCATGCTTTCGATTTTCTCCGATATGATCGACAAGTACATGGAGGTTTTTATGGATGACTTTTCCATCTACGGCTCCACGTTCGATGAGTGTCTACACCATTTGACAACTATTTTGGAGAGATGTGTCGAGAGAAACCTTACATTGAGTTGAGAGAAGAGCTACTTAGTGGTGAGAAGTGGGCTACTTTTGGGGCATGTGGTGTCATCCAAGGGGATCGAAGTTGATAAGGTAAAAATTGACGTGATCGAGAAGCTCCCACCACCGATCAACGTGAAGGGAGTTTGAAGATTTCTCGGCCATGCGGGATTTTATAGGCGGTTCATCAAGGACTTCTCGAAACTTAGCCACTCTTTGTGCCTATTGCTTAGCGCCGACGTTCCATTCGTGTTTGATGACGCTTGTCTTTCGGCGTTCAATTCGTTAAAGGAAAGTTTAACCTCAATGGTGTGTCCTGAAATATGTTGGTACGAGTGCCTGACCTAGTTGGAGAGACCTGGTCTAATGCTGCCCTGGCTTGGAGCGGGGGCTACTAAAGGCTGTGGGATTCTGGTGAACTAGATCTGATGGCCCTTCAATATCGCCCTGATCTGACCCCTCCTAGAGTGGAGGGAAAGATCAGTACTGTCCTGATCTGACCTTTCCTGCAAGGAGAGTAGACGGTCCAGGCTATTGTAACTAACGGCCCGAGATGCGCAGAATTCTATTTCTGGGATCTCAGAAAGGGCCCCACAATGAGAAACTATAAATACCCAAGACCTCAAGGCTAGAAGGTATGCAATCTCAAGCCTTTCCAATTGTTTTCGGAGTATTAAGAATTTCCTTATTAACTGACTTAAGCATCGGAGAGGTTTCCACCGGAAATCCTCCGGTGGTCCTTTCTAAAGTGTTTTTTGGGCAGGTTATAAGATCTTTCTAAGGAGGAGGTCAGCATTTTTCTCTAGTGTAATTTTCTGGTAGAAACAATTGGCACCGTCTGTGGGAATATCAAGGCTAAAACGTGAGTTAACATATGGCTTCAGATGGACTCCGACGGAATTTGGTGGTGGAGCTGGGTGGCACGCCAAGCTCTGCCACACCAACGGGCGCACCAAGAACGACAGGGTCGTCAGTGGCAGGACCATCGGCGGCAGCAGGACCAAGCGTCACACAACCCCCCTAATGGATCTACATAAGATGACGATGGATTGCTGAACGACTCCTTTCTAAGGTAGTTATCTGACCTCATCAGCAAGGCAGTTGAAGTAGCTGTGGAAAGGAAATTTTTTGAGCTCTGACACCCCCTCATAAGGTGCCTCCACCACCGTAGATTGAGCCACCGCAAGCAAATCAACGCATGGCTAGAACCCCCACTCATGATAGAGAGGAGAGTCTCTCGGCCTCGGAGAGAAAAACATCGAGCAAGACCAACCCAGACCTCACTGAGCAGATGCGGAATTTGCAAAACGAGGTCAGGGAAGTAAAGAGAAGGATGGCGGTCACAAGTACGGCACCAAAGCATCGAGGCACTCCATTCACTGAGGTCGTTATGCGTGATGATTTGTCAGCCTCTTATCGGTCAATGGGTTTCGAATACAGTGGAACTACGGACCCATGGGATCATCTAAGCCGATTTGAGAAAGCGGAAATTCTAAATAAATTCTCTAATTCTATCATGTGCAGGGTCTTCTCGCAAAACTTTCATAAAGGCAGCCCAACTCTGGTTTAGCCAGTTACCCCCGCATTCCATCCGCAATTTTGATGAATTCAACTCGGCATTTTTTCACCAATTCACCAGTTGCAAGAAATATCTTAAAATGCCCCTAGAGTTGTTCAGTTTAAAACAAAGATAAACGAGGGATTACGTGCGTACATCAAGAGATTCACGAACGCAAAGCTAGAGGTGCCATCAGCGTTTCAGAAAATTCTTGTCAACGCCCTGGCCCAGGGTCTCAGGAAGGGAGAATTCTTTCAATCGATGGTTGTGCAGCCGACCTTGATATTTGACGAGCTCTTGGATAGAGCAGAAAATATATTCATCTGGAGGAAGCCCTGAAAATCAAGGACGAAGGAGAAAAGGAGAGGAGAGGATGAGAGTAAACAAATCCAAGCCTTATCTGGTCGGAGGACGACCTCGCTTTGACAGATACACACCCCTGGCCACACCACAGGGAGAGATCTTGCAAGCAATTAAACGGCACCCTGATCTTAAGTGGACGAAAACCTACTCCCAAAAGCCAAAGAAGGAAAGATATGATCATTTTTGTCTCTATCACAATGAATATGGCCACGATACAGATCAATGCACTCATTTAAAGGACGAGCTGGAAAGGTTGGTACAGGCAGGGCACCTCAAAGAATTTGTATGGATGAGGTGGGAGGAGTCCAAGTCTGACTCTCGCAGACAGGATCGACCTCAGGAAAATAAACGCAGTGTGGATAATGGACGAAGTGGCGGAAGAAGGAATGAGCAGACACAAAAGGTACGGGGAGAAATCTTCATGATTGCAGGAGGGGAATGGGATGAGCATTCTAGGCGAACACAAAATAGCTATGTTCGCGCTGCAAAAGATCTGGCGAGGAAAGCAAGTGAGGTCGGGCAGTTGGTGCCGAGCCTGAACATATGTTTTGGGTCGGAGGACAAAAATAGCATCCTGGCCCCTCACATGGATGCCCTAGTTATTATAGCCACCATTGCTAATGTTTGGGTTTATAAACAAATTTCTCAAATTAGGGAAAAAAACTTTCACAACATTGATGAGCTTAATGAAGTATGTGATAAAAAGGAACTGGATTTGGCTTTTTGTTGTTTGGCAAATAAGCACATGTAACACCACTTCAATTCCTTCTGACCAATTTTCTCTCGTCTTCTAATACTTTTTTTGGTTAACAAATCAATGGTGCTGAAGAAGCTTTGAACATAATGTGTATGGTAATCAAATTAATTAAGCTCTTAACGTGGTTTTGGTGTTGCGAAACTAATGAAAGGGCTGATGCGACCAAAAAGATTGGTTCACCAAGAAAATGAAGTAATAACTTAAAATATGTGCTAGGCCACCTTATAGCCTTCGAGAAAGCTCCTGGTGACCTGGTCAAACCTGTAAAATAAAACCCAAGTCGGAGAGCCTCGGCGTAGGCACTCTGATGTTTAAGCCAGATATTGTTCGAGATAGATGTACGAGAGCTCAATGGTGCACGAGAGCTTAAAACATAGGATAAAATCAACGTAGAGTAAAAAGTGAGGTCTGTGTCCTCTTTATATAGACAAGCGATAAGGGACGTATTCCCAATTTAGGGTCCTCGTCTCCTATATAAGAGCTCGTCTCTCCTAAAGGAGAGATTGCCATAAAATCCATAAGTTCCATGATCCATGATGATTAAAGATGAGAGAACTATTCCATATAAATTGTATAAAACGAGAGAATATTGTGAGCTCCATGATAGAGAAAAGGGTGAAGTTATGAAATAAGGGCCTGAACCCCCTATTTATAAGTTTATTTAGACTTGTCCACTAACCAATAGGGTTCCTTCATAAGATGGGATTAAGTATCCTAATTATACTCAATCTACATAATAAGAGAATACTCTCATACTAGGATTATTACTTTCCATAATTTCATAATAACCATAAAAATATATTATTACCATGTTATCAACCTGTCGGGACCTAGAACATTCTACCCCTTTCGTTACTTTCGTATCATATACAATCAAGTCGGTTTTTGATATCGTATCAACTAATCCCCTATACTAGCTGATTGAGGTATGAAATCAGGTAGAATGTAAAAAATAAAGATTCATTTATCCGACCTAAAATAGGTCGGCCAAAAAGTCATTCCATAACTTAACCATAAACCATAACCCTGAAATATTACTTAAGCATTACCTTATAATCATACACATGTTGACCATGATCTAATAACCATACCATGCCTTTAGTCCGCAGAGACCTCATACCATAGTCCATATTAGATCACAAGTGACCGAGAAAACTACTCAATCCCCCATGTTCAAATAATGCGAGCAAAGAAATCAACTAGGTCGCATCACCAATAGAATTAGACCATAGGTAACCAAGAAAACTACTTAGTCCCCCATTTCTAAGTCAAATAAGCCATATATTGTTCTAGAGAAAACAATTTTTACCTCCTGAACTGTGGCAATTTTGACACTTCGCCTCCTAAATATTTTTTTTCGTGCAAATTACCTCCTAAACTGTACGAATTTTGCACTTCACCTCATGATCTCCCATATTTGGTGGGACTTTAGGTCGGAGCTCACTCGTGTGACATGCACGCTTACATAAAAGGGGTAAAACTGACTTTCCATCTCTTACTTACGACTCTTGCTCAAAACAATGGCACGTGAGCACTAGTGTGACCTGTTAAGATAATGTTTACATTAATATATGTATACACGTAGGATTTGGAACCTACGTAGTTCTCACGTGCCATTATTTTGAGCGGGAGTCATGAGGAGGATATAGAAAATCAAGTTAACCCCTTATATGTTAGCGTGCATGTCACACAAGTGAGATCTGGCTAGAACTTCAACCAAAAATGGGAGTTCAGGAGGTTAAGTGCAAAATTTGTACAGTCTAGGAGGTAATTTGCACGAAAAAAAATAGGAGGCCAAGTGTCAAAATGGCCATAGTTTAGGAGGTAAAAAGATTCTCATTGTTCTATGTAATAAGGTCGCATAAGGTCGTAGCTAAGGTTGCAAGAATAAAAGTGAGGTCGTGATAACAAAGCTGAGGTCACGAGAATTAAGTTGAGTTCGCAAAGAACATGTTAATCAAATGTATTTTTCACAACTTGGATCATAAAACCATCAATCCATGAAATTTGATTAATATGATATAAACCAAACTTGCAACTAGACCTTAACCATTTAAATCGAGTCACACACCATAACCATTTAAACCGAACTAAATAAATTTTATCAAATCAATTAAACCATATTAAATCGCATAAATAAGCTATTTCTCCATGTTCTAACTGACTGAAGTAAAAAATAAGTAAGGTAGAAAATAGAATAATCTCCCTTTTGCGAGATTTAAACGAGTGTACCTGATACGTATTCATATTCATGACAAGGGGAAAATCTTACCTCCCTTTTAATATCCAAAGGCGTGAAATCTTTATTTTCAAGTATCAAATTTTCACGATCACATCTCCTTGAATATTTGGACACGCGACCTTATATATAACCTGAAATATTGGTGACCTCGGAGCATTTAGTTGACCATCCCTGAGTTAGATTTCAGGTAGAAAAATAAATTAACCCTTCGAAATCAACATCAATACAAAACCATATACCATTAATGGTTATGGTGTGTGACTCGATTTAAATGGTTAAGGTCTAGTTGCAAGTTTGGTTTACATCATATTAATCAATATTGCTCAAGGACTCGATATCCCTCTTTCCCACACACAGAGCCACTTGATGCGACCAAAAAGATTGGTTCACCAAGAAAAGAAAGTAATAACCTGAAATAGGTGTTAGGTGACCCGATATCCCTCCAGACATCTCCTGGCGACCTGATCAAACCTGCAAAACAAAACCCAAGCAAGAGAGCCCCAGCGTAGGCCCTCTGATGCTTAATGATTGAAGCTTTTGTGTTCCTACTTTTATAAATATTTGTCAATTATTAAAAATCTTGCTAGCAAGAGTACGAGTTCGCATGTAGGTTGATAAGTTAAACTGAGTTGATCTCTCGAGGAACATGCAATCTGAATCTCAAATATTTGTTCAATCACAAAGTGACACGAAACTTGTACAATTTGGGGGTTTTGTTTGTGTTGATTATCTAATAACTTAAAACGCAATAACTTCAATGAAAACTAAGTAACTTAAACTAATTAATCAACTAAAGATAAATTCAATTCAAGAAACTAATTTAGAAAGCATGTACGAATCTAATAACTATAACAAAATTAATCTAAGAACTCAAATGAGAATAACTAGTACAAACGAAAAGCAATCAACTTAAACGTAATGTAAATGGAATGAAGAACTTGAACGTACTAAATAGCATCTAAGCATGAACAATATTAAATCTCTAATAACCAAACATCAATAAAACTAAACTAAGATGAAAGATTACAAATTCAAATATCAAAAGCAACTAAGGTTTGAAGCATAAAATAATTCAAGAACAATAATTAAAAGCTACTACTTAATTGCATAAATTAATCTAAGAAAGCAATTTAAAAGTTTATAGTACTTATTGGAACTTAAGAAGTGCAGTAAACTCTCCAGCTATTTCGGAGGAATCGGGTAAACCTTGGCCGAAAATCGAATCACGAACTAAAATCGGAGCTTGGAACTTGTGACTCTTGAATCTTCGATCTTGATCATCTATTATGATATGGGATGTAAAGGTGTGTTATTTTTTAGCCTAAGGACCGAAAATAAGGTTATGGTGGTGATGTGTGTCTTTTGGGACAGATTAAGAGAGAGGTTTATATAGTTTTCCCATGTCTTGGAGCAAAAGTTAGGGTAAAAACGCGTTTCTGGGCAGGTAACGGTAAGACTTAGCGGAAATAGTTACCGCTAACTATATCATTAAACCTCCTTGAGTAGTCTCTGTCCATCCATAGCGGTGTTGATAGCGGTATGAAAGTAATCGTTAAGTGCACCGCTAACCTCTCTATCACTTCGTAACGGTGTAACCAGCGGTTAAAAGATACCGTTAGGGTTACCGATATCTTGGTCTGGGAGCTCTCTGCCCATCTTCAGCGGTAAGGTAACGATGATGGTAATGGTAATGGGTGCCGCTAACTCCCAATTTTGCTACTTCTTCGTTGAAAAGCTCGATTCTAAACGTTATCTCTTAAGCGCTGAACTCTTCCGGTTACTTAGATATAAGATGAAAAACAGAGAATAATCACCTATTTGCATCAATTATCATAATACGGTAAAATAAGTCGGAAGTATAAAAATACGAAATTAAGCTTAATCTACCCAACTTATATCGAAAACAATAAGAAAAACTAACTAAAATACTAATAAAAATACAGACAAATATGTGATAATCAACTACCCCACGCTTAATTGGTTTGTTCGTCCTCGAACGAACGATAGTTTCAAAGAATGACAAGAATGAAAATAAGCTCAAACCAAGAGTCATGTCATGCTACATAGATAATTTTTAAAATATAGATAAGTGAAACGCAACCTCAAACACTCCACCCTTATTACATTTTCGCTCAAAAAACAAAATCATGCATCCTCTCAAAAGGGTAAATATATAGGGGTGTTCACTCAAAAGCACTCAAGCATTGCTGCATAGAACGTGTATACACTCAAATCATATAAACACATGCACAATAAATAAGAATGGAAAATCAATCTCTTTTCAATCGCAAATTAAGTGTGTTATCAAACTAAGAATCAGAAAAGGTCTTTTCGGGTTGTAATGTAAGGCTCTTTGGACGGGTATGGAATATATAAGTCGTGTGGCTAATTCACAATCTAACGTGATCAATAACTCACCAAACCTATTCTAATCACGAAGCAATGTGCTTCACCTCGCTCAAAATATAACCTCACTAAACACTCATAACGTAGCCTTGAAACTTAGGCTATTTCTCAACTCGATACTCTAAAACCGACTTGTGGCACAAATCACTTAAACTCAATTGAAGCCTATAACATGCTTCTTCTCGTACTACACAACTCTTTTGCCTTTTAAAACATTAGACCTCATAAAAATAAACAATAAGCTCAAGCCTTAATTAGCGCGTAGGCAATTAATCAACACTATCCACCATCCTATTTTGTTTCTCTTTTTTATTCTCTCTTTTTTTTTACTTTCCCCCTTTTATCATTTTTATGGGGGTTTTATTTTCTTTTTTTTTTGGATGGTGGTCCTAAATTACAAAAACTCATAAACATCATAAATTCCTAATAAAATCTCCAAAACACTAATAACCAATAAACATACAAACTCTTACCCCACGCTTTTAATGGGTTTGTAGGGGTCGACTCAATCACTCAGGGCTATAGGCATGGATTATTTGGCTATGATTGGCTCATTCGGGATTTATAGTGGCTAAAATATATGGATATGGCCGGAAATAGGTTTTTTTCTGCACCTTAACGTCATTTTCAAAGTCAACTACATACAACGGTTTCAAAGAGATCTCAAAACATAACTCACTCAAGTTCATGCAAAGATAATAAACACTCAGGCTACTCACTAGCTTTTGCACAAAAAGTTTGAATCGACGTTGCTTTTTGGGTTTTGCGAAATCAACTGCGTCCAAGTACTATTTTACAATATATAAATAATAATTTTGAAAAATTTTATGCACTTATACATGCTCAAAGACAAGAATCTCAAATCACACATAGTCAACTTTGACAGGCAAGCCAGACAAACACAATTCAGCGCGGAAATAACAATTAATCATGAGAAGTTACTAATTATTATCGGCCATAAGAACTCAAATTGCACTTAATAATGAAATACAAATCATACTCGACCCTCCCCCTTCCTCAAAATTCAACAATCTCCGGATTGCCATAAACACAAATAAAACTAAATGAGGGGAGGAAAAGAAAAAACTTCCCTAAAAATGGAAAAAAAGTCGAGTCGCTCATGTCGATGTTGTGCGATTGGACATCGTCTCGAATCCCGTGATTGAAATTGTCCCTCAACAAAAACTCCGAAAACAAATATAACAAAGAAAACAAATAATAAAAAGTGCAAATAAAGAAAAATAAAATCCTTGTCCAGCATAAAATAAAAATGCAAATAAAACATCACTGCCACGGTGGAATATGACCATGTGGACCCTGGAGGGGGGCGTCGTCAGGAGGTGGAACAGGAGGCCATTGTCCCAAAAATCGAGCGAAATTGGTCATCAAACTTGTTAACATCTCCCTATTGGCCTAGCTCACCTCTCTACCTTGGCGAGCCTCCTCACGTCCTAACTGGGCCTCTCTATGCCCACGTCTAGCCTCCATCACTGCCAACCTCGCGTTCTCGTTCGCCTCAAGAGCCTCTTCAATGGCAAGTCGTGCATCCGTTTTAGCCGCCTGGGCAAGGAACTCAACGCCGGAGAGTCGATCATAAACATTAGTCTTGAATTCTCTATAGTCGGTCAAGTAAGCATCGAACTCGGTCCGACCCCACTGTGACGACTCTTCAGTCAAACCAAATGCGGGCCCATCATAATGCCCATTATCTCCCTCATCAACCGCTCGCGTCTCCTCGCGAGCCTCATCCTCGTCATTGTCCTCAGCGTCTTCATTCTCTTTGTCCTCGTCCTCTTCATTCTTCTCGACATACTCCCACAACTGCGTTATCGGCCGTCTCTCTCCTCTCGGTTTCCCGGGAACTCGAACCTTACGCCACTGAAGCGGTAGTGCCTGATAGGCAATGGCGGAGTCGCAATCCTTCGGTGCATACCCGCACACCTCGGCAAGGACAGTAATGAAAGTCCCGTGTGACAGAGGAACTGGCGCTCACTACTTATGTTCTTCACGCTCTTCAGGTACTTAATGATCAGGGGGCAGATTTGGACGAGCTTTCCCTTCGTCATACACCATAGGGCGTATAGCTCATCCCTGTTTATCAAAGTCGACTCCTCCTTCCCGATCACACATTGGGCCAAAAACCGATACGCAGCGTATAACGCATTGTCTTTCACCATCGTGAGGGGGTATTGACTCCTCCCCTTATTTCCTGGATATGAAATCTCCGCCCAAAATGCCCGCTCCTCATAATGATAGTCCTGCTCGCGGAGCGTCATGCGGCCCTCAAAACCAAACATGACCTGGATCATCTCAGGGGTAATGTTGTGCTCTCAGCCCCCAAATCGACATGTCAGCATGTTGTCGGCCATGATTTCAAAAGAGGAGTAAAACTCGAGCATCATTAGCTCGTAAGCCGGGACGTGTATCCGAGCCATTTAAATGCAGTTGAGGTTGTTGATGAACCCAATAAACTTCTCAGTGAACGCATCGCCTTGGGCCACTTGATTCATCCAGTAATCGACATTGATGACCACCGGATTCACAATTTGTCGATCAATCAAGGAAATATAGAGATGGACCTCGTCGTTGTAAACCTTGAATCATGATCCAATCGTACGTTGCACATTCCTCATTACATTGTTCGATGAAGAGGCCATAGTGTTAGTATCAGGTCTGCTGTAATTGTGGTTGGAGTGCGACCTCGGAAATGGCTCACAACTATCGAAAATTCTGAACCGGTAGAATACTTAGCGAAAAGGCCTAGTGGTAAGCCTAACCGTTACTGCTATCGCTATTGTTTAGTGGTGCGCTAGCGGTTACTGAAACCGTTAATGATACCGCTAGCGGGTTTCAGAATCTGAAATTGGCCCTACTACCCGAGATTTGTGCAGCAATCTAAATAACCTACTTAATCCCCCTGCAATCCCAACCAGACAGTTCACAAAAAGTTCAAGTTCAGCCGTGCTTACCCCCAAATCGCGAAGAATCCCATGTTTGAAGACGGAAATTGCAGAAGCTCTGTCGTTGTGTGTTCGGAGTGATTAACTCGATCAAAATCGCTCGTATTTGCTTGATGCGTCTGGGTAGCGGTAATTCTTTGGAATTGTAGTGGCGTGCTCTTGCTCTAGCGGTTTGGAAAATAACGATTAACCCTAGAAAATTCCGATTTATACTTACTTCGGGTCGGGCATTTAATAAGTTAGCGGTTAGGCGTAGCGGTAAGTGTAACCGCTAGACAATACCGCTAGAATTCATGCTGGTGGGTAACAATGATACTAGCGGTAAGGATACCGCTACGTAACTGTTAACTATGGAAAAACTACACAATCTCACAAGAAAATAAAAAACGTCCAAGCATAAAAGAAAAGGAAATATTTAAATATAAAGGACGCAGAAGAAATTAAAATAAAAACTTCATTAATGCGGACTTGAGATACTTAGACAACGGAATGAAATTAAAATTGCAATAAATAAACTAGATAGAATATGATAACAATCCTATGACTCGATAATAAATTAATTAAAAACCTAAATATTGCATAAATAATTAGCTAGTGGAAACGTCCTAAGGTTCTAATTAAGGGGACCCGTAGTGCATGTTCTCTAGCTCGTCAATCTTATTTTTATCCTCTTCTAGACGCTGCTTCCAATATCTTATGTTCCACTCGTGCACTGCGTTGCCCTCCTCAAGATTTCCAATTTGGGCCTCCAACTCGTGGATTCGACGTTGGAGTCTGAATTTCTCTCCTCGAGTCTCGTAATTCTCTTGCAGGAGGTCCATACCGTCTTGCGCTGCCTCAGCTGATTCAGCCTCCTTCTCCTCAAGGCTCTTTTTCCAGATGGCAATTTCGTTTGCAAAAGTGGCTTCTCTCCACAAAAACTCAGTATTTTGATTTTTTAGTTTCTGAACTTCCTCTCTAGCCATGAGGAGTTGATCGTGAAGCTCGTCTATGGTCACGCCATGCTCCTTTGGGTCATCCTTCCTTCGTTCGAGATCACGCTTTGCTGCCTTCAATTCCTTAATTGCTCTTTTATTTGGGAAATAGTGTTCCTCTACCCCGCATTGACCTCTCCTGCTTTCTTTAAATTATCTTCAAGTGCGTTGATCTTGAAGGTGGTGTTGACTTCATCTAGTTGGAGACCCTTAACAGTGGCTTTCACCTTCTCGATTTCAACTAGCATCTTGGCCATCTCTTCTTCATGCTCCCTTCTCGACATGCACCTTTGTTCGTGGTTGTTAGTTGATTGTGGGATTGGCCTCATGGTGTTGGAATATTTGGAGAATTTTTTTTTGTGTGTAGGGATGTTTAGAATAAAAGATAATTGTGAAATATAGGGTGTCTGAGGGGTGGTTTATATAGGAATTATTGGCTCTTGAAAATAGGAGTCCTAGAATTTTCCCAGTTTTAATTAAGGTAGGAGATATTAAGCTTGCCTATTCAATTTAGAAGTCTCCTAAGGTAATAGATCTAGACTTAATACTTAGACAAAATTCGTGAAAAATATTACCATAAATTTACTTACCTATTGGGATTAAAATACCCAAAAATCGTAGCCCAAATCTTTCCAAATTTTACACAGTCGGTACCGGTAACGATCACGATAGCGGTATGGTTACCGCAAATAATTCCCTTTAAACTTGCTGCTACTCCCCAGCAGTGACTTAACGGTTCAAAAGACCGCTACTCATACCATTATACCCTTCCAACTTGGTCCAACCGTTTTCTCGAGGATAGCTTTCAGCTGACAATTGCTTGTTTCGACTTGTCCAGAAGTTTGAGGGTGGTATGGTGTAGCTACCTTATGCCGGACTCCATATTTTGTCATTAACCTTGCAAAGGCTCGGTTGCAAAAATGGCTCCCTCCATCACTTATAATTGTTTTCATCACTCCGAGTCTACTAAAAATATTTTCTTGTAAGAATTTAAGAACGACCTCCGCATTTGCTCGTCGAGCTGGAATTGCTTCCACCCACTTGGAAACATAGTCTACTCCTACTAGAATATACTCGAAATCCCCACTTTTAGAAAAGGGTCCCATGAAATCTATTCCCCATACATCAAAAATCTCTACCACTTGATTAGGCACTTATGGCATCTCATCTTGTTTTCCTATGTTACCGGTTCGTTGGCAGTTGTCGCACTTTTTGCAATACTCGAATGCATCAGCAAATAAACTCGGCCAATAGAATCCAGCTCGTAACACCTTAAATGCTGTCTTTTGTGCTCCAAACTGCCCTCCATGGTTATCGTTTGGAATGCATCTTCTGTTAAGCCCATCTTTACAGCGTTTGAACACATAGGGATCGTCCCAAAAATAATCTCTGTATTTATTTAAAAATCTCTTCATTTCTTGGTAGGATAAGTGGTTAGGTATAATATTGCAAGCAAGATAATTCACAATATCAGCATACCAAGGAGTAATTAATTGCTCAAGATTATACGCGTTCTCATAAGGGAATAAATCATTAATCATAAATTTTTCACTTTCGTTTTCCTCAACTATCATCCTAGATAAATGATCAGCTACAACATTTTCACATCCTCGTCTATCTTTTATTTCTACGTCAAATTCTTGCAGCAATAATATCCATCTAATAAGACGTGGTTTACTTTGAGGCTTAGAAAATAAATGACGCAATGCAGCATGATCCGTATGTAATTTTACTTTCGCTCCAACTATATAAGATCTAAATTTATCAAGTGAAAACACTACTGCCAATAATTCTTTTTCAGTCGTGGTGTAATTACGTTGGGTATCTTTTAACATATAACTTGCATAATAAATAAACTTAAGCAACTTATACACACGTTGTCCTAAAACGGACCCCACCGCTTCATTAGAAGCATCGCACATTATTTCATTGACTCTAGTCCAATCAGGGGAAACAACTACAGGGGCAGAAGTAAGACTCTCTTTAAGCTCATTAAACGCATTCATACATTCTTCATTAAAAATAAAAAGAGTGTCTAAAGTCAAAAGTTTACAACGTGGACGACTAATTTTTGAAAAATCTTTAATAAAACGTCTATAAAAACTTGTATGACCAAGAAAACTCCTAATTCCTTTAACATCTCGAGGGGGAGGAAGGGTCTCGATTATGTTAATTGTAGCTTTGTGAACTTTCAAACCCCTATTAGAAACAACATGTCCTAAAACAGTACCACTTTTTACCATAAAATGGGGTTTTTCCCAACTTAATGTAAGATTCTTCTCAATGCAACGTTCTAAAACCTTAGATAAATTAGATAAATAATTATAGAAAGAATAACCAAAAATTGAAAAGTCATTCATGAATACTTCAAGGAAATCATCAATAAAATCAGTAAAAATTGAAAAGCATGAACCTTTGAAAAGTAGCTGGTGCGTTGCATAAGCCGAAAGGCATCATTCGAAAGGAAAAAGTACCAAAAGGGCATGTGAATGTCGTCTTGCTTTGATCTTCCGGAGCAATGGCAACTTGGTAATAGCCCGAAAGGCCATCCAAAAAGCAAAAGAATTCGTGTCCGGCAAGTTTGTCGAGAAGTTGGTCTATTAACGGCAAAGGAAAGTGGTCTTTACGAGTGGCTACATTTAATTTTCTATAATCGATACACATACGCCATCCAGTAGTTAGTCGGGTTGGAACTATCTCGCCTTTTTTGTTTTCGGTTATGGTGATGCCTCCTTTCTTTGGAACCACATGGATAGGGCTCACCCATTTACTGTCAGAAATAGACAAAATAATCCCTTCATATTTAAGCTTCAAAATTTCCTTCTTGACCACCTCATAAAGCGTTAGTGTTAGTCTTCGTTGGCTGTCCATAACAGGCCTTGCATCAGGTTCTAGATCGATTTGGTGCATACAAGTAACAGGGCTTATCCCTTTTATGTCGCTAATGCTCCATCCTATGGCTTCTTTGTAGGTACTCAGCACCAAAACTAGTTCTTTTTCCTCATGTTCCTCCAATGCGGAATATATGATGACGGGTTTTATTACGTTGGGCTCGAGGAAAATGTACTTCAAATGACTTGGTAATGGTTTCAACTCCACTTTTGGCTCAAGCTCTAGTGCGTTAGCTATATCGCACAAATCTTCATCAAAATCTTCAAATCCTTCATAATCTTTAGTGATTTCATTCAAGTCTATTTACAATATTTATGCCGCCCTGCTCAGAAATTCTGGGCCGTCCTCGACGCTTAACTCATCTAACATGGTGATACCCTTTAGTTCGTGAATTCAAGATGCAATAGGATCAATAAATTAAAAATCTTTGTGCATGAACGGAGATGGAGTGTTGTGAATTTCTTTAAGCAAAAATTTTACTGTCTTGCCCAAATTGGATAAGGTTATTCTCCCCTTGTGCACGTCAATTAACGTATGAGAGGTGGACATGAACGGTCGGCCTAGCAAAATAGTATGCTTTGTGCCTTCTTTTGGAACTTCACCTACATCAAGTTTGACAAAATCAACTGGAATTACAAGTTCGCCGACTAGTACTAATACATCCTTAACGATGCTGAGAGGCTGTCTGATTGATCGATCCGCCAATTGCAGGCGCATCGTAGTTGGCTTCATTACTCCAAGGTCGAATTCTTTATATAGCGAATACGGCATCAAATTTATTCCTGCACCAAGGTCAAGCATTCCACGTGCCGTTTGCCCATTCCCCAAAGAGATAGTTATGCAAAAACTCCCTGATCTTGTTCTTTAGGGGGTAGTGGACCTTTGCAAATGGCGCTCACCTCTTTGGTTAATTCCACTCGTTGTGTGGTTGCCAGCCGTCTTTCCCTTGAAGCTAACTCCTTTCAAAATTTAACGTATGCTGGCATTGTCTTGACCACATCTAAAAGAGGAAGACTAATATTGACATTCTTCAATAAATTATAGAGTTCCATGAGTTTCTTGTTTTCTTTCGCTGGGCGTAGACGACATGGAAAAGGAACCTTGTCTTGAATTGTAGTTGTTGACTGCTTTGGTTGCGGAGTTGAAAACTTGGTGGGATCGTCAACTGTCGTTGGAGTGGGGACTTGGTTAAGAATTTTCCCCTTTAATGATCCCAGAATATAAGGATTTGGTGACTTATGCATTTGGTCTACTAGTTTAGGGTCGTCTTTCTTAGGCGAAACCATAGTTGGAATCTCGATCACCTCTTCTTCTTTTTCGACTCCATTATCTACTTTCTTTCCACTTCGCAGAATATGAACCGCTGAAGCTTGCTCGGGTTGACTCGGAAATATTCCTTTCTCATTTTTTGCCTTTGCCATTGAAGCCTCCATTTGGCCCATCATCGTCTCTAATTTCTTCATACTTTTAGAGAGATCATTCAATGTTTCTCCCTACTTATGTACTTGCACAGTTAATTTCGCAAGCCCGTCTCGATCTCGAATTATCTCGGTGACTTAGTTTTGTTGCCAAATTAAAAGTTGATCGGTTGGTTGAACTGCAGCAGGAGTTGGTCCTGTCGTTGGATATTTGTTTGGTGGGGGTGGGGGTACGGGTTGTGGATCGGTTTGTGTGGGTGTGAAATGTGGGTTTTCAGGACCCCATTTAAAATAAGGAGAATTACGTTGCACTTGAAATTTGTTCATGGGTGTCTTTTCGGGAAGGGGAAATCTGTGCTGACGCATCTGATCTTGTATGTCTTTTGCCTCGGCTTCGAATTCGTTGAAATACGCCATCTTGCATACATCTACTATATGCTCTTGCTCCCCGCAATGAGTACATGTTTCATTGCCCCTTGAAGTAGTGTTTTCCTCGTCATTTAGTACCTCAGATACTTCGTTGACTATTGTCTTTCGTGGTCTAGAACTCATTTGCCTGGATTTCTCGCTCGTCCTTTCAAACAACTGCTTAGCTTCCGTAGCGGTCAAGTATCCAAAATCACCTCCAGCAGCTGAGAGTCTAATAGTCCTTCATAGAAGAATTGGTTGACCATCCTAGAGAGTTGTGATGATGTGGGCAAGCTTACAATAGTGTTTTGTAACGTTCCCATGCTTCTCTCCATCTTGCTGAACAAAGTTGGCAATTTGTCTCCTAATGTGACCTATTGTTTGAGCTGAATAGTATTGATTAATAAATTTATCGCTAACCATGGGCCAATTGGTCAATTATCTAGGTTCTAATGAGAGTAGCCAAGATTTGGCTTTATCCTTCAAATAACTTGGAAAATACACCATTTGAAGATCTTCATGATGAAGTCCCGAAGATGGGATTATACTTACTTCTGCATAAAACTCCTTAAGAAAAGCTAACGGATCTTCATTAGTGAGACCATGAAACATCGGAAGGTTATTGATGATATGAGGTTTAAGCTCAAAGTCTCTTGCAGTCCTTCCCAACACAATAGCAGAACTATAGGGACTTACCTGAGGAGTCGTGAAATCTCGTTGTCCTGGTTAAAGCGCCCCCTAGGGTGTCTCTCTTGATTATTAGGCATCGCGTAGTTTCTATCATACTCGTTTCATTTATTATAGTGGTTATTAATGAGCCAGTCGTCAATCTGCTCGTCTCCAGGGTAAGATCTCATAGAATAGTTATCTTGGTTGTGTTGATGGTGATTTCTGTTTTCACCTCCTCCTCGCTCTTCATTCGGTCCATCATATTTCGTTAAATATTTTCCCAATATGCTCGAGGTTGTGACGGTCCTTCGGGGCGAATTGGTTCGCTTCTGTATTCATTTCTATGTCGTATAGGAGGGTTCCTTGGTGGTTGATTGTTTGCATTATTGTTGTGAACAGGATCTTCTTTTCTTAACATCGTATTAGGAATTATGTCACAAACAAAATCAGTGGTAACAGACGATTCGCTTTTAGGAATTTGAGGAGGTCTTGCTTGATTTGGAAAGATGAATGTTATCAATGAATGGTGCAAGCTCGAGTCTAAGTGATCTTCTACCTTGCATGCACTAAAAAACAAATCAAACATATCGAATAGAAAAACTAATTATATAAATAGACGGTTGAAAAGAAAATAATATGAACAAACATATTTTTGAAACCTTTGCTTTTGTTCCCCGGCAACGGCGCCAAAATTTTGATTCAAGCTTTTGTGTTCCTACTTTTATAAATATTTTTCAATTATTCAAAAGCTTGCTCGCAATAGTACGAGTTTACATATAGGTTGGTAAGTTAAACCGAGTCGATCTCTCGAGGAACATGCAATCGGAATCTCAAATATTTGTTCAATCACAAAGTGACACGAAACTTGTACAATTTGGGGGTTTTATTTGTGTTGATTATCTAAGAGTTTAAAATGCAAGAACTTCAATGAAAACTAAGTAACTTCAACTAATTAATCAACTAAAAATAAATTCAATTCAAGAAACAAATTTAGAAAGCATGTACGAATCTAATAACTATAACGAAATCAATCTAAGAACTCAAACGAGAATGTTAACTAGTATAAATGAAAAGCAATCATCTTAAACGTAACGTAAACGGAATCAAGAACTTGAACGTACTAATCTAAGCATGAACAATATTAAATCTCTAATAACCAAAAATCAATAAAACTAAACTAAGATGAAAGATTACGAATTCAAATATCAAAAGTAACTAAGGTTTGAAGTATAAAATAATTCAAGAACAATAATTAAAAGCTACTACTTAATTGCATAAATTAATCTAAGAAAGTAATTTAAAATTTAAAATACTTATTGGAACTTAAGAAGTGCAGTAAATTCTCCAGTTATTCCGGAGGAATCGAGTAGACCTTGGCCGAAAATCGAATCACGAACTAAAATCGGAACTTGGAACTTGTGATTCTTGAATCTTCGATCTTGATCTTCTATTATGACATGAGATATAAAGGTGTGTTGTTTTTTAGCCTAAGGACCAAAAATAAGTTTATGGTGGTGATGTGTGTCTTTTGGGACGGATTAAGAGAGGGGTTTATATAGTTTTCCCATGTCTTGGAGCACAAGTTAGAGTAAAAATGCGTTTCTGGGCAGGTAACGGTAAGACTTAGAGGTAATAGTTACCGCTAACTATATCGTTAAACCTCCTTGAGTAGTCTCTGTCCATCCGTAGCGGTGTTGATATCGGTATGAAAGTAATCGTTAAGTGCACCGCTAACCTTTTTGTCACTTCGTAATGGTGTAACCAGCGGTTAAAAGATACCGTTAGGGTTACCGTTATCTTGGTCTGGTAGCTCTCTGCCCATCTTCAGCGGTAAGGTAACGATGATGGTAACGGTAATGGGTGCCGCTAACTCCTAATTTTGCTACTTCTTCGCCGGAAAGCTCGATTCTCATCTTTTACTCATTAAACGTCGTCTCTTAAGCGATGAACTCTTTCAGTTACTTAGCTATAAGATGAAAAACAGAGAATAATCACCTATTTGCATCAATTTAGATCATAATACGGTAAAATAAGTCGGAAGTATAAAAATACGAAATTAAGCTTAATCTACCCAACTTATACTGAAAATAATAACAAAAACTAACTAAAATACTAATATAAGTACGGACAAATATGTGCTAATCACTTAAGTCAAATATTGTTCGAGAGAGATGTGTGATAGCTCAATAGTGCGCGAGAGCTTAGAACGTAGGATAAAATCAACATATTGTAAAAAGTGAGGTGTGTGTCCTCTTTATATAGACAAGAGACAAGGAACGTATTCCTAATTTAGGGTCCTCGGCTCCTGTATAAGAGGTCGCCTCTCCTAAAGAAGAGCTCGCCTCTCCTAAAGGAGAGCTCGCCCTAAAATCTGTAAGCTCCATGATCCATGATAATTAGAGACGAGAGAATTATTCCATATGAAATTGTATAGAAAGAGAGAATAATGTGAGCTCCATGATAGAGAGAAGTGTGAAGTTATGAAATAATGGTCTGAACCCCCTATTTATAAGATTATTTAGACTTGTCCACTAACAAATAAGATTATAGTCAAGTCAATTTTTGATGTCGTATCAAGGGCAATGAAACAACACTAAGCTGGAAAATAATATTTCCTCAGTTCCACAAATATTAAAAAATACTGCCTCCATTTTTTATTAACTACCGCTTTATAATTTATTTTAAAAATTAATGAACATATAAATATGATTCATACACTTTTAATCAACTAATAATATTCCTAATTAACCTCTCTTTCTTCTCCCTTTTATCATTTTTTCTTATTACAATAAATTTGTTTTGATTTATTTAAATAAGCAATGATAAAGTTGGAAAAGGTGGTAAAAAGGTATTGAACAACATTTGATTTAAAATAAACCTTATCCAATAAAACGACACATAAAAGAGTTGGGAGGAAGTAGTAGTTGATATAGCTGAAATATTAAAACTATATTTTCCTATTACACCCTTCTTTTTAGCACTAATGAAACAATAGTTGAATTAAATTAGTTGATACTAAGGTTCCCATAAGGAAGCACATAAAATATGTATGGAGAATGTGTTATAATCTGAAATTAAAGAAAAAGTGTTAAAAGTAAAAGTGGAAAATATACTGAAGAAAAGAGAGGTGGGAAAAGATTAGGGTTCTCATTAATCAAAGACCCCTCATATAGGGTACCAATTACACAGTTCCATAATTGCATAGCTAATAAATACCTAAATTACCAATAACTTGTTGATAAAGACACACTGAATGTTTATTTCCTTCAACACTCCCCCTTGTGTCAAGTCAACAAGTAATGGTGCATGAGTAGTTATCTCATTAAAAACCTTGCCAACACTAGTACAACAACTGCATTTTAGAACAGACAAAAAAGTCAATCCAAAAGGGTATTTTTTTAATCTGGTCTGGATAGCACTTTCTAGAACGGTATTTTAAAATACCGTTATGGAATGACGAATTTCCAGAACGGTTTTACAATACCGTTATGGAAAGTATACTTTTCTGAACGATAATTGAAAAACCTTTCTGGAATAGGCGTCAATCCAAAACGGTATTAAAATACCGTTCTGAAAAGTTTAATTTTCATGTAATTATCATTTTGGATTGACGAACATTCCAGAATGGTCTTACAATAACCGTTCTGGAAAGTCTATCTAAAAAACCAAATTAAAATCCAGAACGGGATTGTAATAACCGTTCTTGAATGTTTATCAATCCAGAATGGTATTAAAAAACCGTTCTTGAATGTCTTCCTAAAAAAAATAAAATCCAGAACGGTATTTTTAATAATACCGATCTGGAGATTCTTTACCAATTTGAAATATTTTCAAAATTTTGGCGCGGGTAAGTGAAGTATTTTCACACTTCGTCTTTTAACCAAAATCCTCAACCTGCCTGCTCCAATACTCTCTATCCTCCAAATCAGCCATGCCGATCTCAGATTCCTAATCGGAATCGTAGCGCCGAAAGCCACTCTGCTTTTCGAAACTTCCTCTCCCGCCTCACCTCCACCATCCTCCATGGCCTCTCCCAGTTCCGCCCTGGCTGGAGCTCCACGCCCGCTTCTCCTTCACCCGCCCCGACTCCCTCAGTGATGCCGCTCGGAGAAATTATAATTAGGAATAGCCATTTCGTTCTTTCGCTCCTTGCTTGCAGAATTCTAGTACCAACTAATTCATTCGGGCGTCCCGAAAACATGGGGGAATAATCCTCTACTGCCTCAACTTAACGTGAAAGGGCCTGGCAGGAAAATTTATGTTCAGATTCAGCGCTAGTCTTACTTGCAACAAGCCACCCGAAGAAACTTTTCCTTCTTTATCCCATCCCCGATTAGAACCCTAACTGGTTTAGGGTTAGGTTTAGGTAATTGAGTTTTCTTCATTACTGCAATTTCAGGAAACCAATCGCTCGATCCCCAACAAAGACTGGCGTGCCAATAAGAAACTCAAAAAAACCTTCCCAACCTGCTGTCGCTTTCCCAATCGAACGGCGATGATTCAGCATCTTTGCAGTTCGTGGATGAGCAGAAGCTGGTTCGTATGGATAAGGATTTGAAGCCTAGGATGTATATGATCAAGGTTAGTTTTGTCCGTTGGGTGGTTGTTTGTGTTGAACTTGATGCTCTATGTTGATTGCTTTGTTTCTGTTCTAAGATTATGGTTATGAGATGATTGTACTTTTGATTAGTTGCTGTAAATTTGCAAAATTAGTCATTTAAGTTGGCTTAGTTATGCTTTTAGTCCGAGTTCTATCTTATTTGTGGATTACATCTGTTAATAACTTCTTTCCAATTGGCAATTTAGGTCCTTTGTCGCTAGAATGTGTCTTTTTTGTATGTTAGTTCTTGATTGATGGTTCTTTTTTTTTTTTTCTATTAGTAGTGATTTGTAATTTTGTGAGATTCCCATTGTAGTTCGGTCAAATTCCCGATTCTGATGATTTTCTTTTTGGGTTTCTTGATAAGTGACTGTGAAAGTGATGGCCATTGTTGTTTGTTCCAAGGGTTTTTATTTTTCCGTTGAATAGCGTGGATTGTTTGAAAGTTATGTGTGTTGATCATTCGTTTTCTGTGTTTTTCAGCTACCAATTCGAACGAAGATGCAAACATATTTTCTGCAGATGCTTCTCGACTGGTTTGATGAGAAATCGCGTTTCTTGCGAATGATTTGGCTCTGAATTTTAAGGAATCCGATGTTTTAGGTAGGTTTTGGAATTTTATTCAATTCTTTGATTCTTTTATCCTGTTGGTTGGTGCTTGTTATTGTTTATCTGATTATACAAATTATTTATATTCTTTGTTGCACATCCCTCCTATATAATAAAATGAGAAGGGAGTTACTGTGGCTGCTCCTCCATTTGCCAAGTGGGTGCTCCATCTCTTTGACACGTGTAATTTATATTTTCCTTTTAATTCACAAAATACAATTCTTCTCTAAATTGACTTTTTATTTTTATTTTCCTTCTCAATTCACTGTTGCCGTGCTGACAGTGATGGAAAAAAAAAATATTTTCAGCCACCTCTCTTTACATCTCTTCTCTCTCTCTAAAATCACACTCACAAATCCTAAACAATAACTACAAATCTAGAACCTTCAATTCATCCCATAAAATTCATGATTCGAATTTAATCCCAAATTATTGATATCAACTCTTCCACTGAATCCATTGAATTTTCCACTGCTCTCCATAAAAGCATAATCGCCTTCACATTTGAGACCAGTGAAAATCCTCAAGTGTGAATTAAGAGAGGGATGGAGACGAACAAAGAACGAACTGAAAAGGTAATGACTTTTCTTATGGCAAAAGCAATAAAGCTTAAGTCAAATGAATCATGCCAAGTGCTTGATGGTAAACTTATTTTTATTTATTTATGTATTTTTTTAATTCATTTTGTTTTGTTTTCTTTTTACCGGGCTCCCCAATTTKAACATTATTTGTTCTCTTCTCCTGCTGGTGAGAAACTCCAATCTCGTCCTAMATTCTAATTGAATTTTCTTTTTATCCCGATTTGTTTGCGCGTTTCAAACCTGTTCTTGATTACGGATTTTGCTTGAAAATAGTGAGTGATGATTGTATTTTCWGGTTTTAAACCATGGAATTTATATGGATATTTTTGATACTATGGTTGATGTGATAAGAMTTTTTTTCATTTTTTTGGGGAAAATATAGGTTATAGGGGTTTCATTTTCTACCGTRAATTATTTCGACCASCATTTTTTAAGGGGATTGAGTTCTASACCTGATATATAGAAATGGAAGCAATTACAGAGTTTTATCTTTCAATTTGAATAATAATACAAAAGAACGTGACAATGGGAATGCAAACACAAAACTATAGGACAAGTTTTCCGAACAAGACGTTATTGACGCTATGGTGGATATCTCTTAGATAAACATTGTTTTTTATTAATTTTATTTTATTTATTTTCTTCGGAGCCTTGAACATACTACTGTTTTTTTTTGTTTTTTTTTGTGAATCTGATAAGAAAGATGTTTATTACATTAATTGCCATTTAACTTTTTTGGATAGACTTTTGTCTTGGCCTTGGACAAGAAACCAAGAACAAAAAAGCTTTACTGGGTGAAGATTTTCACTTTTGTTTTAAATCATCTTCACCCGTCTTTTCTCTCTTATTTTTTTAAATTGTTTATTTGTTTTTGTTTTTATTTTTTAATTTGATTTTATTYAATAGGGAGTAATACTTYGAGATGTGTGAATAAAAAAATAGGATTGAAAAAGATAATAATAAAGATAGAGCCATGGCCTCCTTACCTAATTTTCAGTAGAGCCATTCTGAATAGGAATGGCCTCTTCACCTAATTTGTCCTTCACAATCCCTAAAATCATGCATGTACGTGATAATGCTCCGGATCACAAATATCTCTCGGTATACATAATCATTACAAGTTATACAATTTATTTATTTATTATTATTATTTTTATTATTTATCTGGGTGTAGTACTCATATTTAGCACTGTTTACTTCAGTTTGATGATTATTAGTTGGACTTATATTTGGGGCATTATTATTCGTAAATTTTGTTCATGGACTATATGATATAAGATCATGAAGCTAAGAGTTTATTTGGCACTCAAACTGAAAATATGGTGTCAGGGTAGGTGATGAAGTTGGTTACTCAATTAGATTTTATGATATTAGTATTACCAATACTGCAAGTATTTATGCTTTTTTTCATTTTTTTTGTCTATTTTATCATAATACCGTTTTTTTTATAAGCATTAATGATTTTATATCCTTTTGTGGAATTAGGAACTAACGAAGATAAAATTGAGTTTGGAAAGAAGATTGTTTAGGATTAGAGGGATCTCGCTGGACATCAATATTTTCCAGATTACGCTCTTGAAGCGTRGTCCATAAAAGGAAACGTTGTCYTCGGCATTRGCGGCTCTGACACCATCTCGCTCYTCGTYGAGAAAAAGTCTGCTCCTAAGCTTCGGGACTCCAGGTTTGTATTKTCTTTATSTCTCACACAAAGTRACAATCAGATCGCAGGAAGTAAAATTACTGGTTATTTCTTCTTTTTGGATAAATGAATGGTTTGATTTAAGGTTTTAGCTTTCGAGTATGCAAACTCAAAAAAAAAAAGTATCGCCTTTTGGATTTTGATTGAAAAAATACTCATCAATTTTTTCAAACACAGTTTTCACCTCTGGAAGTCGTTAAGCACTTCTTTAGAAATTTGCAAAGAAGGACAATGAATTATTTTCTTTATACATATTATTTATCCAAGGCTTTGGACCTAAACACCGTCTTTTGCTATATTTGGTCCGCTGAGAGTAGGCTGCTTTTGGTAAAATTCAGGTACTCTTAACTCATTTCCCTATTTTGGACTTGTTCATTTGGTGGGTCATTAAAATCGTTTGGGAGTTTTAGATATAACCCATTTTTTTTTGGCATATTTAGTGGATTCATGGCTGAGGGATGTAGTTTTTGGGAAAATTACATTTTCCTGTTTATTATTTTTTTCTTCCAATTAGGGTTTTCGATGTTAAATTAAAATGAATTTATGTTTCAATGCTTATGAATTTGCATTATTCGTGTTTTAATATACTTATGAATGTGCAATATCAAATGAATCTGTGCTTTTTAGCTTTTACGTTGATATTAATCTGCGATGTTTATGTTTTAATCTACTTACGAATCTGCACTATCGAATTTGATACCCAAAATCAAATTGTTTTATACCTTCTCTATTTGATGCACTCCGGGTCAATTTTGATGCAAATTCAGGTTCCAGGTTCCAGATCCAGTGAATTTTTTCAGCGAGTGTTGAAGAAAGCAAGCTCTTCAGGTTTAAAAAATCTCGATTTTAAGAGGGAAGAAAAAGTAGAAGAAAAGATAACACTTAGAGGTGTATGGCAACTGGAGAACCTAATTGTTGGTTTCTGCTATTTGGGTGGTCGCAGCAGAGGCAAAGGCATCAGGTTTTGCATTTCTTTTCTCTGATTTTCCATTTTTTTCTTCTTAATTTTACATTTATTTGAAGAAAATGTTGGTGCATGGGTTATGTGTAGTTCTTAAAAATAAATTGTCTATTTCGTGTGATGTTTGTAATTGAATCAAGAGCGCACGACTTCTGCAAAGGCACTGCATAATTCTCAGCATTGTTTAGGGTTTAAAATGTAATGCTTTTCTAGATAATGTTTAATTACTGGTTCATTTGTAATAAATGAATATATTTTGTTAGAAGAAATGAGGGTAATTTTTTTTTCCAACTTAAAAATTACTGTTTCAGTCCTTTGTTTTGAATTTTATGTTAGTAATAATATGTAGGAAAAGGAAAAAGAAAGCATGATAGCTCTTTTGCAGAATAGTTTATGCTAAATATTGTATGTGATTACTTGGAGTTAACTGTTTAACATTCTTTTAAGAGGTTTAATTTTACACATGTCTATCTCAATAATTCTTTAGCTTGTGCACATTTTGATGTAATAACACTTTTTGGTTAGTTTAGTGCCAATTGAGATGTATGATGTAATAACACGGATGTTACCGTTAATTAAACATAATATGGTATGTATTACATTGATGGGATTTATTGGAAGTCAGATATTCAGTATGTAAGTATGACTATGAAACCTCAATTTGGTAAGAGAATTACATCTTTCGATTTATATCATCATCCAAATTCAAATTTTGATTAAGTCCTACAGTCTTTACTCCTTATAAAAATATCCAGTGATTAGATATACACACCAGTAGCAACTTCATATCAATGGGAAAAAAGTACTAGCATTTTTTGTTGCCATCTGAACTAACAATGTCATTTTATTTGGTTCAGAGCATTTATAGATTCTCAATTGAACCGGTGACCAGCCCGGGTTAGTGACTGGGTTGGGTCTAAAAACAATATATCTTGGGGCAAGATCGTTTCGTCATATACATATATACAATTAACACAAGTGACAATCCTATGGTTACTTTGAAAAACTATCTTCTCTATTCTTAAAGAGTATCGTCCCCCAAGTGCGACATGTGCCAAGGTGTTTAGACTCTTTAAAACTGATATTTTTAGTGTTTTCCCTGGGCTTTTATTTTTGTCAACAAGGGTTTATTATATATACTATTGTTGTGGCGTGGACAAAATTGGGAACAAAAATGCTTATTATGTTGATGAGAATTTAGTTTTATCTAATTAATTTGTTTGATCTTCTTTGGAAATGATGATTGATAAAAATGTCGTGAGAGTCATAATTTTAGGAGTTTGAGATTTTTTTCTTCTGACAAGTATGATAAGTAGATTAATGAGGTTAGGAAAGTTGATTTTGATATATCAAGAGTTGGACTACTTAATGGTAAAACTAATGATTTTTATTTATTTTCTTAAGAAAGGAGTGCTCTGTTATATATTCTATGTTAAGTTTTTTATTTGATTTTTGTTTATGGAAATATGCATTTATACAGGCTATTTACTCTTCTTTCCATACTCTTTGTGCACTCAAAGGACACCGAGCGTATGAATTCTAAATCTAACAGTAGTGATGATGTGAAAATATTTGTGTGGCATTATATTCTTGTGTATAAGCCTTTTTTTTTGTTCTGCCGTAATTTCCTCTACTTTATTTCTGTGTACACAATTTTCACTTGTAAAACTTTTATTATCATGTACGAAATAGCAATTACGACATTGTATTAAATGTGTATAATTGTTGATAGACTATTTAATATTTATTCAACAAGTTTCAAATTCTCGTTGGGCCGAGGCTGTGGACATTATATTAAACGTGTATAATTGTTGATAGACTATTTAAATGTTATTGAAAAAGTCTCAAATTCTCGTTGGACCGAGGCTGTGCATTGCACAGCCTTTGCTTCTCTAGTAACCTTTATATATACATATCATCATCATCATATAGGACACACACGCCGAATTAAGAAGGGCTTTTAAGTTGTATTTGTTTCGACATCGGATTCCAGTTTTTTCCATTCCTCTTGTTTTTTTTCATTTCTTGAAACTCACACACTCACTATAGAAAAAAAAAAGCACATTGTTCTGTTTGTTTCTCATCATAATAAACAATTTTCTTGAAATATATGCTGCCAATTTGTTGATATTACATTGTCATAGCTAGTTGTTAAGTATACAATCACACAGAGAGAGTGATAGAGAAAAATAGAATAAAAAAGGGTGGTGGGTGTGTTGAAGAAAAAAAAGAAAGAGAGAAAAAAGATAAGGAAAATTGAATTCAAGTGTCTGAAGAATGTTGGTTGGGTGCTCGTCTTCATTGCTTTCGTCGAGGCATAGATTACGAAACAAACAATCTACACAGTTTCAAGCGTGTCATATTTCTCCAATGAGCACACAGAGATTTGATTTACCCTGCAGCAGCTTCGCATGGAAAGACGGGTCGAGGTCCCAGCCGTCAGGCCGGTTGTCGGGCTTTCGATCGAGAAGCCGATTATCATAGTCAAAACGGCCGTTTTTTCTCTCAAGCAGAATATCAGACTCCGCCTTCTCCGACCGAGGCCCAAAGGGATAAAAACAAGGAAGATTTATGGGATAAAGCAGCAAGAAGGGCGTGAAAAAGAGAGAAGGGTCTTACGACGAGGAGAGCTACACGAATGAGGCAAAGAGGAAACGGGATGATCAAGAAGTGGATAATAATTTAGGCAAGTTTGGCAGCGTCGACAGCTTTTGGTTTCATCCGGGCCCGCCTCAATTCTCACCTTTGTCGCCTTTATCGAACATCCCATGGTTCGATTCTGTTCAGTGTCCCGAGATTACCACCTCGGGAGGATTGTCGTTAAGCACCTCCGACGACATCCATCGTATCTTAACTCTCGGGCTGGGCGGCAATGGGACCGGGCCTGAAACACGCAACGGCGGCGGTTCGTCATCTCTGCCTAACCCGACAGAACGGGCCGAGATCATCGCGCCGGCTCGGCATAATGCGGAAAATAATGTTCATCTAATTTCTTGTTGGTTACTATTAATTGATGTGCATGCCATATTTATTGTCAGTAGTTATGTTTCTTCTCAATTAATTTCAACAACATTCATTTTTAAACAACCTTTAAATTGGATGATTTCCAATCTGGAATGTATGCACAACATGAAATGTCATTTGGTTTCTGCTATTTTTAATTTTTGATGGTTAATTGGATGATCTCTGCTTTCGACCTATTTTCAGTTTATCATCTGTAATTTTCCTGAGATAAATTGCTTTATCTTGCTTTAACAATACAGACATTCCTATTTACATTTATGTTCCAAAAAATAGGTACATGGCTTATATCATAGATACAAATGAAGAAGAGAGGGCTAAGGTATCCGTCTGTTGGTGGTTATAGTTACATGATTGGTGTTATTTTCCATTATATACTTTTATCCGCATGAAGTGCTATGTTGATTTTTTTCCCACACCGCAGGGGAAAATATAGTAACCATTTTTTTCTTTTTGCCCATCTACTCCTTTGATTTAAACATCTCTCTCTCTCTCTCTCTCTCTCTCTCTCTCTCTCTCTCCCCTTCCCTCTCAATGGTTTCCATACACCTTAGTTAATAAAGAGAATACTTGATTGAATAATAAAATTGCTGTCACTATACTTCATGGAAACTAAGTAATCAAATCTTACATATGGAACCATATATAGTGTGTTACCTTTGATGAGTTTACTTTCAAATGTTCGGATGATTTATTTGCCTGGAGATTGGATTTCCGTTGAGTTTGTTTTTTTCTTAACATCGGGTTTTTTAGAGTCACAAAAGTCATGTACCTAACATGATTAGTGGAGCATCTCAAGCTGATGTAGGAGTACTGATAAGTTATGTTTGAATGTCTCAGAAATTTCCTGTAAAGCATAAGCGAGTTTGTGATTATTCACTGTCGTTGTAACAAATTTATTGCCACTATTATTATGATCAGGTAATTTTTGCTCGGAGAGGAGAGTTTGAAACTGGTTATGAGAGAGGTGGACAGACACGTGAACATGTCCAACTAGCAAAGACTTTGGGAGTCACTAAGCTACTTGTTGTGAACAAGATGGATGAGCCTACTATTCAATGGGCAAAAGAAAGGTGCTTTTGAAATTGAATTTGATTAGCTTTCAGTAGTCTGGATTCATTTTTTCATCATCTTAATGCCATTGTACCATTGTAGACTTGATGAGATAGAGTTGAAAATGACGACGTTTCTGAAGTCATTGCTACATAGAGATACAAATTCATTGTGTTGCGATGGGATTCTGAGTCATCCGAGGTCATTACAAGGTATGCGAGCTAATTCATACAACTTTTAGTTTTGTAATAATAATAATAATAATAATAATTATTATTATTATTACTATTATTATTATTATTTTAATTACTTGTGCACAATATACTAGGGTTAATTCGGACTTCCAAAATAGTTTCATGACCATGACAAGTCTACTCTATGTCATCTAATGAACTTGTTAAAATAATTTACTTGCAGAAATCCATATGAGGTCTTAGGGCAAATCTTTTATCAATTTCAGACTCATTGTTTACAAAGTTTTGAGCTTTAGTATACATTAAAGAGTACATTGTCGGATATCCTAATACCCATTTCCTTTTTTTAAGGCTCGAAGAGCTCCAAGTTATGGACATCAAGTTCTTGTATGGTTGCCCGATGCCAACTATTGTTGTACTTTTACCAGGTCTTGATTTCCTTTTGCACCTGAATATGTTGCTTTTACTCTTTTAGTCAGTTATCGATTTATTTTATTTTATTTTGTGTGTGTGAAGTCAATTCATTGAACATGAATGCTTCAGTTAATACTTGAAGATGTTAATAAGCATATTTCTCAAGATTTCCGTATTGATGTATGTTTACCATGTGGGTGTTCCAAGTAATGAGTTCATCAAAAATATTAATTATGGGATTTATAGACTATATGTTATTCCATTGTCCAAGTGTGTTGTTTCTGAAATGAGTTACTGAGCCTTATAGACAACATATTTACATGCAAACTTTTGTGGATATAAGATCTGTTGGGCATTTATCACTTTTAGTTTTTCTTAGTGTTTTCTAGTTCTTAAGGTTTAATTTTTTTTATTTCTTTTTAGTTTTTAAGTTTATTTTTTTGATAAATTTTTTTAGGTTTTGATCTGATTGCAGAATCTAGAAAAGAAGGGGTTGCTGCTCCGAGAAACAAGTCTGACAGCGTGCAGCTGTAATTATCGGACCAGGCCTGTGCAGCTGGGCTGAAGCAAGCTGGAGCAAGACGAAGTTGTTGCAGCAGTGGGTTTAAAGCAGGGATTACGAAGGTTTGGCTAATTACTTGAGGGGAATATTAACCTGATATATTTTTGTTTGAGCAGGAATATTGGACGACTATTACTAGGAAGTTTAGCTAGTAATTCAAAAGTCTCATTAGGAAATTCTTCCAAAAGGAACTGAGTGTCGCCAACGGTGGAACCCTTGTGTTTTGTTATTCATTTCTCAAACTTGTATGTTTGGTATGTGTATGTGATTAGTGGACTGAACGAGCTAATTTTCTTAATCGACATGTTAATTTATTTTTCATCATTGGTTTTATTTGCTATGTGGGATTTGAACTTGGTGTATTTTTTGGTGACATAATTAATATAATCACAATATTTATTATTAGTGATTTGGGTGTATTCCTGCTTTAATTCCATTTTCTTTTTAATTTTTTCAACTTTCTAGAAGGTAACTTTTGTATACCCGTTCTAGAAAATAGACTTTTCATAACGGATTTTTAAAATCCGTTCTAGAAAGTGGACTTTTCCAGAACGTCTCTTCTAAATACTGTTCTAGAAAGTTACTTTTTAGAACGTCTTTTCGAAAATACCATTCTGGAATGTTACTTTCCAGAATGTCTTTTCTAAAAACCGTTCTGTAAAGTATTACTTTCCAGAACGGTATTTAGAAAAGACGTTCTGGAAGTATAACATTCCAGAACGGTATTTTCGAAAAGACGTTCTGGAAAGCGACGGATCAACATGGGAAGGTACCATTCTAGAACAGAAAATTTATTTTCTAGAACGCCTTTTTTTCCCTTTTAGAAAGTCTGCCAATCGAGAAGGGTAGAAAAAGGCGTTCTGGAAAGTAAAAACTTCCTAGAACTATGTCACTACAGAAGGCATAGAAAGACGTTCTGGATAGGGAGAATTACCCTTCTGGATATGCAGTTTCTGCACTAGTGCAAGTAACAAAACCCAATGGGAAAAATAAAATTTGGTCCAAGAGAAAAAGATTATAACGGACTTAATGATAACACCTCTCCCACCCTGATACATACATCTATGGAGAGAGCTAATAAATTCTTCGCATACTTATACTCTTCATATGTTTCTCATAAATGGCTTGAGGTAGAAATTTGGTAAACATATCAGCCAAATTTTCTTCGGAGGTCACTTGAGTAACTTGAATCTTGAGCAAGGTCTGTTGTTGCTTATTATAGAAAAACTTTGGTGATATATGCTCCGTATTGCCACCTTTGATGTAGCCCAATTTCACCTTTTAATGCAAGCCGCATTATCTTCATATACGGTGACCACTAGTCCCTCGAATATATGTGATGATAGAACTTTTCCACATACACTCATAAATTGCCTCATGTAGAGGAATGATCTCTAAATGGTTCACAGAGGTAGCTACAAGAGCTTGTTTGGTTGATCTCTAGGATATCGTTGTGTTACCCATGGTAAATACATTACCAATTTGAGAACGTCCTTTATGTACGTCTAAGAGATATCCAACATCATCAAAGCCAACCAAAACATTATTAGGTGTTTCAGTGTAGGGGGTGACACTCTCGCCTTTGACATTTTCTTTTGGGATTACAAATTCCTTTGTGGCCCCTCTTGTATTTCTGTGAGGGAAGGAAAAACCCATGTCAATAGTTCTTTTTACATATTAAAATGTGTTCTTGATACCATTCCAGTGACGCCATGTTGGTCCTGAACTAAATCTTGCTAACAAGTACAATAAGAAAGAAATATCTGGTTGAGTACATTGATCTAAGTACAATAATGCGCCTATTGCACTTAAGTAAGGAATTTCAGCTCCCAATTGCTCTTCGTCATTTTCCTTTAGACGAAATGGATCTTTCTTTACATCAAATTTCCGACCGATCATGGGAGTGCTAACAGGGTGCACTTTATACATATTAAACCGCTTGAGCATCCTTTGGACATATGCAAACTGGTGGATTAGTATTCCACAAGCTTTCCCCAATATCTTTCACCTCAAATTCATATTTCAAATAGCTAGAGGTCTCTCTTATTTCATCAAGAGTACCTATTATGGTCATATCATAGACAGACACAACTACAGTTGTAAATCCTGAACTTATTTTCTATATAAAAATGCAGGAGCATAGTCATCGTTCTTATATCCTTTTCCAATAAAGTAGTCACATAGACGGGTATACCACATTTGTCTGGATTATTTTAATCCATAAAGTGAGCTCTTCAATCTAATCGCAAATGCACTTCATGATTTTAGAGTCACTTGACTTGGCTAATTGAAGGCCTTCAGGCACTTTCATATATATATATATATATATATATATATATATATATATATATATATGAATCAATATCCCCATAGAGATATGCTGTAACCACATCCATGAGCTGTATTTCAAATCCTTCAGATGCTACTAAGCTAATTAAGTAGCGGAACGTAATAACGTCCATTACAGGAAGTATGTCTCTTCATATTTAATTCCAGGGCGTTGTGAGAAACCTTGCGCTATAGGATGATCTTTTTATCTCAGGACTTCATTCTTCTCATTACGTTTTCTGGAAAAAAAACTATTTATGTCCTACAGGCTTTACACTTGTTGGGGTTAGTACTACAGATCCAAATATCCATTATTTTACCAGAGAGTCGAGTTCTGCTTAGATTGCTTCTTTTCATTTAGGCCAATCTGCTCTTTGTTTACATTCAACAACAGAGTGTGGTTCGATATCATCATGCTCGACGATTTATTGAGCAATGTTGCATGCAAATATATAATCGATTTGCGTGGAAGATCATTCCATCAACTCATATGCACTTTCATAATCTATTGAGACTTGTTTGTTCTCTGGAATCATATCAAACATCAGAGTATCCTCCGGTAATGGTTCATGGACATAACTATAATCAGAGATAATCTCATGAGAGGGATTTTCTTCATTGATGATTAATGGATTCGGCTGTGCCGCACCTGCCTTCTATTTCTTAGATAGGTGTCGATCGAACCAGGTGGCCTCCCACTTTTCCTTTTGAGAGCCACGGCCTGAACCACACCTCCACTATCTGTGGTTTCAATGTCTCTTTCTTTGGCAATGTGCCCCTTATTGGGGACTTCTAACCTTCCAGGCACATTTGCAGCCGATATATGTGATCTTGTCACTTTAGCGATATCAACTAACATATCCAGCATCGAATATGCTACATTTTAATGATCGATTATTTCTTTTACTTCACTTTCACATTGTGAAGTGCGGGGATTAAAATGAGATAGACTGGAGACAGACCACAACAATTCCTATTGTTCTCTCAAATAACCATTTTTCTTATCTCCCCCTAACGACGAGAAAACTATCTCATCAAAAAGATAATCCGCAAATTGAGTGGTAAATAGATCACCTATCAAGGTTTTAAATAGTGGATAATTGTTGGAGATTCATATCTAACATAAATACGTAATTTTCTTTGAGGACCCATTATTTTGTGCTGTGGGGGCAAAATAGGTACATATATTGCACAACCAAATATACATAAATAGGAAATGTTATGTCCAGTTACCAACTGGTACTCAGAAACTGGTTAGCTAGTGGTGGGTCTAAAACGAATAAGTAAAGCTACATGCAATATGGCATAACCCCATGACAAAATATGCATGTTGGTGCGCATAACCAATGCCTGAGACACCATTTCTAGTCTTTTGATGGTGGCTTCTACGAGACCATTTTGTATATGTACATGGGGTATAGGATGTTCTACATCAATCCCAATTGACTTTATATCTGTAGCATATGAAGGTCTAGATCTTGTTTTTGCTAAAGAGAAGGTTTTACAAAATGAGTGATGTGCCTTTGAGATAGATGTTGAGGCGGAGTGGGATGTAGGTAATGTATCTTGTTCTTCAGAACTTATTAGCTACACCTGTGCATCAATAGTACACACATTTATGAGTCACTCGAAAGAAAGGATGTTCGTGTAAGTTTTTCAAATTAAGGATCATTATGTCACGACCAGGATATCCAAGACGGTCATGCCAAAGCCTGTATGAGTCAGTGTCACATAGTTCGTTATTGGTGACGGCATAAGATTCAATAATCCGTATAGTAGTGAGGTATAACCCACTAGATTGACTCATTAGTTTCTCTAAGATGCGTTTTCTTCCACACTCTGGAGAGGTAATATATATATATATATATATATATATATATATATATATATATATATGTGTGTGTGTGTGTGTGTGTGTGTGTGTGTGTGTGTGTGTTTCCAAGTGATAGTCATTGGCACGGATATCTTTAAAACTCAATAAAATTTCATTTGATCTTGTTGCATATAGAGCCTTTATGACTGTTATCATTGTGCCATTAGGCATCAAGAATTCGACATTTCTTGCCCTTTGATTAGTTGGTTGGGATGTCCCAATCATCGTAGTCACAAATGAGTTATAAAGAATTAATTCAATAAATAATTGTCTATTCTTTAAAAGTGTGAGTAGTCCCACTATCAGCTAAGCACTCTAGTTCTCCGCGCGACATTCCTACAAGTAAAAGTGTAGTATCATGAAAAGAGTTAGAGGAATCTCTCTACTTCTTTAAAGTGTTGTGGACGATTTAGAATGATATACTTCTCATTCAAATATGTGGCTCTATGCGCAAGACGTATTTTTGCACACCTTATTTGCTATATTTGAACCGAGCACATAGTTTCGTAAATAATAAACTCGAATACATTCAATACTTTAGACTAAAATCCGAGATTATTAATAAATCAACAATAATCAAATAAATATCTTGTCCAAAATAAATCTAATTTAAAAATAAATTGTAATATCAAACTCTATAGTCTGAATAAAATGAGGCAATAATGCCTTCAAATTTCTTGAAAATAAAGTAAATAGATTAAGTAGATCACTCAAATCAGGAATATCAAGTGACTGAGCAAGGTTCTTATTGCCATTGAAGTCCACAATCGTGAGGTTCACATCAGCGTCATGATCTCCATTTACATATAGTGAGTCTCTTATTCTTTGGACTCTCTAAGTCTCTTGTAGATGGCTACCACCTTGTCACTTGCGTGAAAGTTTTGATACCAATGCCCAGTGTCACCACATCTATACCAAGTTTCATTCCCAACCCTCACTCATTTATTTGAAGGGTTCTGGTGTTGTTCCTTGGTGTTATAACCACCAGGCTATAAATTACCATGGCCACTTGCGGCGCTACCACCATCTTTGCGCCATACATGGAGAGAGCCTCCATGGCCCCTGCCTCATGGTGCATAGATACCACTTTGAGGGGGATTAGCACGTCCAGTCCCATTTGCTTTGAGGTTCTTTCCACTATATGCTTGACCATAGTTAGAATCGAAAATTTTCTTTGTCCCCGCAGGTCTAGCATTTTTGTTCAAGAGAACTTGATCATGCCTCTTAGCAAAGTTGTAATTATTTTGTTATCATACTCGAGCCTGTATTGTTTTACTAGTATAAGTGTTGAAGTAGGAAAAGTGGATAGAGTTTTTTTTAATCATATCATCTTCCATGATTTGGTTTTCATAGAAGGTAAGACGTGCCTTTAAGGGCAACATGTCCTTGTTGAAGTCCTTGATCCTTTTGTAGTCAAGTAAGCGGATTTCATTCCACTCAACGTTCAGTTCTGGAAGCAAAGTGTCATGTATGTTTTCAAAATGTCCCTTGAGGGCATCTAATAGTTCTTTGGGTGTCTTCAACTGAAGGTACTCTCAGTGTAAGTTGGGGTCAATATGACGCTGCAAAAACATTAGGGCATTGGCTTTAATTTTATCATACAGTTCTTTGTCTTTTGGATCGGTTTATGGTATGATCCTGGATGTATAATACTTTCCCATGAAAGTAGTTTAATTAGAAACCCAATATTGGTACTCAATTCCTTTTGAGTCCAATATTTCAAATTCGGGACGAGTTGGTTTAATCCTCTGAATAAAACAAGATTGGAGATATATAATGTTTCACCCGGAAAATTTACCACCAAGAGATCCTACACCTTCACCTGTGAATTTCCCGATCTACTTTTCACAAAAACATGTTAGAAAGGACCACCGGGGGTTTTCTGGTGGAAACCTCTTTGATGCTTAAGTCATTAAGCATTTTAATCGGAATAATATAAAACAGGAGAAGAATGCTGGGAAAATCATACCTCTCTCAGCCTTGGGGCTGAGATATTTATAGCTTTTGCCCAGTGGGGGCCCCTTCTGGGATCTCAAAAATAGAAAACTCGTGTATCTTGGGCCGTTACACGGGACGATCTGACCTGGAAGCTTCCTTCTAGAAAACAGGTCAGATCTATCCTCAGGTTTTCCTCAATCCCTGACCTGACCTCTCAAATCCTTATCCAAGGTTCTCGAGTGAGATCAGGACAGTCTCTGCCAGACTACAGTTTCCAGTCTTAACCTCCTTTCGGCCAAGACCACATAGTTCAGCTCATCCCAACCATGTCCTGTCCAGGTCATACACGAATTAACCATCACTTTAAGACGTACCAACCATCCCACCCACCCCCCCACCCCACCCCCCGAATAGTTGGGTAAGATCTGAGATACTTTTATATCTTAGTCATGACGGTTGAGATCCACACGTCCCTTCGGATACCCTGCTCTAACACGCATTAATTGCACAAATCCCGTGGGATATTTTCCCATAGGAATCGCACCTTTTAGGGAAGGGCTGTGACTCTCCATATTCCACTTCGGCAATCACAATCCACGACGTGTCCCTTTGAGTACAGTGCCCTGAAAACACATTAAATGCACAAATCCCGCCAAATCCCCTTTTTCCTAAAAACTTGTTTTCAAAGTATATCTCTTTCCCATTTTCTCGCCACTTATCCAATTTCAAAATATCCTGCATCTGCGTATTTTCTTCCAAAACATCTCTATTTGTTTTTTCCGATCAAGGTTTACTTTCTCCTAAAACAAAGTACTTTTCTCATCTTCCTGCGAATTTTAGATTATGTCGGCTTCCATTTCTCTCTCTCTCTCTCTACTTCTGGGAGTTCTTCTTCGGGGAATTCCTCATCCTCCCTCAATCTACTTTCTTCGGCGTCGCCTCCGACGGCTGTCCCGGAGGAGCAACCCCAAATTATCCCTGAGCCCATTCGCGATAATATAGCTTCCATTGTTAGCAATTAAACTCTTCGAGACATACGTTCCGAATTCCCTATTTCTGACGACTTTTCTTTCACCAATCACGCCTCCGGCGAGAGGGCGTCTTGTCCTCCTCCTAATTATTTAACTTTTTTCGTAGATCAATTCCAGGTGTGCCTGAGTCTGCCCGTTCATCCTTTCATTTTGGCGGTATCCCGGATGTACCAGATTCTGGTACATCAATTTGTGCCCAATGCTTTTAGGGTTATGGTGGGGTTCCACCTGGCAGCCCAATTCTCAGGGCTTACCCCTATGGCCCTAATGTTTTACTCTCTATTTCAAGCCAAGAGCTCCTCTGGCTTCTTTTACTTATCTGCTCGACCCGATGTTCGCTTTTTGGTCAGGATCCCTTCTTCTAACAAGGCCTGGAAGAAAAAATTCTTTTTCGTCTAGTGCTCGGGCGTTTAGGGCTTATCCCCCATTTCCATCAATGCCCTACCCCACCAGGGATATTTACCCAAAGGAGACAGACCTTTCTCACTTGGCCAAGAAAATAGCTGTCCTTAACCAAAATGTTTTCCACCTATATCAACTTCTTAAACCCAACATCCTGACCTTCTTTAACACCCAAAAGGAGAACGGGCCTCTTCCCCTTGAGATTGGTACATTCAAGAGCTGATCAGTTCTTCCCTTGTTTTTCATGAGTGTTCCTTATATGCTATATTTTCATTCGTCCCTGACTAACCCCCTATTTTATTTTTCTAGCCACGATGATGCAGGCAAGGATGGCTACGGGCGGCCAAAAGTGTCTTCTTGGCAAACCCTTCAGGGCCTCCACCTCCCCCGCCGCTGGAGCGACTGCGATTTCAGCAACGTCTGAAGCCCCGGTGAGGCCAGCGGCAGGCGAGGTCCCTGCCAGGCCGGAGGGGCTTGCTAGGCTGGAGGGAGGAGTCCCCCCCCGAGCAGAAGGTCCATCCCTCCGTCGACCTGACCACCCCCTCCAATCCCGAGGATGAACAACAGTTGGTTCCACGTAAACGCACTCGATCTAGCTCTAGGGCCCCAACAAAACCTTTTTCACTGGTTCAGTCCTGGATTGTCCTGGGGATATAACAACTCAGTTTGTTATGGGACTGGCTCCTCTTGTTTATCACCGAATTATACACAAGATATCCGATTATGAGTTGATTTAGGCCTACTTCAAGGATTAAGCTCGGGTAAGGGTCTTGTCCCCTCTGTTAATTTCTAACTTCTCTTTCCGTGTCGCGTATTTTTTCTTACCACATTTTCTTTGTTAGGTCGTGTTGAGAAGGGCATCTCTTTTGTCCTGAGCTAGGGGCTCCATGATGAACGCCGATTTGGAAAATAAGTATGCAGCTCTGAAGGAGCGGGAGAAAAGGCTGATCTTAAGAATAAAGGATAGCAATGCGGAGTTGCATGATGCGCAAGCAAGACTAAAGGTGGTCGAGGAGGAGCTGGAGGATGCAAAGGTGGGGTTAGGGACATCTCAAGATGGTCTAAGCGCAGCCCAAGCTGATTTGGTGACAACTCGGACAGAGCTTTAGGAGGACAGGATTGATCTGGAATGGCCCGGACATAACTCCTAGAGGCTAAGGAGTCATAGGGGAAAAGCTGAGCTTTGTCTATAATTCGAGAAGAAGAGGTCAAGGAGAATCTTCATCGTGCGCGGGCTGGAGGAGAAAATTATGGAGAGAGTCGGGGCCGAACTGAGGAGCGAGCAGAAGGTCATCTTGAATTTCTTAACTCTGAGGAGGGTAAATGGATGATCCAGTTGACCAGGGAGACAACCAGACGAGCTTTCCTGGTCTCCATTGAATTATATGATATCTTGGTTCTTGAGGCTGAGGTGTACTACCACCTTGGCCTGGATGCCCAAGCCAAATGGTTCGCCGAGAACCCGTCAGTCCCTTTTGATTGCTCTGTTCCCTTGGTGACCCCGCCAGAGCCGACTAGCTTCTCTCACGTAGCAGAGGATGATCAGCTGCACCAACTTGGAGCCCTCGAGTTTGCCAATTATATACGCCAGGTTTTCTTCTCATCCTCTTCAGCCTCTTCTCTCCCCCCCCCTCCCCCCTAACCAGTCATTGGCGTTGGCCTTAACAACGACTGCGACCTCACCTACCTTTGCCAACCTGGGTGAACTTAAGAGCAGTACCCAGTTTGAGAAAGATTTCGGTGAGGTCTCTAGGGCTTTGGCATCAGCTAGAGGAGAGCTGGATACTGCTGATGGCGGGGTATAGTCTTTTACCTGCTCGGGATTTTTTATTTTTGTCATTTATCTAAAGTGTGTGGGGCCTTTACTATTTGAACAATGTTTCCTGTCTTATCTGCTATTTTGTTTGCATGCATTTAGGGTTTCCGCGATTTCAGGAAACCCTAGTATAATCTGTACTCTATCCTTTATCTATAAAATCCTCTTTTTCCTTCATATACTTCAATATGGCTTCTTCTCCTTTGCTTGAATAAATTGATGTTTAAAAGAAAAAATCTTGAGCTTTTCTCTGAGAACATCAAGTTGTCTGATAAACTTTCCACATTTCGTGAGAAATTTTCTCAAGTATGACAGTTCTTGGAGAGAAAAGACAAAAGAAGAGCCACTACAAACGTGAGTGGGCTGAACTCCGCCAACTCAACAGGAAACTTCGAGAGGAGAAGGTCGATCTGCTGGAGTCAGTACATCGCCTGACTGCCATCACCGGCGAGGTTCATTCTGCCTCCGCCCGAGCAGATGGGTATCGCTAACATCTCCGTAAGATTGAGCACGAGTTATGGAGGGTCTGCCAGATGCTAGCTTCTGACAAGAGAGCCCTTCTTCTCACCCATGACATCCACCATGATCTGAGTGTATTTTTGTCTACCTGTGCTTTTGTCGTTTTTCTGAGCATTTCCTTTGTAATTTCAATCAAGCTCTTGTAGAATTTTGATATGTTCTTGGAATAAATATTCATCATCTGTTTTCCTTGCGATTGAAGGTTGGGTTAAAATAGCTTTTCAGGACTGAAAACCCTGTTAATAATCTGATCAAACTTCTCAGCCAGTCCTGGCTTGGAGATGTTTCATGATACTCAGGTTAGGAACATTGGGGTATCAACTCAGCCAATCCTGGCTCGAAGGATTCACTGACAGTCTGGTCAGGAAAAATGGGGCATCCGCCCTTAGCCAATACTGGCTTTACGAACAATCAGGTCAGGAAAATGGGGCATGCGCCTTTAGCCAATCCTGGCTTTACTGACAATCAGGCCATGTAAATGGGCTATCCGCCCTTAGCCAATCCTTGCTTTACTGACAATCAGGTCAGGAAAATGGGGCATCCTCCCTTAGCCAATCCTGGATTTACTGACAATCAGGTCAGGAAAATGGGGCATCCGCCCTTAGCCAATCCTGGCTTTACTGACAATCAGGTCAGGAAAATGGGGCGTCCGCCCTTAGCCAATCATGGCTTCACTGAAAATCAGGCCAGGAAAATGGGGCATCCGCCCTTATCCAATGCTGGCTTTACTTATAATCAGGCCAGGAAAATGAGGCATCTGCCCTTAGCCATTCCTGGATTTACTGACATTCAGGTCAGGAAAACTGGGGTATCCTCCCTTAGCCAATTCTGAATTTTAAAATTTTATTGACCATCAGGTTAGCTTGCAATATGAAAAAACTTAGATCATCTTTATATAAATAAGTTTCATAGCCTTACGCATAGTATTTTCATAAATTTGATACATTCCACGCTCTAAGTACTCCGACTCCATCCATTTGCTCCAGCTCGTAAGCTCCCGCCAGAACTCTTGTGATTTTATATGGCCATTGCCAAGTGTCATCCAATTTTCCCTTGGCTTTTCCTAGGTCAGCTCTGCACAACACCAGATCTCCCACTTGAAAATATCTCTTTATTACTATTTTGTTATATGATGCTCAAACTCTTCCTCGCATGTGTTCCATCCTAACGGCTGCTCGCTCTCTTTTTTCCTCCACCAAATCCAATGGATCCTGTACCAATATTTCATTCTGATCTGTATCAAAGCTTTGGATCCGATGAGTTTCTAGACCTATCTCGGTGGGAATAAAAGCGTCCATGCCATATACCAGGCTAAATGGGGTTTCTCTAGTACTCTCCTTAGGATTAGTGCGATAGGCCCAGAGAATTGAACTGAGCTCCTCTACCTATTTGCCACCCTGAACTTTCAAGGCGTGCCTTAATCCCTTGCACTAAAATGCAATTGGTCACCTCGACTTGACCATTTGCCTGAGGATGATAGACAGATGTGAAGTGTTGGTCTATCTTCATCTTAGTGCACCAGGCTCTGATCTTAGCTCCCATAAACTTCGTGCCATTATCTAAGACCAGGATCCTAGGAATGCCAAATCGACATACTATGTTTTCCATATAAAGCCCTTCACTGCATCTTCTGTAATTATTGCCGGAGCTTCGGCTTCTACCTATTTGCTGAAATAATCAATGGCGATAATTAAGAACTTCTTCTGAGTAGGAGCTGTAGGGAAAGGTCCAACCAAGTCTATTCCCCACTTTGAAAAAGGACAAGGAGAGCTCATTGTCATGAGCTCTTCCGCTGGCCGGTGAACCAAGGGAGAGATCCTTTGGCATTTGTCGCACTTCCTAATGAAGTATTCCGCTTCTTTTCGCAATGATGGCCAAAAATAGCCAGCCATCATAACTCTACTTGATAAGGTCCTGGCGCCTATATGATTACCACAACACCCTTCATGAATATCTCTAAGGATATGGGCGCCCTCGTTCATGTTCAAACATCTCACAAGAGGTTGTCCAAATCCCCTCATATACAATTCTCCTTTGATCAGGCAGAAGCGCGAGGATCTAAGCCTTACCTTCGTTGCTTCTCATTTATTATCTGGTAACCCTCCTTTCTCCAGATATAACCCTATCGGGTAGCACCAATCTGTCTCCTCTTCTAACGCATGTACCTCTTCCTCTCCAATCTCCCGATATGCCATTAGGAGAGTGATTACCTTTTCTTGACGGTCCATGGCTGAGCTGGCTACCTTGTCTAGGTAATCAGCTCGGCCATTTTCTTCTCTAAGAATCTGATGGACTGTCAAAGAGCTCATGTCACTGGCCAGCTCACGAAATCGAGTTGAATATCTTTGCACGTGCTCTTCCCTGGTTTTGAATTCCCCTTTTATTTGTTTGCATATAAGCTATGAATCTACTCGCGCACAAACCTGGTCTGCCCCTAGCTCTTTTGCCATCTGTACCCCTCCCAGCAAGGCCTCGTATTCTGCTGCATTGTTAGATAGGGGGTAGTTCATGCGTACTGCATACTGTGGTCACCCATTTTGGGTCCATCAATATTATCCCTGCACCACAACTGGGGTTGCCGATAGAGCCATCGGTATAGATCGTCTATTCCTTTGTCCCTTCGGGAGAGCTGGTCATTTCTTGCATGAAGTCAACTAGTGCATGGGCCTTAATTGTTGTTTGTGCCTCGAAGCTAATACCGAACTCACTGAGTTCGATTATCCACTTTACCAAGCACCCTGATGCCTTCAGCTTATCCATAACTGCCCTTAGGGGTAAGTTAGCTTTGACCAGGGTGTTGTGTGAAAGGAAATGGGGATAACGCTTATGAGCCATCCCGACCAGTGCCAACATGGCTCTTTCCACCTCTTCGTACCGCTGATCAGCGTCATGCAAGGTTTTACTCCAGTAGTATACCGGTCTTTGACCCTGCCTTCCTCCCTGATCAGGACTGTGCTAACAGCTTGTTTTCCTGCGGACAAATACAAGATCAGGAGCTCTCCCTGGATAGGTTTGGTAAGTAGCAACATTCCGGCCAGTTAGTCCTTCAGCTTCTGGAATGCATCCTGGCATTTTTATCCCACTGGAACGGGGCTCTTTTCCGTAAGGCCTGAAAAAATGGAAGACTCTTCTCAGCTGAGCTTGAAACGAACCTGCTAGGGCTGTTATCCATCTGTCTAAGCATTTCATCTCTTTAATATTTCTCCTTAACCTTCTCCGGATCTGCTTCTATCCTCTTTTCCGTGACCATGTAGCCCAGGAACTTTCCAGCTCTTACCCCAAACATGCACTTTTTGGGGTTGAGCTTCATCTTATATTTCCTCAAAGTATCGAAGGTCTCCCTCAGGTCATCCACATGTGAGGCTACTTTCACACTCTTGACCAACATATCATCCACATAGACCTTCATGTTGCGCCCGAGCTGATTTTTGAACATTTTGTCCACAAGCCGCTGATATGTGGCACCCGCATTCTTAATTCCTAACGGCATGACCATGTAGCATTAGGTTCCCTTGGGAGTTATGAAACTAACTCGCTTTTGGTCTTCTTTGACTAGCCTGATCTAGTGATATCCCTGCGAGACGTCCATCATACTCAGCAACTCACAACCCGATGAAGAGTCGACGAGTTGGTCTATCCTTGACAGTGGATAATGATCTTTAAGGTAGGCTTTATTAAGATCACAGAAGTCAATACACATCCTCCAATCTTCCTCCATTTTTCGTACTAAAACTGTGTTCGAGAGACATTCTGGGAACTGTATTTCCCGAATATGTCAAGCCTTCAATAGTTTGTCCACCTCTGCCTCAATAATGGCCTCCTTCTCTGGTCCAAAGCTGTGCTTTCTTTGCTTCACCGGCTTTATTGTCGGGCTAATGTTGAGATGGTGCTCAGCTATTGCTGGGTCTATCCCGACAAGATCTTGGGGAGACTAGGCAAAAATATATATGTTGTTTTTGAGCAGGGCTACCAAATCCGCCAACACTTCAGGGCTAAGGGTCATCCCTACGCGCAGGACTCGGTTGTCGTCTCCTAGGATGACCTCAATTGCCATCAGATTTTCCTCTCTATGGATTGTGTTAGGTCTGGTATCTTCTATCCTTTACCTTTTACACCTTCCCTCTTCCTCACTGTGCCGAACACTATCTATGTATGTGCGTCTTGCTGTGTACTGATCACCGTGGACTTCTCCTACTCCGTCCTGGGAAAGGAATTTCAACTTCATATGGTAAATAGAGAACACAACTTGGAATAGGCTCAGCGATGGTCGCCCAAGCATGACATTGTACGAGGAAGGTGCATCTACTATCAGAAAACGCACCGACCTGGTTTGTCTAAATGGGCCATCCCCTAGCGTGACCAAGAGGTTAACTTCTCCCAATGGCTTCAGCTCTCCCCCCAGTTAAGTCGTGACCTCCTCCAATTCCATATTTAAGTCCAAATGTCGAATACATTCATGAAACATGATATTAGCCGAACTACCAGTGTCCACAAAGATTCGCCTTATGGTGTAGTTGGCGATAGTAGCTGTGATAACCATAGCGTCCATGTGAGGGTCCAAGATGCCATTCTCATCTTTCGATCCAAAACATATGTTCGGGCTTGGCGTTAACTGCCCGACCTCACTTTCTTTTCTTGTTAGGTCTTTCGCAGCGCGAACATAATTATTTTTGGTTCTTCTTGAATGCTCATCTCACTCACCCTCTATAATCATCAATATTTATCCTCGTACTTCCTGAGTCTGGTCACTCCTCCTCCCACTATTCCGTCCATTATCCTGCTCATGCTTGTTTCCTTGAGGTCGGTCTCGCCTGCGAGAGTCAAATCTGGACTCCTCCCGTCTCGCCTGTACAAATTCCTTGAGGTGCTCTGCCTGTACCAGCCTCTCTATCTCATCCTTTAGGTGGGTGCACTTAACTGTATCATGACCATACTCGTTATGGTATCGGCAAAATCGGTCAGATCTTTCTTTCCTTGGCTTCTGGGAATAAGTTCTGGGCCATTTGAGCTCAGGATGTCGCTCAATTGCCTGCAAAATCTACCAATGGGGTGTGGCCAGAGGTGTATACCTATCAAAATGGGGTCGTCCTCTCCAACTAAGTCAGTCCTGGGCTTTTTCATTGGGGTCATGTCCTCCCTATCGGGTCGTTCCCTTCTCTTCTCCCCATCCTCCTTAATCTTCAAGGCATTCTCCAGATGAATGTATTTTTCTTCCCTTTCCAGGAGCTCTCCAAGTTTCAGCGCTGGTTTTACAACCAACGACTGGAAAAATTCTCCTCTCCTGAGACCCTGAGCTAGAGCGTTAACCAGGAGCTCTTCAGATGCTGATGGTACCTCTAGATTTTCATCTGTGAATCGCTTTATGTATGCACGCAGATTTTTATTTTCCTTCTGTTTCAGGTTGAATAATTCTAATGGCATTTTTTAGTACTTCTTGCAGCTGGTAAATTGGTGCAAGAATGCAGAGCTAAATTCGTCGAAGTTGCTTATAGAGCGCGGAGGCAACTGGCTGAACCAGAGCTGGGCCGACTTTGTAAAGGTCGTCGGGAATACCCTACACATGAAGGCATCAGAGAATTTGTGCAAAGTAGCTGCGATCTCAAATCGGCTCAGATGATCTCACGGGTCTGTTGTTCTGCTGTATTCAAAGCCCATGGATCGGTAAGAAGCTAGAAAATTATCGCGCATAACCGCATCTGTAAATGGGGTACCTCTCCGCGCTGGCACCATGCCCTTGCCCGCCATCCTCCTCTACACCTCCCTGACCTCTTTCTGCAGGTTTTGCATCTGCTTAGTGAGGTATGGTTTGGTTTTACTCGACGTTTCGCTTTTTGAAGTAGAGAAACTCTCCCCCTCTTCTTGGAGGGGATTTATGACCGTGCGCTGGGGTTTTCGCGGTGGCTCTGTCTCCGGCGGCTGAGCCGCCTTGGAAGGGGGTGTCAAGAGCTCGGCGAACTTTCTATCCACATCTACCTCCACTGCCTTGCTGATGAGGTCAGATATTTGCCTTAGGAAGAAATCATTCAGCAATCTGCCGTCAGTTTGCGTGGTTCCGCGAGGAGGAGGTTGCGCTGCACCTGGTCTAGCTACCACCGTTAGTCCCGCCGCCTCTGGCGCATTTGTCGGTGTGGCAGAGCTTGGTGTGCCACCCAGCTCCGCCACCAAATTCTGCCAATTCTTAGACTTTTTTTCCCACAGACGGCGCCAATTGTTTCACCCATAAAATTTACCACCAAGAGAGCCTGCACCTTCACCTATGAGTTTCCCGACCTGCTTCTCACAAAAACACATTAGAAAGGACCACCGGGGGTTTTTCGGTGGAAACCTCTCTGATACTTAAGTCAGTAAGCGTTTTAATCGGAATAATATAAAACAGGAGAAGAATGCTGGAAAAATTATACATCTCTCAGCCTTGGGGCTGAGATATTTATAGTTTTTGCCCAGTGGGGGCCCCTTCCGAGATCTCGAAAATAGAAAATCTGCGAGGCCGTTACATGGGCCGACCTGACCTTGAAACTTCCTTCCAGAAAACAGGTCCACTCTATCCTCAGGTTTTCCTCAATCCCTGACCTGACCTCTCAAATCCTTATCCAAGGTTCTCGAGTGAGATCAAGACAGTCTCTGCCAGACTACAGTTTCGAGTCTTATCCTCTTTTCGGCCAAGACCACTTAGTTCAGCTCAACCCAACCATGTCCTGTCCAGGTCATGCAGGAATTAACCATCACTTTAAGACGTACCATATAAATTATGTAATTGTAACGATTTACAATTATTTTTTTAAGAATATGAATTATTTTTCAAGACCATAGGTCACATCACGTTTTTCAATGCTTTATGAAAAAAATACTTTGATCACATGAATAGTTTATATTATATCGTATTGCTCATGAATTTTCATTATTACGAGAATATGCACATAAATATTATTAAACTATCCTTCAAAGAAAATTAATAAATAAATAATATCGCAGTATGATGCATTTCTTAAAATAGGAACTAATGGAGTTATTAAAAAAACAAGGATGGTCAAGTAGTAGATTTGGCAGAACGGTCACAGGCTTCAAACATAGAAGCCCCAACCTGAGTTCGAAATTGGCCAGGTTCAGTATTGGCTTTTTTCTTCAGACCATATCAAGAAGTAAGCTAGTTTTAGCCTTCTTTTCTTTTCTTTTTTCAGCTTATATCAACAAGCAGACKAAGATTTGGCGCCTTTRTTTTGTTTTTGATTTTGTTTTTATTTTTAGCRTCTTTTTTCTTCYGACCATATRAAGAAGTAAGCTAGTTTTAGCCTTCTTTTCTTTTCTTTTTTCAGCTTATATCAACAAGCAGACCAAGATTTGGCGCCTTTTTTTTGTTTTTGATTTTGTTTTTATTTTTAGCCTCAGTTTTGACCTCTCTCTTTTTTCAACCCATATCAACCGGTTTTGGCATTTTTTTTAAGCTTATATCAACAAGAAGGTCCAAATACGTAGCTTACAGGAAATATAAACATGATCCACTTACAAGAAAGCACATAAATCGAAAACTTTAACATAGTCAGATTGACATCAAATTATCTTAAACATAAAAAAAGATTCCTTAGATAATAAAAAGGATTCAAAAATAATTAAACGACTTCAGAAACTATACACATGCTTGAAGGAGATTAAAAAATATATATATCTTATTCATTTCGACAGATTAATGAATAACGAATCTTTACTGTAATCTCATAAAGCATCATCTGTGTACATATATTATTTTAAATTGGGCAAGAATAACCAGTTTTCAAGAATCACAAATTGAAAGCCTACATGCGCGCGCATATATATACTAGTTTAATACTCGTGCCTAACACGGGGTTTATCGAAAGAAAAATACAAAAAATATTTTTGATATTTACAAAATCTTATGTAAAATAGAAATTTCAAATGATGTATTCTTAACCCATACCTTATACATGTCTAATTTATTTATTAATTATTATAATTATTATATAATTTTGTATTTTAATATTTAGATTCAATTCGTTAATAATTTTATTTGCATGCTTATAAGAATTCAAAAAAAAAATCACATTCTAAACCCGTGCCTAATCCCTATGTATTAATTATTATTATTACATTATTTTATATTTTAATGTTTAAATTAAATTCGTTAATAATATTAGTTACATACTTTGAAAAATCAAACAGATATTATACTCTCAACCCATTTCGCATTGTAATCAATATTAATTATTTATCATCATCATCATAATCATCATTGGTATGACCTATTTTTATCTGACCTGATCTGGTGGTGAGTCACAAGACAGCTCGGGTAGACCTGGTTGGGATGAACTGAGCTGATGTCATGGAAAGGGAGAAAGAAACAAGAGATGGGGCTTATAGCTCGGTAAGACCTCTCCTGACCTGATCTAAACCTCTGAGCAAGGCCTTATGAAGGTCAGATCTGGAATTTAGGGAAGTTAATGGCTGATCTGACTAGTTTCCCATGGAGAAACTTCCTTGTCAGATCTCCCCGATGGGAAGTGACCTAATCAGGTCGCTCTGAATAACGGCCCAAGATTTGCGGGTTTGTTTTTGGGATCTCAGGAGGGCCCCACCTGGTGAAGTTATAAATATCTTCACTTCAAGGCTGGAAAAGGTATGACATTATGAGCATTTTTACTTGAATTATTCCGATACAAAAATTGCTTAACTGACTTAAGTATCGAAGAGGTTTCCACCGGAAATCCCCTCCGGTGGTCCTTTCTAACGTGTTTTTGGTGAAGCAGATCAGGATATTCTCAGGGAAGAACTAGGTGTTCTTGGTTTGATTATTATAAGGGCAAAACAATTAGCTCCTTCTGTGGGAAAGGAGAACGAGTTAAGGCATGAGGCAGGAAACCATGGAATCGGATGGGCTCAGACGAAATCTCGTGGCGGACCTAGGTGGCACATGTTGGGTTGTGGAGTATGAAGTACTGTACATCCAAACCCTCGTTCACGGCGATCCAAATCCTGTTTAGGGAGTTCTCGTAAAATTATAACTAGGGTTTTATTATTACCAATAGCCTGGTTGTGTAATTATAATCCTATCTCAAAAATTATTGTAGTAAAAACTCTTTGCTTGGCAGCGGCCCCTGACGTAGTTAGAATCTCTCTCTAACGAACTGGGTAAATAATTTCTTATTTTATTTTTATTGCTTCTCTTTTTCATCATTTTACTTCTAATCCTAACAGCACACTGATTTCTTCCATGCCGACGGGGTCCCTAGAGCCGGTTGGGCCATCAACAAAAACTAGGCGAAGCACACAGAAACCTCCACAAGATGCAACAGCACATGCCAGCAGCGGACTGGTGAATGCTGCCTTTCTGTAGCAAATATCGGAGTTGATCGGCAAGGCGGTGGAAGTGGCAGCGGAGAAAAAATTCGTAGAGCTCTCGCCGCCCCAGCCTAATACAACCCATCCATTCGGTGTGGAGACAACCCGAACCACCCAGCACATGGACAAAACCCCAGCCCAGGAAGAGGAGGAGAGCTCTTTCGGCTCAGACAGCGACACCTCAAGCAAGACCAACTCGGACCTCACCGAGCAGATGCAGGATCTACAAAACGAGGTCAAGGAAGTCAGGAAAGAAAATGCCAGGCACTTTGGCAGGACCAATGCGGTGAAGCACCCCGTTCACGGAGACTGTCATGAGAGACGATCTCCTGACCTCACATCGTTCCATGGGCTTTGAGTATAACGGAACAATGAATCCTTGGGATCACATGTGCCGGTTCGAAAATGCTGCTACCCTGCATAAATTTTTGGATGCGGTGATGTGTCGGGTCTTCCCCACCACTTTCGCTAAATCAGCTCAGCTCTAGTTCAACCAATTTCCCCCAAATCTATAAGCAACTTTGATGAGTTTAGTTCTGCATTTTTGCACCAATTCACCAGCTGCAGGAAATACCAGAAAATGCTGCGAGAGCTATTTAGTTTGAAATAGAAAGAAGGGGAAGGCCTGCGTACATATATAAAGTGATTCACGGATGCCAAATTGGAAGTGTCGTCGGCATCAGAAGAACTCTTGATAAATGCCTTGGCCCAGGGACTCAACAAGGGAGAGTTCTTCCAAGCGTTAGTAGTCAGACGAACACTAACATTCGGGGAGCTCCTAGAAAGATCAGAGATGTATATTCACCTGGAAGAGGCCTTGAAGCTGAAATATGATGGAGAGGGACGAAGGGAATGATCTAACAGAGAAAAAAATCCAGGTCAAGAAACCTAGGACAGATCTTGCAGGAGGACACCCTAGATTTGACCGATACACACCCTTGGCCTCAACTCAGGGCAAAATCTTGCAGGCTATCGAACTGCACCCCGACCTTAAATGGCCGAGGACATACACTCAAAAGCCACGAAAGGAGAATTCTGACTGGTTCTATCGATACCATAATGAGTATGGTCATGACACGGATCAATGCACACACCTGAAGGATGAGATAGAGTGAATGGTGCAGGCAGGACATCTCAAAGAATGCATGCGAGCAAAATAGAAAAGATCCAGGTCTGACTCCTATAAGAGAGATCAGTATCAGACGAATATGCAAGAGCGGTGTGGTACCCATGAAAATATGCAGAGGGAGAACCGGTCTCAGGAGATAAGAGGAGAAATCTAGATGATCACAGGCGGGGAATGGGATGAGCACTCACGATGCACCCAGAACAGTTATGTACAGGCTGCAAAAGGTCTATCAAGAAAGACGCAAGAAGTAGAATAATTAGTCCCAAGCCCGAACATCTGCTTTGGCTCGGAGGACGAGAATGGCATCATGGCACCGCATATGGACACCTTGGTGATAACAGCTACCATAGCTAACTATAACGTGCGGAGATTCTTCGTGGACACAGGAAGCTTGGCAGACATCTAATTTTATGACTACTTTAAGAAGTTAAACTTGGACTTGGAATTGGAGGAGGTCACGACCTCATTAGTGGGTTTCGCTGGGGGAGCTCTACGCCTACTGGGAGTAGTGAATCTACTAGTCACATTGGGGGATGAATGTTTTGCATGTAATTATTGTGTTTTTCCTAGTATTTTTAGTTTGAGTTTAACGTTGTTTTTTGTCAGTTTGAGTCGTTTATTCCAGTGACTGCGGCGCTGAGACTTCGAGAATTTTGAGTGTTTTTACGGTTTTGCCCCTACAAACAATTATAAAAAGCCTACATCTTGCTCCATTGAAAAAAACCTCTTTCTACCCAACCCTGGCTTGGGTTTGGGATAAAATTACTCTCAAGCTCTTAGATGATTTTTTCTTTCTTAGGTTTTAGATTTAATTTCAAGCTTTGTTGTAATTTCTCTTTTCAGATTTAGATTTAATTTCAAACACCTCCTCTCAACACAAGCTTTGGTTTGGGATTTATTTTCTCTCTCTAGATTTATTTTCAAGCAATTCCTTGGGTTTGTAAACCTAAGAAGAATTTAAGTACTCCCTTGGATTTTAATTTTGCTTTGTAATTTCATTCAAGTTTTGGGATTCTCTTTCCTTTAATTCAAGTAAGCTTCCTTTTAATTTCATGCTTGTTCTTTATTTTCCATGCTTGTTCTTCAATTTATGCTTTTTGCCTTTACTTTTTTTATTTCTTGTTAGATCTTTTGAATCGTCCATGGAATCTAGATGAGTGACACATCTAGATCATAGATCGAGTACTTGATCATTTTTATTTTGAGTATTTTCATATGTTTCATGCTTGTTCTTCATTTTATTCTTTTTACCTTAGCTGTTAGAATTGGAGTTAGATCTTGTGAATCGTCCGTAAAATCTAGATGAGTGACACATCTAGATCATAGATCGAGTCTCGAATCGTTTTTATTTCAAGTCTTTCATATGCTTTATTTTAATTTTTATTTTCATGCTTTGTTTCATGCTGAATCTTAGATCTAATCTTTGTTGCTTGTTATTTCTCATAAAGTTTTAAACTTTGACGCCAATTATCATTGCTCTTTCTATTCATGCTTTTCGATTTTTGTCAATTTGCATTATTCAAGTTTTTATGTTCATGCAAGCATGGTTGTACCTTGAGCTTTCATGTTTGTACTTGATGGAACATTGCTTCTTTTTGCTTAATTTTAATTTTTTCTTGCATTTTCATATTCGAGGCATACGACGAGGCATCCGACCAACTTGCAATTTCATTTTCTAGTTTAGATCAGTTTGTTTAATTGCTTTATTTTCAATTTCTTTTTATTTCTTCAAGCTACAAACACATTGAATCCTTCAATCGAATCGATTTCCGATAATACCAAGCCAAATGAACCTTTATTTTCCAAAACCACAAAAATCTACACTTAAAAATGGCGCCGTTGCGACTCGGCTTGGTTAAGGCTTTCAATTTAATTGTTGTTTCATTGTGTTTTTAGATTTCTTTGTTATTTTACATTTTTTGTTAAGTATGCAAGGTACATATAGCTATGGTGGATACATTCCCAACATGGAAGGGCATGGTGCAAACCATGTTGAAATGGGATGTATAATGGCCTTGGAAACATGGGAGGGCATGGTGAAAACCACGTTGCCAATGGTGGATTTGGCTATAGCCAACCCGGCATGGGAGGGCGTGGTGCAAACCATGTCGTGTTTAATGGGTTCTCGAGTACGAATGGTCCGTATGGAGAATATGGTGCTCTGAATCATTTCCCGAATATGCACACTTCGAATTACGGTTCATATAGTGGTTATGATGCCCAATCTATTCCCGAATATGGCTAATGGAGGCTTTGCTAGTCCGAATGGGAATGTTGGTGGCCAATTTCCGAATCCCGGACCGTATGGAAGTCCTCATGCTTACAATTTTGATCATGCCCCAATTGGTACCACCAATAGTGCGCATACTCCCTACCCATATGAGTTATTTGGCGGTGTGAGCTCCAATGCCCAAAATTCCCTCCCCTTCCTCGATATTCCGGTTGATGCTCCTATTCCACCCTTCGATCCGACCGTGTTGGCTATTTTGAAACAATTCCAATCTTTGAACGATAAGGCGGCTTTGCTTGGTGCTCGATTCAATACTCTTGAATCTACGGTCGATGAAATACACACGACGTTTGGGCAAATAGAGAGTGATATGACCGTGCTAATTGAAGCTAATGAGGACGATATATTTCCAAGCCAACCTTTGCATTCCCTTGAGGTCACGATATTTGATAAGTGTGGGGTTGTTGATTATGAGCTTGTGCCGCCGTCCGAGGTGGAGGTGGTTTCTATAGCGGGTATTCTTACTCTTCCCGATTCTACCCTCCCCAATTTTGCAAAGGATATTCCCGATGCCCTTATACCCTATCCATCAAGATTATCCTTCGAGGTTTTCTTACACATGGATGTGACCCAAGAGTTGGTCGAACAAGTTTTCATGGAGGAAAGAAGCAACGAGGAGAGAGGCCGAGAATTCTATTTTGAGGATCATTGTGAGGATGATGAGCCCCTTGTCCATTCCGATGAGACTATTGTGTTGCAAGGTGCCAACGACATAAGTGAAGGAGATAATGATTGTGCCGTTGAGGGTATCGACAAGTTTTTGGTGGGGGGAGGTGGAGATTTTTGATGATATGATTGGAGAGCTTGAAGAGTACCTTGAGGGGATCGGTGATTTGTTTGAGTTATCCTCCAACGAGGTCGAAAGAAGGCACAAGCCCGAGCTTAAGCCTCCTCCATATCCCCTCAAGCGTGTCTATTTGGAGAAAGAGGAGAGCAAACCGATCTTCATCTTTGACAATCCGAAGCGAGAAAAAGTTCTTAAGGGTGCGATTGGTTGGAAACCCAGAGTTGTTAAGGGACTTACCCCTTTAAACCCACATATTGGGGAGATAGTGAAAGTCGTGAATTGGAGGTTGTTGTTGGAGGGCTTGATTTTTGTGATTTCCAAAAGCGAGTGGGTGAAGCCCATTGACTTTGTACCAAAGACGAGCGGCGTGTTCTTTTTTGAGGAGGGAAAAGGAGAATTGTTGGCCACGAGGGCTACGACCAGATGGAGGATGTTGATCGATTCTAAGAAGTTAAATAAGGCTACCAAGAGAGATCATTACCCTCCTCCATGTTTCGATCAAAGGTTGAACAAGCTAGCCGTCCATTACTCTTATCGTTTCCTAGACGAGTTTTCAGGGCACTTCAAAACAACCATTCCACCCGAAGACCTAGTCGAGACGAGTTCCATTTGCCCGTTTGGAACGTTTTCTTTTTGGAGAGTACTATTTGAGCTATGCAATGTGCTAAGAACGTTCCAAAGAGTAGACCCTCCCGACAAGGAGGAGATTATATTGGTGGATCCTCCCATTATCTTTCCACCTTGATCAAAAAGGGAGTACGTTAAGCTAGTGACGTAAAACAAGCACTTCTTGGGAGGCAACCCAAGTTCTTTCCATTTATCTCTTTTACTTTCTTTCTTTCCTCTTAAAATGAAAATCCAAAAATATTTGAAAATTTGAAAAAAAAAACTAAAAATATATTTTCGAGTTGTCTTTTGGTTCTTTTTGGTCTTTAGTTTTGTTTTGTTTCGATATGTGTACATATTTTCTTATGTTTTTGATTTTGTTTGGTTTCCTTTTATAGGGTTTAATTTTCCGACTCCAACCTTAGCCGAATTGATAAGATTGGTAGCGTTTATGGAGTTGGGATACATAAGCCATGCTTGGTTTTTGTTCGTATTGCTTGATGCTTAAGTGGACCCCACCGAGCTCGACCCAAACTCACTCGATTTAGGAACATTCTCTCTCACCCTTCTTTTACTTGTATTTCATTAAAATGCAATGAGGACATTGCATGGTTTAAGTGTGGGGTGGGTAGGTAGTTAGGGTCCGGGTGTCGAAAAGCATGATTGTCTTTCTTAACTCGAACCTTGGCGAAGTGACGCTTTCTTGGTGAAGTGACGCTTACTACTTGCGCTATTATATGGTTGAGTCGTTTTTGTGTCCTTATTACATTTTTGAACAATCACCACTTGCTTGGAGGTTTGAATAGTTTACTTGTCGGGTTTTTACATGTTTATGCCCTCTTAGGTAAGGAGATGAATTTTTGTGCTTCGTCCAAAATCTACATATATATATATAATCAACATTTATTCATGAAAATATTGCAAAGCTCGAAAATCTCTTTGGATTTTGCTCCCAAATTCGGTGCAAACTAGTGAGTTGCCTTGTGTGATTTATCGACTTGCTTGCATTTTTATGGAAATTTCATTGAGGAGGTTTGATTTTGCTCGTACATGATTGAATTCAAAACGACCTTGAGGCACATATATCACCCTTGTTCCGGCTATATCCATATATTTAAGCTACTAAATCCCAAATGAGCCCCCTTGAGCCTATGTCCCGTTTCTTGTTAGCCGAGCTCGATTTTAGCTCTTATATCTTCATAAATTGTGAGGTAAGAGTGTATGATTAGCTGACAAGAAATGTGAGGGAAATCGATTGTGGGTTTCGTGTTTTGAGTTGCTTATAAAAAAAAAAGAGAAGAAGAATAAAACTCCAACACAAATCACAAAAAGTGATTAAGCGTGCGTTCAAATGAAAAGCCTAGTTCAAAAAGGCTAAGTTTAGTAAAAAGAAGCAAATACAAAAAGCTTCTAAGTGTTGTGAAATAAAGTCGGAAAAATGTGTGAGTATACGAAAGGGTTTCGAATGAGAGTTTGGTGAATTGGGAAAGGTGAAGCGATTATAAGCTTCGGGTTTTAGAAGTTAGGATTTTTATGTGTTATTGATCACGTTTGATCGTGTGTTAGCCACTATATCTAAATGTTCCATACCTTACCAAAGAGCCAACATTACAACCCATAATAAAGTCCTCTTTCTATTCTTATTTGGTCATGAACTATGAGCAATTTTGAGCGTCCGATTTGTGAAATCTTGACAAGGTGCATGTATTGACCGACTTGAGCTTAAACACGTCCTATATACTAAACACTTGAGCGAAAATAGCGAACACCCTCAAAATTTCCTTTAAGAGGAAGCCATCGATTTGGCTTGCATTTGAGAAAGATTAATACGAGAAATGCTTGATGATAATAAGTCTATGTTGATAATCCCATCATATTAATAAGGATAATCACAAGGATTTTTCTTTTTATATAATGTTCATTGCATGTACAATCTCGAATCTTTTCGTTGTTCGAGGATGAACAAATCGATAAGTGTGGGGTAGTTGTTTTGCATGTAATTGTTGTGTTTTTCCTAGTATTTTTAGTTAGAGTTTAGCGTTGTTTTTAGTCAGTTTGAGTCGTTTATTCTAGTTCTTAGGTCATTTTCTTGTGTATTTTCTTCTAGGCTTAAAGTGTATAAAGTGTGAAGATGTTTGTACTATTTTTGGGTATTTAAGTTTGAATTCTTGTTTTTTACGTGGTTAAAAGGATTATATTCACTAGGAGGACATATTGGATCGGAAAATGTGAATTTCGAGCCGAAAGCATCTAGGATCGACTGAAAAGCTCCAAATCGACTGCCCGATCGACTGGTGGTCGATCGACCGACAACGGATCGACTGAAGAGCCCCGAATTGACTGCCAGACAGTAGCTAACCTCTTAGAAGTAGGGCAGTCGATCGACACACTTCCAGTCGATCGACTGCGAGGCTGAGACTTCAGGAATTTTGAGCAATTTTGATGGTTTTACCCCTATCAACAACTATAAAAAGCCTACATCTTGCTCCAATGAAAAAACCTCTTTCTACCCAACCCTAGCTTGGGTTTGGGATAGAATTACTTTCAAGCTCTTGGATTATTTTCTCTTTCTTAGGTTTTAGATTTAATTTCAAGCTTTGTTGTAATTTCTCTTTTTAGATTTAGATTTAATTTCAAACACCTCCTCCCAACCCAAGTCTGGGTTTGGGATTTATTTTCTCTCTCCAGATTTATTTTCAAGCAATTCCTTGGGTTTGTAAGCCTAAAAAGAATTCAAGTACTCCCTTGGATTTTAATTTTACCTTTTAATTTCACTCAAACTTTGGGATTCTCTTTCCTTTAATTCAAGTAAACTTCCTTTTAATTTCATGCTTGTTCTTTAATTTCCATGCTTGTTCTTCAATTTATGCTTTTTGCCTTTGCTTTTTGATTTCTTGTTAGATCTTGTGAATCGTCCATGGAATCTAGATGAGTGACACATCTAGATCATATATCGAGTACTTGATCGTTTTTATTTTGAGTATTTTCATATGTTTCATGCTAGTTCTTCATTTTATGCTTTTTGCCTTAGCTATTAGAATTGGAGTTAAATCTTGTGAATCGTCCATGGAATCTAGATGAGTGACACATCTAGATCATAGATGGAGTCTCGGATCATTTTTATTTCAAGTCTTTCATATGCTTTATTTTGATTTTTATTTTCATGCTTTGTTTCATGCTATTTCATGCTAAATCTTAGATCTATGCTTTGTTGCTTATTATTTCTCGTAAAGTTTTAAACTTTGACGTCAATTATCATTGCTCTTTCTATTCATGCTTTTGATTTTTTTCAATTTTCATTATTCAAGTTTTCATGTTCATGCAAGCATGGTTGTACCTTGAGCTTTCATGTTTGTACTTGGTGAAACATTGCTTGTTTTTGCTTAATTTTCATTTTTGCTTGCATTTGCATATTCGAGGCATACGATGAGGCATCCGACCAACTTTTAATTTTATTTCCTAGTTTAGATTAGTTAGTTTAATTGCTTTATTTTCATTTTCCTTTTATTTCTTCAAGCTACAAACACATTGAATCCTTCAATTGAATCGATTTCCGATAATACCAAGCCAAATGAACCTTTATTTCCAAACCCACTAAAAACTACACTTCAATGAACTGTTTAGGAAAACCAAATCGGTGCGTTTACTGGTGGTAGACGCACAATCTTCATAATATGCTATGCTTGGTCGACCGTCCTTAATCCAATTCCAGGTTGTGATCTCTGTCTACCATATGAAGATGAAATTCCCTGCTCAGGAGGGAGTGGATGAGGTTCGAGGAGACCAATATGCATCTCGTAGAGCATATGTGGACAGTATTCGAAGAGATGAAGAGGTAAGGAGATCCAAGAAACCTAGGATAGAGGTGATTGCGCCTGAGCTAGATCGGCATGAAGAAAACTTGATAACGGTCGAGATTATACTAGGGGATGATAGCCAAGTCGTATAGGTTGGAACGACCTTGAGCCTTGAGTTAGTGGTGGGGCTCGTGGCCCTCTTAAGAAATAGTGTGGATTTCTTTGCCTGGTCTCCCCAGGACTTGGTAGGGATAGACCCGGCGATAGCCGAGCATCACCTCAACATCGGCTCCACGGTGAAGCCAGTATAACAAAGAAAACACAACTTTGGTTCCGTGAAGGAAGCTATTATCGAAGCGGAGGTAGAAAAGATGTTGTGATCTAAGTACATCCAGGAAATAGAATTTCCAGAATGGCTTTCCAATACGGTGTTAGTACCAAAAACAGAAGAATATTGGCAGATGTGCATCGACTTCAGAGATCTTAATCGGGCTTGCCCTAAAGATCATTACCCCTTGCCGAGGATATATTAGCTTGTGGATCTCACCTCAGGCTGCGAATTGCTCAGCATGATGGACGCCTCTCAGGAATACCATTAGATCAGGTTGGCGAATGAGGATTGGAAGCGTGTTAGCTTTATAACCCCAAAGGGAATGTATTGTTACGTAGTCATGCCTTTTGGACTTAAAAACGCGGAAGCAACGTAGCAGCGGCTGGTTGACAGGATGTTCAAAGCTCAGCTTGGGCGAAACATGGAGGTGTATGTGGATGACATTCTAGTCAAGAGAACTAGAGAAATTTCACATGTGAACGACCTGAGGGAAACCTTTGACACATTGAGAAGATACAGAATGAAGCTAAATCCCAAGAAGTGCGCGTTCTGGGTACGAGAGGGAAAATTCCTCAGGTACATGGTCACGGAGAAAGGAATAGAAGCTAACCCAGAGAAGATCAAGGCCATCATGGATATGCAGCCTCCACGGAATGTCAAGGACATGCAGTGCCTGGCATGTCGGATAGCAGTCCTGAGCAGGTTTGTGTCTCGCTCGGCAGAAAAGAGCTTGCCATTTTTTCAAGGCTTGCAGAAAAAGGCTTGATTCCAATGGGATGAGGAATGTCAAGGGGCATTCCAAAAGCTAAAGGAGCATTTGGTTAGCATGTCGCTACTAACCAAACCAATTTTGGGTGAGCCTTTGATCTTGTACATGTCTGTGGGGAAGCAAGCGGTGAGCACAGTTTTGATTAGAGATGAAGGCAAGTTACAGAAGCCAGTATACTATTGGAGTAAGGTGTTGCATGATGATGAGATCCGGTATGTGGAAGTAGAGAGAGCCATTCTAGCTCTGGTTGGGACGGCTTGCAAGATCCACCACCATTTTCTTTCACATGAGTCAGTGTTCAGAACTAACCTACCTCTGAAGGAAATAATGAGTAAACCAGAGGTCTCAGGGCATTTAGTAAAGTGAATAATTGAACTCAATGAGTTTGATATCAATTTTGAGGGACAAACAGCGATTAAAGCCCAAGCGTTAGTTGATTTCTTGCAGGAAATGACCAGCTCTCTTGAAGAAGAGAAGGAATGGGAGATATATACTGATGGCTCGGTAGGAAGTTTGGGTTGTGGCACAGGAATAGTTCTAATAGATCCCGAAGGCGTGACTACAGAGTATGCGATACGAATGAACTATTTCCTATCCAACAACGGAGCAGAGTACGAGTCTCTTCTAAGGGGGATACAGATGGCGAAAGATCTTGGAGCAGAGCGCATATGTGCCTGGGTAGGCTACTAGTTGGTATACAAACAAATAAGAGGTGAGTTTGACACGAGAGACGAGCACATGCGAAATTACTTAGCCTAGTTTCATGAATTTTCAAAAACCTTGAAAGCGTTGAACATACTTCAGATTCCCAATGAGGAAAATATCTGAGATGATTACTTGGCTAAGGTGGATAGTTTGGTAACAGATTGTTAGGAGAGAGTAATCACCCTGCTTATGGCATACCGGGAATTTGAGAAAGGGGAAATAAGCGCGTTAGAGGAAGATGAAGGTTGGCGCTCCACCATTAGGGCATACCTGGAAAAGGGAAAGCTACCAGAGGATAGGAGGGATGTAGCAAAAGTGCGGATCAGGTCGTCCCGGTTTTGTCTGATAAAAGGAGTGTTGTTTAGAAGAGGGTTTGGGCAGCCTCTTTTGCGGTGCTTGGGTTTGAAAGAAGGCTCCCATGTTCTCAAGGAGATCAATGAGGGATGTTGTGGCATCCACATGGGCGCTAAAACTCTATCTAGTAAGATAATGAGAGCTGGCTATTTTCAGTCGCAATTAAGGAAGGATGCAAAGGACTTTGTGAAGAAGTGTGACAAATGCCAGAAGAACTCTCCCCTCATACATCGACATGCAGAGGAGCTCATGACAATGAGCTCTCCCTGCCCCTTCGTGAAATAAGGAATAGACCTGGTATGGTACCTCCCCACAGCTCCAAGCCAAAAGAAATTCTAATAGTGGCCATTGATTATTTTAGTAAGTGGTTAGAGGCGGAGGCCATAGAATAATATATGATTCTTGTGGAAAAATTTGTTGTCAGTTTGGTATCCCAATAATCCTAGTGTCAGATAATGGCACATAATTTATGGAAGCTCAAATTTTGGCCCGGTGTACAAAAATGAAGATAGAGCAGCATTTCATATCTGTCAATAACCCCCAAGCGACAGGCCAAGTCGAGGTAAGCAACCGCATTTTGGTACAAGGGATTAAAGCACGCCTAGAAAAGTTAGGAAGCAAGTGGAAAGAAGGGCTCAGCTTAATCTTGTGGGCATATCAAACTAATCCTAAACAAAGTACGGGAGGGAAATCATTCATTTTGGTGTATGGCATAGATGTCGTGATCCCCACAGAGATCGGTATAGAAACCCACAGAATATTGAACTTCAATGAAGATCAAAATGAGTTTTTGATACAAGATGCCTTGGATTTGGTGGAGCAGAAAATAGAGCGAGCCTCTGTGAAAATGGAGCACATGTGCGAAAGAATTCGTGCAACTTATAATAAGTCAGTGGTCAAAAGGCAATTTTAAATAGGAGATCTGGTTCTTCACCGAGCTTATTTGGGCAAGACTAGAGGTAAGTTGGATGTTGCTTGGCAGGGTCTATACAAGATTGTCAAAATTCTTGCAGGAGGAATGTATGAGCTTAAACAAATGGACGGAGTCAAGTTGCCATGACCATGGAACATAACAAACTTAACAAAATATCATATATGAAACCAATGTACACAGTTATTTACGAGAATTTTGATTCATTTGACTTGTGATCTAGGAAAACCTGACCTGATTGGCAGCTAAGGGTGTGAGTCCCAAGATTTAGCCCGATTGCCTAAGGGATGGATATCTCAAACCTGGCCTGATTGTCAGCTAAGGGCGCGAGCCCCAAAATCTAGCGTGATTGGCTCAGGGATGGATATCTCAAACCTTACATGATTATCAGTTAAGGGCGTGAGCCCCAAAATTTATCCCTATTAGCTAAGGGATGGATATCCCAAACCTGACCTGATTGTCAGCTAAGGGTGTGATCCCCAAAATTTTGCCCGATTGGCTAAGATATCCCGAACCTGACCTGATTTTCAGCTAAGGGCGTGAGCCCCAAAATCTAGCCCGATTGGCTAAGGGATAGATATCCCAAACCTGACCTGATTGTCAGTTAAGGGTGAGACCCCCAAAATATTGGCCCAATTGGCCAATAAATAGATTTCCCTAACTTGGCCTGATTTTCAAATAAGGGTGCGAGCCCCAAGATAGTGGCCCGATTGGCAAGGGATAGATTTACCTAAACTGACCTGATTGGGGACATGAGCCTCAAGAAATAGACCAAGAAAGGAATACTACAAAAATACTCGAAGAAATTAAGCAAGGGGAAGAGCTCAGGAATTTATTCAAGGCAAAACAACTTTTATGAACTTAAGAGATCCAATTACAATGCGTAGAAAAGAGAAAATATTGGCAAATTGCAAAGAATGGAAATACATCAGGATAAATCACACAAGCATCAGGGTTGAGATGAGGAGGTCCTCTTATCAGTAGCCAAAGCTCGCCAAATGCGCCACATCTCCCGTTCTGTCTCATGAAGGCGTTGGCGGTACCCATCTGCCCACTCGGTTGCAGAATGAGCCTCACCGCCGACGGTGGTCAGAAGACACACTTATTCAAGCAAATAAGCCCTTTCCTCCTAGAGTTGACGATTGAGATGGCGGACCTCCGCCCACTCATGCTTGTAATGGCATTTCTTCTGCCTTTTCCTTTCCAAGATATTGCGTAATTGAGAGAATTTTGTGAAAGTTGAGCATTTTCCTCAGAAATGTGAAAATTTTCGTTGAAGAAAGAAAGGTTTTTCTTCTTTAGAATATCAATTTCCTTAAGTAAAGAAGGTGGATCCATAATGAAAAGCGTGCACAAGAAAGATTGATTTTATAGAATAAGGAAAGGTACAAATAGTACTAGGGTTTCTTGTATTTGCGGAAACCCTAAATGCATAAATAGACGAAATGGAAATAAAACGAAATATTATTCAGGGTACAGACCAAAAAAAATCAAAATACAAACTAGACTATCCCGAGAGAAATAAACAGCCTAAGCATCATAATCCTCTGTGTTCAGTTCCCCCCCCCCCTCCCCCCCCCGACCTGCTCGGTCACTCTGATGACTTCTCTAAAATCCCGCTCAAACTGGGCACTGCTCTGAAGCTCGTCCAGATTAGAGAAGGTAGGAGAAGAAATAGTCACTGGTAAGGCCAAGATCAAGAACTTTTCAGGGGGGAGAGAGATTTGAAGAAGAGGTGCAGAAGGCTTGGCGAACACATTCAGCAAACTCAGGACCCCCGAGCTGATGAAGCTGATCATCCACTTCAACATGCGTGAAGCTCGTGGGTTCTGGAGGATCTTTTAAGGGGATGGAGGAATCAAAAGGAGCGGAGGGGTTTTTAGCAAACCATTTCGCCTGAGCATCCAGTCCGAAGTGGTAGAAGACCTGGGCCTCAAGTACGAGAATTTCATACAACTCAATTGAACCAAGAAAAGCTCGTCGGGTCATCTCCTTGGTTAGCTGCATAAGCCTCTGCTCTTCCTCTGAGTTGAGAAACTTAGCTCGCCCATCAGTGCGCCCCTCAGCTTGCCCTTTAGCTTCACCCCTCAGGCCTGACCCTCAGCTCATGCTTCCCTGATGTTTTCCTTAGCCTCTTCTGCCTGGATTAACGCCAAGGCTCGGCTCTTTACTTCCAACTCTTTAGCTTTCTATAGCTCAGTCTGGGCGGCCTTCAGTTCCGCATTCCTCTCCTTTCGATGGTTGATCAACCTCTTCTCTCGTTGTAGGGGCTGTGTGTTCCTTGTCCAGACTGGCATTCATCAAGGAAACCTTGGGCCCACGCCACTAGTGAAGCCCTCTTAAAAGCAGCCTGAAAAGAAGAAAAGGGATATGATAGAAGGAAGAAAGAAGGGATGAGTAAAATAAAAATTGAGGCAAAAAAGAAAAGGAGAGAAAGTAAAAAAAAGCAGTGAGACCCTGACTCTAGCCTCATCTTGGCAGAAAGACTCTATCAGCTCATGATCTGTCCACTTCTCCAAGTTTTGACAATCGACAGAAGGGGACTGCCCTTTAATGAAGTGAACTGCCACGTCTCCCGGGCAGTCCAGAACAAAGGAGCTATTGAAAAAGCTCTGGGATGGGGGTGGACCACATTGGACCCTGAAGGGACCCCCCCCCCCCCCCCCCCCCCCTCCCCTTTATTTGAGCGAGCACATTTGCGCAAAGCAAGCGCACGCTCGTCATCGGAATTGGAGTGGATGGTCAGATCTATGTGATTCCTAACATGTGTTTATTAAAGGGAATAAAACGGCAAAGTTAAAACACATTTGCGCGAGAAGTGAAATTGAAATTAAAAGTAATTAAGAGAAAGGTGCATATTTCATGAGAAGAATGGAGCTTCACAATCCAAAGTCTTATTTAGGAATATTAATTGACATATTGTCTAATCTTAGGGAGTATCTTCCATTATCGTATCTCCATACAAATCCGCACCTAGCTCTGTTGATATGTCTTGAATCTCTCGCTTTGGCGAGTTTACGGGGGTCTCGCTGACGGTATGCAGTTTTGGGCCTTAGGCCCAATTTAGTGTATTCTCTCAATACTATAAATATGGTCTTTGAGATCAGAAATCTGTAACCCTAATCAGTAATAAAATCTGTTCTTCTCTCTGCCCGTGGACATAGCCAATTTGGTGAACCACGTAAATTTGTGTCTTCTTTACATTTTCTGTTTATTTCTTTATAATCATATTCATTCATAAAAAACTGGTATCAAGAGCCTGGTCGATTTGATCAGGGTATTTTCGCACCGTTAGCATTTCTTTTGCCGATTGAGAATGTCTACTTTCAACGTAAAGGTTGACAAATTTACCGGGAGAAATAGTTTTGGATTATGGCAGATCAAGATGTGATCTCTGCTGAAGCAGCAGGGTCTGTGGGCGCCGCTATCAGGAAAACCTAAATATAAGGATGTAGATGAAGAAGAGTGGAATACTCGAGAAGAAAAGGCCCACTCGACTATTATGCTATGTCTGTCCGACGATGTTATCATCGAGGTTGCCGATAAGGAAACTGTCGCTGCTCTCTGGTTGAAGTTAGAGAGTATCTACATGACAAAGTCTCTAACCAACAAGTTGCTCTTGAAGCAACGGCTGTTCCATTTACGCATGCAGGAAGGTAGTCCCCTGCGTGATTATCTAGATAAATTAAACAAAATTTTACTAGATTTGTGTAATATTGATGTTAAAGTAGAACATGAGGACGCTGCTTTAATTATGTTAGTATCTTTGCCTGAATCGTATGAGAATTTTGTTGAATCGCTTATTACTGGGAAAGATACTCTGTCTCTGGAAGATGTTCGATCTGCCCTCCACAACAGAGAAGACCATCAACGGGCAACTGGCTCTGTCACAGAAAATCAGGCATCGGGGATGTTTGTCACATGTAAAGAAAAAGGGAGATTTGGGAAAAAAACTGGGAAGCCGAATCCGAAAAGTTCAAAAGGTCCTAAATCCGAAGACATATGCAATTACTGTAAAGAACCAAGGCACTGGAAGAATTATTGTCCCAAGAAGAAGAGGAAGCAGGAGAAGAAAGGGGGTGTCGGTGGTTCTGCAGCTGTGGCAGAAACTGATACGAATTCTGAAGAAGATCTGGCTTTAGTTGCAGATGGACAGTCTCATCGTAATGATGTGTGGGTTCTTGATTCTGGGGCATCGTACCATATTTGTCCTAACAGGGAGTTCTTCTCGACCTATGAGCAGATAGATGGAGGAAATGTTTCCACGGCAAACAGTGCAGTCTGCAAAGTGGTTGGAATTGGCTCGATCAGGATACGGACAAATGATGAGGTATTGTGCACCTTTAAAGAAGTCAGGCATGTTCCACAAATGACGAATAATCTGATATCATTGAGTCTTTTTGACAGCAAAGGTTTCAGTTTCAAAGGTGAAGGTGGAATTATGTATGTCTGTCAAGGTTCAAAGGTGGTCCTAACAGGCCTGAAAGGTGGTAACTTATATTATCTGCAAGGTTCCACTGTGACAGGTTATGCTGATGTTGCATCATCCGAGGTTCAGACCAAGGATATGACCAGGCTGTGGCATATGAGGCTCTGTCATATGGGAGAAAGAGGGATGCAGACTTTGTCAAAGCGGGATCTTCTTTCTGGGCATAAAGTGCAGAGTCTTGAATTCTGCGAGCATTGTGTGTTTGGGAAGTTTCATCGCAGCAAGTTCCCAAAGAAGGTCGTTCATCAGACCAATGGGACTCTTGAATACGTTCATATGGATTGTTGGGGTCCGTCGCGTGTTGAGTCTATTGGAGGCCAAAGATATTTTGTGTCTATGATTGATGACTACTCAAGGATGACTTGGGTAATTATGATGAATAACAAAAGTGAAGTGTTCAAGAGATTTAAGCAGTGGAAGGCGTTGGTAGAAAATCAGACTGGGAAGAAGATCAAGCAGCTGCGAACTGATAATGGCCTGGAGTTCTGTTCGTCTGATTTCAACGAGTTCTGCAAGGATGCGGGGATTGCTCGACACCACACCGTACGACACACGCCGCATAAAAATGGTGTGGCGGAGCGCATGAATCAGACATTGCTGGAGAGAGCAAGATGCATGCTCTCAAATGCTGTTTTGGCTAGAAAGTTCTGGGCAAAAGCAGTAAACACGGCGTGCTATCTGATCAACCGTGGTCCTCATACTGGCATTGATTGCAACACACCTTACGAGGTATGGTCTAATAAACCTGCAGATTATTCGTTGTTGAAGGTTTTTGGGTGTACTGTTTACTATCATGTTAGTGAGGGTAAATTAAAACCAAGAGCTAAGAAGGGTATATTTGTTGGTTCACCTTCAGAAAATAGAGTTATATTTAACAAGAACGTGATTTTTGATGAGAATTCTATGCTTAACCCCGCTGTGAAGTCCATTGGTGCAGAAAATTGTAATAGTGTTGATAAACAGGTGGAGCTGCAGGTCACCACTACTACAGAAACAGGAATTTAAGGCAGTTTTTTTTCGGTTTTTAAGGCGGTTTTTGAACCGCCTTTGTATCCACCGCCGTAAATATTTACGGCGGTTTTTTAAAAACCGCCTTAAATAGTGAGGCTTCTTACGGCGGTTTTTAAAAACCGCCTTAAAAAGTGAGGCTTCTTACGGCGGTTTTTCTTGAACCGCCGTAGAAAGGGATACTTTTTACGACGGTTTACAAACTGCCTTAGAAAACAACAGCAGAGGATTCTACGGCGGTTATTAAAACATACCTTCTAGAAAGTCTATTTTCAGAAGTCTATTTTCTAGAACGGATATTGAATAATACCTTCTAGAAAGTAGTAAAAAAATTAAAAAAAAAAAAGAAATGAAAGAAGGTGCACCAATATGGGAAAAAAATAAAAGGATAAAAAAAATAAACTTAACTTTAAAAATAACAAAAAATCATCCTTGCGGTTTTACACCAGAGGCAAACAATCAATACAAGACGCGAAACACACTTAATATTCTTATCATTTTAAGTCTTTACAATTTTGAATGGGCATATTACTACACCGTCAGCCACCAAGACTATAAATACTCGTTGGAAACATCAAGCAATGCGTTTAGCAGGAGTCGTCGTTTCGGCATCGCACATACTCATCGTTCCCCACTTGGTAAAAAAAATCACACGAGCAGAGAAGAAAATATAATAGTAATCAATAAAATTGAAACGCATCCTCTTAGTTAATGTAAAAGTACAGATTTAAACTTACAGAGGAACATGAGTGTGATACGACATCACTATAGGTACACTTAGTAATTTCGCAATGATGAGTGCGCCAAATACCTACAGACGCGTGAAATTTTATTTTTATTGAATAATAAATAGAGCATAATATTCTATGAAAGAAGCATATTCTCAAACACATACCATAATGCCAGGAGATGATGCATGTATAATATCAGGCTTGAATTGGGCAACTGCCAATATTATTCTCGGGCTGAGCGCTAATGACAGTGGTACCTTTTGGTACCATGGACACGGAAAGCTGAAAAATTAATTTAAAAGCCATACAAAATCAAAGTCAAATTATCTGCTAAATTCATAAAAAATTAAAGAAATCTAGTACAAACTAACCTTCTTGAGCCAATCAATTGAGCTCCATAAAATTCTTCTGGCACTCCTTCATGTGTTGTCACGACCATGACCTGAACCCGACATTCGAAATGCCATTTCATAAATCATTTACATTTAAACATCTAAAAAGAAAAACTAGAAATGCATATTCAAACTTTCCTAAGCCAAATATTAATACTGGTAAACTGATCATTTTATTACATATTAGACATCGACAGATTTAACGCACCTCATCCCCCATTTCACGTAGATATTTAATGAAATTCTGGAACCTGTTTTTATATCCGGAGACGTAACTGCATACAACTCCAAAAATCACAGTCACCGAAAACCATATTCAGGACTTAGAAAATTACAGAAATGCACGAGTGTAGAGGACGTAATGACTAGAAAAAAATGAGACTCAAAATATATTTATAAAAAATAAATAAATAAGCAAAACATTAATAACGAAACTGATTAGCCAAATCATGCAAGTAGATGTATTTTGCATCAAATTTCTCCAAGGAGTAAAAAAGAATCAACTCCACAGAAATAAAAATCCATAAAACGCCTCAACTCATCAAACCGAACCACCAGATCAGTATAAACTCAAAAGTCAATAACATTACAATACTCTTGCCAGCAAAAAAAGCATCACAAAGTAGCCTCAAACAAGAGATGCAAATAAGTTAGAAATAATTTCAATCTCTGCACCAAAACTTTACCACGTTTCAGTTTTGGTACCTCATTTTCAAGTCATATCAAATTTGGTACACATTCCAATCAAACATTCGCCAATTTTAGTGGCATTGTGTTGAACTTTCTAATCACTTATGACATACCAAAATTGACAAATGTGGCAAAAAGTGATTAAAATGTAAACAAGAGTCGGTATGCTCTAAAAATAGGGTACTAAAAGTGAAAACAGGTATAGTTCACGTACTGAAATTAGAATTATCCGAAAATAAAATAAACGGCCAAAATGAAAAAAGACTCACGCAAATGGGGACGGCTCAACAAAGAGAGCAATACGCCTGGGCCTTGAATTCATTTCAGGCTCAAGCGAAGAAGAAGGTTTATCCTCTTCTTCATTTTCTTCTTCTTCTTCTCTGAACTCTTTAACAGTCATATTGCTAGAGCTAGCTGCTACAAAGGATCTTCTTACTTTCAGGATTCTCAACTGTTTACTGCTTTTTGACCTCTTGCACTGC
>BMAC01000088.1:2004933-2025005 GCA_014905375.1 Phtheirospermum japonicum
AAATCTGTACTTTTACATTAACTAAGAGGATGCGTTTCAATTTTATTGATTACTATTATATTTTCTTCTCTGCTCGTGTGATTTTTTTTACCAAGTGGGGAACGATGAGTATGTGCGATGCCGAAACGACGACTCCTGCTAAACGCATTGCTTGATGTTTCCAACGAGTATTTATAGTCTTGGTGGCTGACGGTGTAGTAATATGCCCATTCAAAATTGTAAAGACTTAAAATGATAAGAATATTAAGTGTGTTCGCGTCTTGTATTGATTGTTTGCCTCTGGTGTAAAACCGCAAGGATGATTTTTTGTTATTTTTAAAGTTAAGTTTATTTTTTTTATCCTTTTATTTTTTTCCCATATTGGTGCACCTTCTTTCATTTCTTTTTTTTTTTTAATTTTTTTACTACTTTCTAGAAGGTATTATTCAATATCCGTTCTAGAAAATAGACTTCTGAAAATAGACTTTCTAGAAGGTATGTTTTAATAACCGCCGTAGAATCCTCTGCTGTTGTTTTCTAAGGCAGTTTGTAAACCGTCGTAAAAAGTATCCCTTTCTACGGCGGTTCAAGAAAAACCGCCGTAAGAAGCCTCACTTTTTAAGGCGGTTTTTAAAAACCGCCGTAAGAAGCCTCACTAAAACCACATCTGGTGAGGGTGTGAGATACAAGGCTTGACTAGTTGCAAGAGGGTTCACACAGAAGGAGGGGGTTGACTATAATGAGATATTCTCACCAGTGGTCAGACACACTTCCATCAAAGTGTTACTAGCAATGGTTGCACAACAGGATGTAGAACTTGAGCAACTGGATGTGAAGACAGCTTTTCTACATGGAATGCTCGAAGACGATATCTACATGACTCAACCAGAGGGGTTCCAGGCTTCGAGGAAGGAAGATTATGTTTGCAAGTTGAAGAGGTCCTTATATGGGTTAAAGTAGTCTCCAAGACAGTGGTATAAGAGGTCTGACAGTTACATGATCCAGTTAGGATACAACAGGAGTCCACATGATTGTTGTGTGTATCACAACAAAGCAGATGATGGTTCCATGATCTATCTCGCTCTGTATGTGGATGATATGCTCATAGCTGCGAAGTCCAAGTCTGATATTCAGAAGCTGAAGGATCTGCTCAGTGCTGAGTTCGATATGAAGGATTTGGGTGCTGCCAAGAAAATTCTTGGCATGGAGATGTATAGGGAAAGAGAAAAGAAGAAGCTCTTCGTGTCACAGAAGAGTTACATTGAGAAGATCTTGTCTAGATTTGGCATGTCTACCGCCAAGCCTATTGATACCCCAAGTTCTACAAATATTCATTTATCCACTGATTATACACCGAAATCTGTAGATGAGCAGGAATACATGTCTCGAGTCCCATACTCTAATGCAGTAGGGAGTTTGATGTATGATATGGTCTACACTAGACCAGATCTTGCACATGCTGTGAGTGTTGTCAGCAGGTTCATGGGACGACCTAGAAATGAGCATTGGCAAGTTGTGAAGAGGATTTTTCATTATCTTAAAGGTACGTCTAATGTTGGTCTCTTGTATGGAGGTGATGCTCATGGTTCTGTGACTGGTTACTCTGACTCTGATTATGCTGGAGATGTTGATAGTAGAAGATTTATGACTGGTTATGTCTTCACTTTTGGTGGTTCTGTTGTTAGTTGGAAGACGACTCTACAGACTATAGTTACTCTTTCTACAACTAAAGCAGAATATACGGCACTGACAGAAGTTGCTAAAGAGGGAATTCGTTTGAAAGGGCTTGTAGGTGATCTTGGTCTCCATCGTGATCAAGTTATTGTGTTTTGTGACAGTCTGAGTGCAATCTGTTTGACCAAGGATCAGGTCCATCATGAGAGGACCAAACATATTGATGTGAGGTATCATTTTTTGAGGAATGATCAGAGAATCAAGGTGATGAAAGTAGGTACTGCTGATAATCCTGCTGACATGTTCACCAAGTCGGTCCCACATAGCAAGTTTAAACGTCAAAAGCTGTTAGTTGCCCAAGGAGGGCAAATCTGAGGCAGAAAGAAGGAGTCTGTTCATTTGGCATTGTAATGATGCATCTGCAAGGAAGATTCAAGTTAAGGTGGAGATTTGTTGATATGTCTTGAATCTCTCGTTTCGGCGAGTTGTACGGGGGTCTCGCTGACGGTATGCAGTTTTGGGCCTTAAGCCCAATTTGGTATATTCTCTCAATACTATAAATATGGTCTTTGAGATCAGAAATTTATAACCCTAATCAGTAATAAAATATGTTCTTCTCTCTGCCCGTGGACGTAGCCAATTTGGTGAACCACGTAAATCTGTGTCTTCTTTACGTTTTCTATTTATTGCTTTATAATCATATTTATTCATAACAAGCTCATTTATTGTTATTTGCATATTCAGCTTGTCAACAAGCTCAATGGTCTCCAGAGGGAGGTCAAGCTTGGCCTCCAGATTATCTTCGTGAATTGAGTCTTACATCATGAATCCCACCACTAGAGTGAGGCCTTTTCATCTGGTTTTCCTTTTCCAGATAGAGGAGTATGGTATCCCAGGCGCTATCCCTATCATTTGAGCATTGGAAGCACATAGCAAATATTTTCACTTCTACTTTTTATAGAGCCCAATGGAAGTATTCATGGCACCTAGAACAAGGCATTGTAGATATGCTATTGAGTTGTGGTATTTTTCATGATTTGTTCTCGGTAGAACTCTAAGGAGTCTTGTGCCACCTTGGACAGTCAAAAATCTCTCTGGACCTCCAATATACCTTCTTTCCTAGCTTCATCTTTATCAGCATCCGAAGAGGATATCATATTGGCATAATGTTATTCTAAATTCTTTAAATCATTGTAGAGTTTCTTTATTATAGTGTTAGTGGATGACGCTTTGGTTTTGGACATTTGGAAGTCTTCTTTAGCCCTGGCCAAAACCTCTTGTCTTAGGTATCAGGGCGCTCTTTTATCTAGGTGAGATTGCACTTTTATCAGTTGCTGCTCTAATTTCACCACTCAGGAGGAACGATTCTCTAATTCCTTATAAATAGTAACCTCGACAAGAGTGATAATATATGCAAATAGTTGTTGTTTAATGATGTACGATTAGGGAAGTTCATATGCAGAATACAAATGTTAGATTTATTTGTTTATCTTAGCAAGATGGAACACCATGAAGTAATCAGCCCGATTTTCGAATATTCCAAAGATTTCTGGCTTCGGACAACAGGAAGAAGAGCAATAAGCACTAGGAGGAATTGTCTCATGCTACTTGTTTCCATTAAGTTTCTATCCTCAGATGAGTCATAGTACCTTTATAAGTATGGACCTTTATCCTTCGGTTTGGAGATGGGCTATTCGCCTGACATTTTTTCTATATGCCCATTATGCTAGGTTATAGGGTTAGTTCAAGTATGATGACATGGTGATGTAAGAGAGGTAAGCAGATATTTGACTCTGATGTCTTTCACAGATTTATCTGCCTTTGTAACCCTGCGTGCTTCTGCCTTCTTTTGAGGTGTGTAATGCTTATAGGTAGGCCCCTCATATGATGTAGATTCGAACTTCTTGAATAATGACTCACCAAGAAAATAGAGTACAATATCAAGCGTGTATGAACTTATGATTATGCATGTTTGCAATTATTTTACTATCGGGGTTGGGTGTGAGATGGGTGATTCGTTGGCTTATCCTGAATTGTTGTAACAGTTGAGGTGAACTTGTTAAAGAGACTACATTAAAAGGACAGTTGTTCCATTAATAAATTCGGCCATCCCAAGCTATTCAATGAGCTCGGTTAGGGATTGTTTGATCTTGGAGAACTGGCTCTTCTAACTATTCGGAAGCAAAAGAACAAGATCCTAAATTATGTAAGAAGAAGAATTTGGTCTTATAGTGGTTTACGTTTGAGGGACAATTAGTTAAACAGTGAGCTTTGTAAAATGATGTTAGATAAAATGAGGAGGTTTTGGAACTTTTAAGTCCAAAATAGTAGTCAAAGAATTTCACGCTGGGTTCTAATTTATGGAATCTTCATGAGATTATGTATCCTCCCATGCAAATAAAGTTTAGAGGAAATTGGTTGAGAGGTAATTGATAATTGTGCTAACGACTTTAAGAAAAGGATGGAAATGTAGGTGTAGGCTATTGTGTACCTGATCCTCGAAGAAAGTGATGTTGTTTTCTAGAGGATTATTGGACATGTCTGATTGATTTGATAGATAATATCAAAATTGACTAATGGTTCAAGTTGATTTGTTAATTCAAATCGGGTTAAACCATTTTTTATGAATGATGAAAGGAAGACTTGGATGACTGTTTGATAACTTGAGAAGTGTTGTTCTTCAGTTCTCCTTCACGAAAGACTATGATGGGTTTGTGGAGACAGGATGATTGCAAAGATGAGGTATGAGAGGGGGTGTCCTCGCCTAAAGTATATAATAGATTCTGAGAACTTATATTATTTGTCAACATGCTTGGTTTTTGGTGGATGAAAAGTATCAATAGGAGAGAGGAGTGCATGGGTTATGAATTCGAGGCAGGTATTTAAAAGTAATACATATAAAGAAAACATACGAGTAATTAAGAAGACATAGCCATGATGATAATTATGGGGGTTTGGTGTGAGTTATTTGGTACTATTCAAAAGTAAGGAGATTAGAAATCTCCTTAATAGTTTCATTGTGGAGGTCATAAGCAGTGTTTTGAGAATAAAGTTGTAAGTTTCCTATTTATAGTAAGGGATGACCTAATAATTTAAGTTTTGGATACTTGGGGTTGTTAGGCATTGTGTGATTATGGGCGTATGTTTGGATCTTTTGCTGCCTTCTAGGATCGTTCCTTTGGTATATAGGTTAATGAGGCATGGAGATTAGAACCTTCTATAATGAGTAGGAGGTTGAGAATTCATTTTAATCTTCTTATCCCTTGACCAGTTAGTGTAGGGGGAGTCCTAATGTGGCTTATAATATTAGTTCGATCGAACCGTCTTGAGCCGAATGGACACCTTACCAAGCTAGCATCCACCCCCATCTCGAATTGTGTGGGGGATCGACCTAATCAGACGGTGTATTCTAGTTCTAAGTGCATGAGAAGTCAAGCTAATTGATGTCATCCTCCAGCCCGGAGCGCACTAGAGGACTAAATTATTGATAGCAACTCAACCTAGTGAGTAGGTGAACTCAACCTGATGAAAGTTCATCTGATGCATGAATTATAGGCCTTTGAGTCCTAGAAGCTATTAGTGCTTGAGGTGAAAATTCAAAAAAGAGTCCTAAACGAAGGATATCTTCCTTTGATATGAGAATACCTAGTCCCTACTTATAGAATAAGTCTTTACTTCGTAAATAAGGACTCAAACCCTCATTGTGGGCTACAGTCTTTTACATATATCACGCATATATTTGAGTAATTTTTCAATATAACTTGAGCATTTGGGTGCCCACATCGGAAGTGCTCTGGTGACTTATTTTGTACGTTGGTCTATCGCTATCCGAGCTGCCTATTATATTGGACGACATTCAAAGAGTTTGAAGGAAGAACTTGGACACTGATCCGAGTCTTGAGATGTTCTATTTTGTATACATCAAAACCTTCCTAAGAAATTAAAAGGAAAAAAATGATAGATGATTTCTTGCCATAACTCAACAATAATTGATTCAATAACATTAACAAATCAACCATAAATGTACAATAATTGAAGAAAATTAAATAAGGGAAGCTTGCACTGAAATAGCCTCATATTTAATAACATATTTACCAATCTATATTGGTGTATAAGGTAGTCTCTCATACAGAACAAGAGAGTTTTGGAATGTTTCCCCAATTTATATATATATCAAAGAAAGAATAAAAAAAATCATGCAATCAGCTTGAATACATCACTAAGTCCAATGTAAATAACAACAAATTTTATAAAACAGAAAACCATTTGAGAAATACATTTTATTTTTACTTGAGCACTCTAGAGTTTACAATGTAAATCAATATGCATTAAACATTTATTTTATAGAAGTTCAAGTAGATTATTCATAAAATTATAAAATTATAAAAAAATAGAAAATAAATATACAAAAAATTGACTAGAAGCAGTATGCATAATGCCTCCTTGCATATAAATTATCCATTTCTACAGATAATATAATTAGTATTACACTATTACAGAACAAAAAAATAAATAATAAATAATATATATACTTTGCAAGTTGAAATGAAATTGGGTCTGAATTAATCTATATGGAACAAAATAGCTTGGGAGATATAAGATTTCAATTACCTTCAAAATCTAGGGTTGCGAATTATCCATTCAATTTGTATTTTGATTCCCTTGCTAGTGGAGAGGTAGAAATCAAGCAACGATGAATTGCTGCAAAAAATGATTTCTTTTTTTTTTTTTTGGCAAAGTGTTTGGGAGATATCCACGTCTTCTTCATGTCTTGAAACCAGATAGAGAGGGAAGGGGGATTTGTCGTTGTCTGAAGATTGCGATGTTATGATTGATTCGTTAATAGAAGGTGTAAGATTTTGACAGAAACAACTGTGGAAGTGTGAAAATAGACATACATAGACATGCACAGTAGATTCTGGTGAAACAGTGAATTATTGGTTTTAATTTGTGGTCAATGATTCGGTTAACCGTCGATCATGGTTGATAATTAAAACCAAAATTGTGAACCAGTTGTGAGCTTCTCAATTCTTGTTTGGGAAAATCTTGAACCGCCGGTAAAAAAAATTAAGCCGTGAACCGGCGGTTCAAAACCGTCGATACCCAATGGCTAATTTGCAAATAAAAAAAACTCTACGCTTATAAATATCCTCCTCCCCAACACCATTCCTTACACCAATTTATCTCTAATCTTCTTCTTCTTCTTTTATATTTCAAAGCTTTAAGTTGTAATATAACTATCAAGAATCAAGACACTAATCTCATTTCTAAAGTTTTATAATCTATTCATAATTTATTTTGTCTTATTTCTATATATTTTTTTTGTTCAAATTATTATGACTAGCTCTTTTCGTCCTACTAGTAGGGAAAGGATAGTCATAGAAGAGGCTAACCTCTATGAGGTTGAGGGCGATCATTCGGACCTTCAGTTTCCGGTGATTGTGTTTATGATGAACTAACGTCGTAACAAGTCAAGATATTATGTAATTCTATTGACTTTGGTATTGATGAAGATTTTCCATCCTCTGATGATTCCCAACAGGATGACTCTGGTGACCCGATCAATCTTGATGATGATGCGAAAGCAGAAGAAGGTTGCAGCGGTGCTATGTGGCCACCCAAAAAAAAGAAACCGGTGAAACTTAAATCCAATATCTTCATCATCAATTCACAAAAAAGACTTTTTATGATCAAGGTCATGCTAAACTTGATTATTTTTATAAGCACTACACCTTTGATGGTAATAATACTGGCTACGAGATGATGAGGAGGCATATGAAGAAAGAGCTTCCCGATAAATTGGGCGTTGAGGTCTCTAAACAAACCTAAACTTCACGTCATCTACCATCAGGGGTTGAGGTATGAATCTCTTATTCAATATACCGAAGTAAATCATAGAATAAATCTTTTAAAACTTGTGTCCTTTATGGATCTTACTTTTAATTTTCCAGATAATGACTTTTATGAATGGTATACTAGTGATACTTTTAATCCATCGAGCACTAAAATTCCACGTGATAAGGTTACTCGTGATCTTGAAAAGATGGTTGGTGAACATAAATATAATTTGATTTCTGATTGTTGACAAATTGCCACACGGTGTCTCAATATGTGCGGATTTTGATAGATCATTTTCATGAAAATAGTTATATTGGAATTACATGTCACTGGTTGGGAGATTCTTGAACTTTAAAAAAAAGTTTGATTTCTTTTAAAGAGTTTAATAGTGAGCAAAACACGGTCAATATTTCACACAAAATTTATATTATTAGCAAAGTATGGTTTAGTTAACAAAGTATTTTCAATTTAATTTGACAATACTGATGTTAATATGTCTAGTTTAGATTCTTATTAAATATTTTGTTAACCTCTATTATTGGTAAAGAATTTCATATTAGATGCATTTGTCATATTTTAATTTATGTGTTCAAAATTGTTTAGTTACATTGAAAAATGAAATAATCCCGATTAGGTGGGCATTATTTTTTATTTCAATACAATCCAATATTGGCAAAAACTGGCACAAATATTGCAAAAAAAATGGTTTAAAATCCAAAAAAGAAAAAACACTCTATTAATGTGACAAACCGTTGGATCTCTACTTTTAAATTGCTAAATGATTCTTATGAATATAGAGAGTCATTATGTTCTTTTTTTGCTACTGAAAATGTTAAATTTGTTTTATTCACCATATCTGAGATGATTGCACAAATATGATTGAGCTTTTAAAAAAATTAACAATGCAGCCGTGACTTTGTTCGCTATTTATTATCCTACCTCTACACTTCTTCTCATCAATGTATTCAATTTGTACTTGTTACTATCAATTCACATAATTCGCCTCAATTGTATGAATGCATTACAAAAATATTGATAAAAATGGGTCAAGTATTTTCGCATCATTCCTGATGTTTTTTATTTTTAAAATATTAGATCCGATTTATGGATGTGAATGTTTAAAACATTTGCGTACACACACACACACACACACACACACACACACACACACACACACACACACATATATATATATATATATATATATATATATATATATATATATATATATATATATATATATATATAATTCTTAGTTTCATACTTAGAGATTTCAAAAGATGTTATATTCTCAACCTGTATTGTATTGTACTGGTGTCTAATTAATATTTATTAATTATTATTATATAAATATATATTTTTATATTTAAATTGAATTCTTTAATAAAATTTAGTTACATACTAAGATTAATGAAGTAACTTGTAATTTAATTATATTATATATTTTAACTTTTATTCTGAATACAACATATTTAGATTACTAATAAATAATTAATGTTTTTCTTAATTAACATGATCTTATAAGTAATTTTTCTTTTAATTAATATAAGTATTTGGATTTTTTTTCTAATTATATATAACTTCTTATATATTTATATATGAAAAATAAAAGAAAATATTGAATTACATAAAATAAATCAAAGAAAAACACTGAATTAGAAAAATATTAAAAAAAAGATTAATTTAGGCAAAATATAATAAATTTGGTAGATATTATAATTCTTATAATATTAGAATTTTTATATTTAATAAGTCTCCAAACCTCCAAAACTCGACAAGTAAGCATCCGAACCACCAGAAAATTACACGTGTACCCGAAGCTTCCTAAGCAGACACGTGGGATAGAAATCTTTTCGTTTAGTATATAGGTGGGATATAGGATTAGGTTCAAATGAGAACCCATGTCCTTATTTGTAAATCTAGGGTCAATTATGGGCCTTAGAATCTAATTAAATGGATGGATCAAATTTTTTGTGCATTTTCCTTATTTGATTAAAAGCATTAGGATTGTATAATAAAAGCACTTCTGGTATATAATAAAAGTAATAGTTCTCAGGTTCGCAAATAAGGACATGGTTCTCATTTGAACCCACCTATATATATATATATATATATATATATATATATATATATATATATATATAATGCATTAGGGCCTTTTATAGAAAGTTTGGAGATTGAAGTTCGTAATACCTCAACTTATGTTCACACTTATAGAAAATATTTATCTTATATTTTTTAAAAATATTCCACTAATTCTTCTACATTTAATAATTCCCCTTCGCCTTTCATTCCTTCCCCTTCCCCTTATCCAAATTTCAAATCTGGTACTAGTAGTAGTAGTACTTCTAATGTAAGATCATTGCTTGACCCTCGAAAAGCTCTAGACTCGTATTTGACATATGAGGATGATACTATGAGAAAAGGAGCAAGGTCTTGTTCTAGTCCATCTCAAGATTTGACACTTATTTAGGTAGTTTTGATTCGGGAACTATCCCAAAAACCCGATGGTACTAATGACCTTGTGCAATGGTGGTTGAGAATATCTCTATTTACCTACACTTTCTAGGATTGCAGGTGAGATTTTCTCAAATCCTTCTTCAACGTTTTTCATTAAATAAGCTTTTAGTGTCGAGGGCTATGTATTGGACGAACGATGATCTAGATTACTATCTCACAATCTTGAAAATCGAGTGTTGCTCAATGATTGGGTTCAAGTTTAAAGATGCACCTAACAACCTGACTTCGATGAAGGTGAAGAGAGTGACCACTATGATACCACATATGGAAGTTACAATGATTGAAAAAGGATGAGCCTCATCCACTATCCACTTTCAGCAACAAGGTAACTTAAGATAAGTATAAGAACTACACAAGTTTTGATTCTTGAACAAGTTTATATAGGAATTTAATTATAATATTAGAAATTAAAATTAAAAAAATTAACTTCTAATATTGGTATATCAGAATTAAGCTCAAGTCCTATTTTTTAAAACTTTTTTATTACAAAACTTATTTTTCAAAAATATAAATAAAAACTACGTGGGTTTTGATTCCTCAACGAGAATACATAGGAAAGTTAATTCGAATATGGAGAGTTAGAATTTTTTATTTTAACTTCTAATATTCTATTTAAACTCAAGTCCATTTTTTATTTTTTTAAAAGCACTTTTTTTTCCAAGATGCATAAGAACTACGTGGGTTTTGATTCCTCAACGAGAATACATAGGCAATTTAATTCCAATATTGAGAGTTCGAATTTTTAGTTTTGACTTCTAATATTATAACTAGTGCTTCACTCGTGCGATGCACGGAGAGAATTAAAATGGATGGTGTAATTCTTTCAATGTAAGTGTAATATTATTAATTTATTAATGTCATATAATAACTTAAAATACTCAAGTCACGATTATTGGTCAATATAAGCAAATTTAAATCAAACGGTGCGGATATATGCACCCCACTAAAAAATGTTATCACAAGAATATCAATATTACCCTTAAACCCTACACCCCAAAATACTTCATCTCTTTCAACTCTCCACCCCCACTTCAATCACCGTCCATCACCGCCGTCACCACCATGGTTGTCGGCTATTGATGAATATAAAAAAACATGTGCCTAGAAATACGGTGTCGTCGCCGCCATGGCAGCCGTGCCATTGAAGAAAGATAAAAGAAAAAAACACCTTGAAAAAATGTCATTCGAATCAGATTTTCGAATATAAAATGTATCAAAAAACCGATTCGAATACAAAACACATGTTTAAGAATTGATATGTACACGAAACATATGTTTAAGAAATTAATATGAATGCCCCTTTTAGGCTAAAAAAGGGTAGTTCAATTCTTTTTTTTTCGAACAACGTTGTATTGTTCGATCAAAAAGTTCAAACACATGAGTTCTATTCAAGAAATCATAGACAAACACCCCAATTTTGCATTAGTTTCTTTCCCTATGCCGCCCAGATCCGTCACTTACCTTTCACCACCCATCACCGTTTTTTCTTCTTCCTGTTCGACGGTGGCGATGCAGTATGATGGGCGACGCTAATGACAAAGTTGGAGTGGTGGTGAATGGTTTGAGAAAATGATGTATTTGGGTGTTTGGGGGAGGGAGGGGGGGTGTGATTTTGGCTTTTTTGTTAATTTTTCTTATTGGGGTGAACTCATAAATAGATGGGATGCGTATATCCGCGCCCTAAAACAAATCAAATGTAAATAACTCCTCATTCATATATTATAAAATAACTTTTTGCAGACTACATTATAAGTCTAATTATAGTTTAACTTGTTATCATCACATGCTAATAGTTTCAAGCTCTCTCTTTAGTTAGTCGTGAAACAATCATATTAGTCACGTTATTACAAATCACTGCGTGCATCTCCTTGTTTAGTCTTTGTATTCAAAGACAAAGTGAATATATTATAAATAATTTTAGTCTTTTCTAATTATCGATATCCGTTGTACTTAATTGTCAACAGGTACACCAAAGTTTATCATTAGTCATAATTTAATCACATCAATCTGTTTGAGTACAACTGAAAAATCTAGTTGTACTTTAGTCGCAATTTGTTTAATTTTTTATTTTATAAATAATTTATATCAACATAATTATACAATTACAAAATCAACCTTTGACCAATAAAAATATAATACTTGTAATATAAATTTGAAAAAAATATAAAATCAACTAAATAAATACCAAAACTTATATTTAAATTATAAATATATATTAATTAAATTAAAATTGAAAAAACATCACGAAAATTCAATATATTATAAATAATATAAATAAATCATAAAATATTTTAAAATTGGATTAAAATATTAGGAATTATAAATAATATTTAATAATAAGAAAAATATAGAAATGTTATAAAATAATAAAATAAATCATAAAAAATATGAAATAAGTTAAATATATATAAGAAATATATTTTCTATACAATTATTTATCAACGAGTTTAAAAAAAAATGAGGAATAAATAATACAAGATAAATCTTATTTCACAATAATTTTATAGAATAAATTAAAAATAACTTAAATCCTGAATAATCACTTACTAAATCTTCAGTGCAACAAAAATACACTTAAAATTCTATAAATAATAAAATAAATCAGAGAAAATTATGAATTCAGTTAAATAAATATGACATATGTGTTTTAATTTTAAATGATTCTTAATAATTTCTGAAATAAAATAAAATAAAATAAAAAATAGAAATAATATAATATAATAAATATGATAATATTTGAAATCAGATAGAAATATAATAGGTTTATAATTACTTTTTAAATATTTATCTTAAAGACATTGAAAGAATAAATTGACGATAGTTATAAAGTAAATTAAATAAATATTTAAAAATTAATTCTAAATAGTTTTTTATCTATTGAAAGTTGATAATAAAATAATAACAAAGATTAAGAAGTTATAAATAATAAAATAAATCTTAAAATATTTTAACAGAAAGTAATATACTTAATTAAATTTATAATATAAAAATTATCTCCCAAATTTAGAAACTAAAAAATATATAAATATTATAAAAATATATAAATTACTACAAAAATGAACAAAGAAATACCAAATAAATGAGGCATAGTATTACAAATTTAAATAAAGGCCTTTGTATTCTATTTTATTATAGTTAATATTTTTGAAATCAGCTCGTTAATTGAGTCAAAATAACCACTGAGTAATATAGTTAAACATCAGTCATCGAGTTAAAGATCAGTCATCCACTGAAGAGAATCCTGGAGTTATAACAGTTATGTTAACCATCTTAGGAATTCCTGCTTTTGTGCTTTTTGATACGGGTGCTTCGCACTCTTTTGTGTCAGAGGAATTTCATGATTTATCTGAAGTTAAAAGCACTAGAGTAGAGGAACCCTTAGAAGTTAGTTTACCATCCGGAAACGTGATGATCACAAACTTGATGGATAAGGGAGTGAAAATCGATGTAGGATGAAAGAATCTTGAGGTTGACTTGTATGTGATCGAAATGAAAGATTTCGACTTGATATTAGGAATGAACTGGCTCGCGAAATATCAAGCGAAGATACAATGTCAAGAAAGATAAATAACTTTCAATCTCCCTGAAGGTGGAGAGATCAAGTTCTATGGAGCTAAGACTAAAATGGTGCCACAAGTGATAACAACAATGAAGGCTATAAAGTTGTTGAACAAAGGGGGATGTGAAGGTTTCCTGGTGAATTTGGCTAGCAATCCAGCGGTCGAGGTAACGCCGCTCGAAGTGCCCATCGTCCGAGATTTTAAGGACGTCTTCCCGGAAGAGTTACCAGGATTACCGCCCAGTCTTCAAGTCGAGTTCGCTATTGAATTGACACCAGGGGCAGCACCCATCTCAAAGGCACCATATAGGATGGCACCGAAGGAACTACAAGAACTAAAGACATAAATCCAAGAGTTATTGAATTAGGTTTTGTCCGACCGAGTGTTTCACCGTGGGGAGCACCGGTCCTCTTTGTTAAGAAGAAAGATGGGTCAATGAGAATGTGTATCGATTATAGAGAACTTAATCGACTCACAATAAAGAACAAGTACATGTTACTTCGAATCGATGACTTATTCGATCAATTAAAAGGAGCAAGAGTCTTCTCTAAGATCGATTTAAGGTCGGGGTATCATCAATTGAAGATCAAAGAGAATGACATTCCGAAGTTTGCTTTTAGAATGAGATATGGACACTACGAATTCATTGTGATGCCTTTCGGGCTAAGCAATGCTCCAACAGTGTTCATGGACTTGATGAATAGGGTCTTCCACCCCTACATGGATAAATTCGTCATAGTTTTCATTAAAGACATCTTGATTTATTCGAAGAATAAAGAAGAGCACGAAGAACATTTATAAATAGTGTTGGAAACGCTTCGCAATGAGAAGTTATATGCGAAGTTTAGTAAGTGTGAGTTTTGGATGGACCGGGTAGCGTTCCTTGGTCACATCATCACTGCTCAAGGGATAGAAGTGGATCTATCTAAAGTTGAAGCCATTAATGGATGGGCCACTCCCACAATTGCGAGTGAAGTTCGTAGTTTTTTGGGTCTAGCAGGCTACTATCGGAGATTTATCGAAGGATTTTCTAAGATAGTCGTGCCGATGACTCGACTTACGAGAAAAGGGGAAAAGTTCGTATGGAGCACGAAGTGCGAGGAGAGTTTTCAAGAGCTGAAGAAAAGGCTCACGTCCACACCCATCTTGACAATTCCTGACCCAACAAAGGACTTCGTTATTTATAGCGATGCGTCGAAACAAGGTTTAGGTTATGTCTTGATGCAACATGTGAAGGTAGTGGCCTATGCCTCACGACAACTCAAAACCCATGAGACGAACTACCCTACGCATGACTTAGAACTCGCAGCTGTAGTTCATGCTTTGAAGATCTGGAGACACTACTTGTATGGAGGAAAATGTGAGATCTTTACCGACCATAAGAGCTTGAAGTATTTGTTCACTTAGAAGGAGTTGAATATGCGTCAAAGAAGATGGTTGGAATAGGTTAAGGATTATGAATGCACCATTAACTACCATCCAGGAAATGCGAATGTGGTAGCTGATGCGTTGAGTCGTAAGGGGGGACTAATGAGTTTACTTTCCCAGCTAGATAAGTTGGTTGAGGAGTTCGCCAAGATGAAGATCGAAATGGTGATACCTCCAAGAAACATAAAGGGGATCTTAGCATCCTTAGTAGTAAAACCAACATTGAGAGAAAGGATTAAGGAAATTCAAACTCATGATGGTTTCATAAGTAAGATGAAGGAGAAAGTGCGGAAAGGAACCATTAAAGATTTTGTCTTAGCGGAAGATGGAGTGTTGTTTTACGAAGGAAGAATTTGTGTTCCAAAAGACGAGAGTCTAAGGAAAGAAATTCTGGAAGAAGCCCATTGTACTCCTTGCACTGCACATCCTGGTGGTACCAAGATGTATACGGATTTGAAGACATTATTTTGGTGGAGGAGCATGAAGAGAGACATTGTCACCTTTGTGGGGAAGTGTCTAGTTTGTCAGCAAGTTAAGGCTGAACATCAACGACCTTCAGGTTTGCTAAAACCAAAAGAGATTCCAGAATGGGAGTGGGAGCATATCTCGATGGATTTCGTAGTAGGTTTACCGCCATCGACGAGAGGTAACAAGGCGGTGTGGGTGATAGTAGATCGTTTAACTAAGTCGGCCCACTTTTTACCGGTCAAGATGACATTCAACATGGAACAATATGCCCAAATCAATATTCGGGAAATTGTTAAGTTGCATGGAGTACCGGTCTCAATTGTGTCGGATAGAGATACGAGGTTCACCTCGAACTTTTGGAAAAGCTTGCAAAGTGCTTTGGGCAAACAGATGGTCAAACTGAGAGGACTAACCAGGTCATGGAGGATATGCTGAGAACCTGCATACTTGACTTGGGAAGTCAGTGGGAAGCTTTACTACTGTTGGTAAAATTTGCTTACAATAACAGTTATCAATCCACATTGGTATGGCTCCATACGAGGCTTTGTACGGAAGAAAGTGTAGATCTCCTCTGTACTGGGACGACGTAGGGGAGAGAAAGATTATGGGCCCCGAACTGGTCCAAGAGACGGTTAAACATATTGTCACGATCCGAGATCGAATTAGAATTGCACAGGATCGACAGAAGTCTTATGCGGACCGTCGAAGGAAGGATCTGCATTTCGAAGTAGGCGACAAGGTGTTTTTGAAAGTAGCACCAGTCTGAGGTGTAGTGAGATTTGGTAAAAAGGGAAAGTTGACGCCAAGGTACATAGGGCTGTTTGAGATTCTTAAAAGAATTGGAGAATCGGCCTACGAACTTGCGCTACCACCAAGTTTATCGAGCATTCATAACGTCTTCCATGTATCGATGCTAAGAAAGTATGTCTACAATCCACACCACATCGTGAGATATGAAGAGTTTGAGGTTAATGATTCGAGCTTTTGTGTGTGCCTACTTTATAAATAATTGTCAGAAATTTAATAGCTCGCCCGCAAGAGAACGGGATCGCGTGTAGGTTGGCAAGCTTAACTCGAGTCGTCTCTCAAGGACTGACGTTCGGGATTTTTAATGCTTGTTTAATCATAATGTTTAACACGAGAACTTGTATAAATTTGGTTTTTGGAATTATAAACTACTAATAAATTCAAAAGCATCAACTAATTATGATTAACTAATTAACTTAATCTAAGCTTGAAAACTAAATTATCTAAGAATTATTAATCTAGGGATTTTAAAGCAAATAAATTCTAAATTAATTAACTAGCATGCATCAAACTACTATGAACTAAATCTAACCTATGAATTTTCTAGAACAAGATCAATATAAAATTCTCAAGCAATAACATATAAAAAACTAATTAACCAAGCATAAGCAATAAATAAACTAAGCATGAACAATCTCATCACCAAGCATTAACGAAGTAAAACGCAGCAACTAAATTAATATTAAAAATGAAATCTAAGGTTCAAAGCTTCAGCGATTCAACGGTTCAAACGATTCGAAATAAATAAACGAAACTAAAAACTCAAACGAAATAATTAAACATGAATTGTCTAGAATTAAACTAAGAATAACTAGAGTTTAGAGAACTTATTAAGTAGCTAAAGGTACTGAAAGATTGCTGGGAAATCGGACTTTGGATGGTTGATCTTGGTCGAGAAATCGGAGCTTGAACGAACGTCTTCGTCTTGGCGCTTCGGATCTTGAATCTTCGACGTAGATCTTTGAAATATGTTGTAGGGTGTTGAAAATAGGTTTCTCAACCCTAGGTAAGTGTTTTGGGTCGTGGTTGTCTCTCTTTAATCCGAGATATGAAGGGTTTATATAGTTATTTTATGACTTGGCGCACAAGAAACCCTAAAATCCGAATTCTGGGCCATCGCGTCGACGGTGCGTCGACTGACGCGCGCTGGTGCTCGGCGTCGGTGCTGCCTGGGCATGCGCGTTGACTAGGCAGGTACGTCGACTGGGTGCGTCGACATCGACGCTTCAGCAAGTTGCGTCGACATCGGTGCGTCGAAGTCGACGCTTCAGCAAGTTGCGTCGACGCTGCGTCGACTGACGCGGATCACGGCTCGCGTCGACAGGGCGTCGACGGTCGCGTCAGTCGACGCGACTGCTCGTCTGCCTCCGTCTCTCTCTATCTTTTGCTACTCGTTTCGTCGGAAAGCTTGTTCTTATATTCTTGAACATCGAACTTCGTCTTTTACGTGCTAAACTCTTCCGGTTACTTAGCTGTAAAGTGAAAAATCACAAATAATCACTTATTTGCATCAGTTACGATTAAAATATGGTAAAATAAGTCGGAACTATAAAAATACGGAATTAAGCTTAAATCATCTAACTTATACCAAAAACAAACATCAAAAATAAACTAAAATACTAATAAAAATCAAGACAAATTCGTGCTAATCAACTACCCCACGCTTTATTGGTTTGTTCGTCCTCGAACAAACGATAGATTCAAAATATAACAAGAAATAAAATCAGCTCAAGAAATGAGTTGTGCTATGCTACATACATAATTTTGAAAATATAGATACAAGTAACGTAACGTCAAACACTCCACCCTTATTACATTGTCGCTCCAAAAATAAAATCATGCATCCTCTCAAAAGGGTAATATATAGAGGTGTTCGCTCAAAGCACTCAAGTATTTTCTTCATGGGACATGTATACACTCAAATCATACAAATACAAGCACATAAAATAAGCACAGAAAATCAATCTCTTTTCAATCGCAAATTAAGTGTGCTGTCAAATCTAAGAATCGGAAAAGGTCTTTGCGGGTTGTAATGTAAGGCTCTTTGGACGGGTATGGAATATATAAGTCGTGTGGCTAAATAACCCCCCAACTAATCTAATCACGAAGCAAGATGCCTCACCTCGTACAAAAGAAAAACCTCACTAAACGCTCATAATGTAGCCTTTAAATTAGGCTATTTCCCAACTCGCAAACCGTAAAACCGACTTGTTTCTCAAACCACTTAAATAAAATTGAAGCTCAAGATATGATTCTTCTTTTCAACACAGCTCTTGCCTCTTAAATGTTAGGCTTTATAAAATAAGTAATAAAACACAAGCCTTTATTAGCGCGTAGGCAATGACTAAACACGAATCAACAAGACTCACCATCCCCTTTTTTTTTTATCTTTTTTCTTTATCCCCCTTGTTATAATTTTTTAATGGGGTCGTCATTTTTTTTTCTTTTCTCTTTTTTAGGATGGTGGTCCTAAATTACAATAATTCAGAAATTCCTAATAAAGATTCCAAAACACAAAATAACCAATAAAAATAGCGAACTCCTACCCCACGCTTTTAATGGGTTAGTAGGGGTCGACTCAGTAAAATCACTCAGGGCTATAGGCAAGGATTATTTGGCTATGATTGGGTCATTCAAAATTTATAGTGGCTAAAAATTTATGGATATGGCCGGAATAGGGTTTTATATGTGCCTTAACGTCATTTTCAAAGTCAACTACACACAGCGGTTTCAAAGAGATCTCAAATCAAAACTCATTCAAGTACATGCAATGATGATAAACACTCAGGCTACTCACAGGCTTTTTGCATGAAAATTTTTTGAATTGACGCTGCTTTTAAGGTTTTGCCAAATCAATTGCGTACAAGTACCATTTTACAATATATAAATAATAAATTTTGAAATATATATGCACTTATGCACACTCAAAAGACTAGAACCTCAAATCATACTTAGCTAACTTTGACAGGCAAGCCATACAAACACAATACAGCGCAGAAATAGTGATCAATCACGTAAAAAAAAAATTCAAATTGCACAATTTTCAAATATAAATCATACTCAACCATCCTCCCTCTAAAAATCCGGCAATCTCCTGATTGCCCTAAATATAAAGAAAAGCAAATCAAACGAGGAAATGAGTAAGGGAACATCCTTGAGAAATAGTCGAGCGACTCCAAAAAGCGATTGTGCAATCATCTTTCATCTTGAATCTCGTGATCGAAAATGTCTTGAAGAAAAACCTAAAAAGACAAAACAACCGAACAAAAACAAACTAACTAGAAAAACTATAAGGAAAAGGAAAATAAATACTTGGGTTGCCTCCCAAGAAGCGCTTGTTTAACGTCGAAAGCTCGACGCCTTATACGAACGTTGCTATCCTGGATCTAAGAAAAGGTGACGATCGTGCCTCGCCTTAGTGTTCTCCAACAGTAAGCATAGGCAATGTATTCCTCCAAGGCGCGCATGGTAAGAAATTCGTAGAAAAAAAATATTAACTCGCTTCAGGGGTCGAAAAAACAAATAATCTATCACCATAAACACATCAACAATCAATTTGGGCACATGGTGATCCACAACCTTTGGATAAACGAGGAAATCCGTCGAACACAAGAATTTATCATCCTGCACTCCAAGTCCCTTTACTTTATCATCCACCATCTCCATCTCTAAATTGTTGAAAGCTTTGGGTGGCTCAAAAATAGACTCGGCCTTCGCATCTTCCTTGATTAATTCGTCCACCACTTCAAAACTAAAATCCATTAATGGCTCGGTTGGGATAACAAGAGGCTCAATAAA
>BMAC01000088.1:2045917-2087729 GCA_014905375.1 Phtheirospermum japonicum
ATAATTAAATTAAAAAAATTGGACTGATTTTAGCACTACAGTACTGTGTAAAAAGCACAATGAACCTGGACATATAATTGCACTGTGCAATATTAGATCTAAGGCCAGGATTAGTCCCTAGGTTCACATATAATGACGGGGTTCTCATTTGAACCCAATCATATATATATATATATATATATATATATATATATATATATATATATATATTGTTTCGACCAAAATATGACAAAAGTTAATAACAACGCCTGGAACCTTGAATACCCTTCTGATCTGCACACAGAAACACGTTAGAAAGAACCACCGGTAGTTTTCCGGTGGAAACCTCTCTGTTGCTTAAGTCAGTAAGCGTATGAGGTTTCTCTTAGCAAGCAAAGAAGGAATGCACAAAGAATGACATACCTCTCTCAGCCTTGGGGCTGAGATATTTATAGTTTTCCCAGCGGGGACCCTTTTCCGGGATCTCGAAAACAAAGGCCGCGAATCAGGGGCTGTTTAGACAACAAACTCTGACAAGTGGTCCCACTTGTCCCCTTTCCAGGGGTTAGGAGGCCAGGTCTTACCTACTCCTAGTCTCCTTTCTGCTGGCAAGCCTGCCTTTATATTTTCAAGGTTCATCTTACAGGAGGTCTTCCACCAGCTCAGGATAACTCCCGGGCTGAGATAACGCTGCTCAGTTCTACTAAGCTCAGGACAACTCCTGGGCTGGGTGACCCTTGCTCTGACCAGGTCAACCTCACCCAGCGTAAGCCGCCCTGAGTTCCCTTCTTTGGATATCTGAATCCAGGTCTACCCCAATCCGGGTCTGGCCTATTCATGCCTCATCAAATCCTCCCCCCGAAATAGTTGGGGTAAAGCTGTAACACTCCAGGGCCTTTTAGGAATAAATAAGGCCCCACTCATCCTTTATTATTTCTCGTACTGGTACGAATCCCAAGAAATCTTCCTGACAACCAGGTCTAATTATTGGCACTAGTGGTGTCGGCCCACATTCCCCAAACGGTTTCCATACCCACACGTCTTTCCAAGTACTGTACCTGGTAGGTCAGCGGCACGTGCCCTATTGTACCTGGTAGGTCAGCGACGCGTGTCCTCCTCCGGCCTGTATTCTAGCATGTCAGGCACCGTCCAACAGATTAACCTTTTATGCTGACCAATTTCAGGCGGGTTTGTGCCTTCCCGTAAATCCTTTAATGTTAGAAATCACTAGTATGTACAAATTCCCCGTTTTTCAATTTACTCTAAATTATTTTAAGATTATGGTATGTTATAACCTGGCCATGTGTTATGCTGGTTTTGATCCTTCAGCCCATACCTTCTACCAGCTTTACCAAGCGAAGAGCTACCCCTGGGTGTTTTTATCTTACGGCCAGAGCTAGTGTTCATTTTTTGTGCTGGCTCCCTTCCTCCAACAAGGCTTGGAGGAAGAAATTCTTCTTCGTTCACTAAAATGGGGACTGGGGGTTTGACCCCAAGCCCATTGATGAGCTACCACCTTCTCGCCACCTAGCCATCACTGACAGGTCTCCGTGCCTTCAAAATATCATCTCTACCCTTAATGGGAATCCCATTTATGTGACTGAACTCCTCCTTCCCTTTGTCCTGGACTTCTTTAATGAGCGGGAGGAAACAGGCCTTCTAACCTAAGAGATCGGTACAACTCTTTTCACCCCGACCTGACTTGCTGTGCTTTATTTAAATTTTAACCCTTTTTTCTTCTCTTATCAGAAAGAATGATGCGCCAAATGTTTGAGGCGGCGGCCAAGAAGGGGATTGAGGCTACCTCAGAGCCTCAAGCTAGAGACGTAGAAACCCCCCTCTTCTCCTCAAATCCAGAGCTCCCCACCCCCTCAAGCTCCTGCTCGTTCTTTGCCAGCAAGGCGCTCCACCTCCGGTTCGGAAGAGGATGATGCCCCTCTAGCTAAGGGGCCTCGTTCCAACCGAAGAAGGGGCCTTGTTCCCACCGTAACGCCAGCTGTGCCCATCACTCGTAGTGCGGGTCCCCCTAAGAGGACCTCTGTCCTGAACTGTTCCAGTGATGTGGCAGTTAGGCATGTGAGTGTGCAGTGCGTGCCTGAGGATATGCGGATCCTTGAGAAGATGAGCGACCGTGAACTGTTGGAGTCATGGTGCCAAGATGAGGCGCGGGTAAATCCCTCACTACCTCTTTTTTATTTTTCCTTTTTCCTTCTTTCTCATGTCTGCATTCTAACTTTTCCTTTGTATCCAGGTTGAGGCCAAGAGAACCCTCTTGGCCATTAGGGCGACCCGGTCTATGACTCAACCCGATCTCCTCAAGGAGAACAAGACTCTGCAAGAGAGAGCACAACGTTACCGGGCTCTGGACAAGGAGAGGATAGCTGAGACAAAGATGGCGAGGGAAGAAGTGGCCGAAATGAAGAAGGCTCAGGACAAGATGCTGGAGACAGCTCGTTCTGAGGCGAGGGACGAGGCTCTTGTAGAGGCGAGGAGTTTGGCGGACGAGACCTTGGCCAAGGCTAAGGAAGAGTGGAGAACCGAATTCTTGAACTCCGAAGAGGGTATGCGGCTGGTTCAATCCAGTAGGGAGGTGGCACAGAAAGCCTTCCTGGGCTCTAAAGAGCTATACTCTCTGCTCTTTCCCGAGGCGGTCGTCTATTATCACTTTGGCCTAGACGAGCAAGCCAAGTGGACCAAGGCTAACCCAGGGGCCCCTTTTGACCGAGCCCTACCTCTGAAGAACCCTCCCGAGCCTACCTCCTTTGCTTATGTTCCCGAGCAAGATCGCCTTCATACTATCGGGTCTGCAGAGTTTGCCGAGCATGTCTTCTCTGTTATTCATTCTTCCGATCCTGGGCAGTCTCAGCCAGACCTGACTCTTGCTGTAGTTGCTCCGACCTCTTCTCCTTCCCCAAACTTTGCAAGTCTGGGTGAGTGGCCAGGTGGGACTTCTCCCGGCCCCCTTTTTGAAGATGCTGTGGAGCAGCTAGCAGTCGAGTTGGATGCCGAGATAAATGCCGAGACTTAGGCTGTTTTGTTCTGTTTTTATATGCAGACCTGTATTGTTGCTTGTGTGGCTGGTCTGCCTTTCACTATTTCTGAATTTGTACTTCAAATAATTTTGGCAATAATAAATGCTCTTTTATCTTGTAATGACTCTTGAGTTTCTAGGGTTTCCTGATTTTCCGGAAACCCTAGTACTTTTTGATTCCCTTTGCATATGCTTTTATTTCCTTTAAATATGCACACATATTCATCATTTATCTTTAACTTCTACGATGGCGTCATCCCCTCTTCTCCAAGAACTTGATACCACCAAGCGAGAAAACATTTCTCTGGTAGTCGAAAACTTCAAGCTTTCTGACAAGCTTGTCATGCTCGGAGAAAAAATAAGCTACCTTTATCGTCTGATGGAGAAGAAAAGGCAAAAGAAACGTCACTACAAAAGAGAATGGGCTGGACTCCGGCAAGTCAACCGCCAACTGCAAGAGGAGAGGGTTGACTTGACTGAATCGGTGAACCGCCTGACCATTGCCGCCGGCGAGGCTCATGCTCATGCCGAACGGGATGAGAAATATCGTCGTCGTCTTCATGAGACTGAGCATGAGCTTTGGCGTGTTCGCCGGGCTCTGGCCTCAGATCGAAGATCTATTCAAGGATGATCTCTTGTGTTTTTGTTTTTTTTTTGTATTTATTTCCTTCATTTTTGTAATCAAAATTGCCAACCTTCGTAGAAGGTGTAGGCAACTTGTACTTTGCGTTTCCCAGAACTAATGAAATATATATTTGCATGAGAAATTTTCTTTTTATTGATCTCTTCTGTTCAAAGTTTGTGGATTGTGTTTTTGGACTTACCCTCTAAAGACTCCGATTTTAACCAGGTCTTGCTTGGAGTTGCTCCTCCAGGGCAAGCATTGGCTGATAATCAGGTCGGGCATTATCGTTGGCCGTCTCGGCGTACCTGTCCAGGCAAGTTAAAATATTTTAACGGACCGTTTTCACTTGCAAGTCAGGTTAAGGAAGTTTGGGGCATCCGCCCTTAGCCAATTCTAGCGTAAACTTGCAATCAGGTCAGGAAATTGAGGGCATCCACCTTAGCCAAACCTGGCATAAACTAACAATCAGGTCAGGAAAATCGAGGGCATCTGCCCTTAGCCAATCCTGGCTTAAACTGACAATCAGGTCAGGAAATCGAGGGCATCCGCCCTTAGCCAATCCTGGATTAAACTGACAATCAGGTCAGGAAATCGAGGGCATCCGCCCTTAGCCAATCCTGGCTTAAACTAACAATCAGGTCAGGAAATTGAGGGCATCCGCCCTTAGCCAATCCTGGCTTAAACTGACAATCAGGTCAGGAAATCGAGGGCATCCGCCCTTAGCCAATCCTGGCTTAAACTGACAATCAGGTCAGAAAATCGAGGGCATCCGCCCTTAGCCAATCCTTTCTTAAACTGACAATCAGGTCAGAAAATCGAGGGCATCCGCCCTTAGCCAATCCTGCTTAATACCGAAGACTCTAGTTTTGTTGCACAAGAAAGACCTGCATTATTATTTAATAAACATTTTCAAAAGTTTACACTTATACATAAAATTTTCGCAAATTAACAATATTCCATGCACGGGGGATCTCAGTTCCGTCCAGCTCTTCCAATTTGTACGCGCCCCCGGTTAAGACTTGGGTGACCTTAAACGGTCCCTGCCAGACAGCGTCTAGCTTTCCCTTGCCTCCCCAAGTCAGCTCTTCTAAGGACCAGGTCTCCCACGTGGAAGCATCTCTGGCGGACCATTTTGTTGTAAGCTGCTCGGATACGCCCCCGCACATGTTCCATTTTCACCATTGCCTCATCCCTTTTCTCCTCAATTAGATCTAATGCGTCTTCCATTAATGCTTCATTCTGAATTTCATCATAGCTTTGTACCTGATACATTTCGAGACTGATTTTTGCAGGAACAACGGCGTCCATGCCATATACAAGACTAAAGGGGGTTTTGCCCGTGCTTTCTTTAGGGTTCGTGCGATATGCCCAAAGTGTCGCATTCGGCTCTTCTACCCATTTCCCTCCAGATTTCTCCAACCGTGATTTGAGCCCCTGCACCAAGATGCGATTAGTCACCTCGACCTGGCCATTTGCTTGTGGGTGGTAGACAGATGTGAAATGCTGCTGAATTTTCATCTTTGTACACCAAGCTTTAATTTTGGCTCCCACGAACTTAGTACCATTATCCGATATCATCACCCTTGGCACTCCAAAGCGGCATACAATATTTTTCCAGATGAAGCCCATCACCGCTTCTTCTGTTATTTTTTCCAGAGCTTCCGCCTCAACCCACTTGCTGAAATAGTCTATGGCTACAATTAGGAATCTTTTTTGAGCCAGAGCCATTGGAAATGGACCAACCAGGTCGATCCCCCATTTCGCAAAAGGGCAAGGAGAGCTCATTGTCATCAGCTCTTCCGCCGGTTTGTGAGTCAAGGGAGACATTATCTGACATTTTTCAGACTTTTTTACAAAGTCCTCTGCTTCTCTCCTCAACGATGGCCAGAAGTAGCCAGCTCTTAATATTTTACTAGCCAGGGCCCTTGCCCCCATATGATTACCACAACAGCCTTCGTGAACTTCTCTGAGGACGTGGGTGCCCTCCTCCAAACTCAAATATCGCAACAAAGTTAGTCCAAACCCACGCCGAAATAGAGTTCCTTTGATCAAACAAAAACGAGCAGATCTGACTTTTACTTTCGCTTTTTCTCTTTTTTCCACTGGCAATTCTCCTTTTTCTAAGTAAGCAATGATAGGAGAGCGCCAATCGTTTCTTTCATCTACCGAACAGATTTGATCAGTACCAAACTCTGCGTCCGCTCTCAGTAGTGTTATTGTCCTTTCCTGGCAGTCTACGGCCGAACTTGTAATCTTGGCCAAATAGTTTGCTCTTCCATTTTCTTCTCGAAGAATTTGTAAAACTATCTGGGCTTTCATATCTTTAGCCAACTCTCTGAATTTGGCTAAGTATTTCTGCATATTTTCTTCCCTTGTTTCAAAATCCCTGCTTATTTGTTTTCAAACCAGATGAGAATCCACCCTTGCGCATATCTGCTCTGCCCCCAAATCCTTGGCCATCTGGACTCCTCTCAAGAGGGCCTCATATTCAGCCGCATTATTAGACAGAGCATAATTCAGGTGTATGGCATACTCAGTGGCTACACCCACTGGGTGAATCAAAACTACTCCGGCCCCACATCCCTGGCTTCCTACAGAGCCATCCGTGAAAATTGCCCACTCTTGATTTTCATCGACAGAACTGGTTATTTCTTGCATAAAATCAGCTAGTTCCTGGGCTTTAATGGCCGTCCTGGTCTCGAACGCAACATCAAATTCACTAAGCTCAATTATCCATTTAACCAGCCTCCCCGACGCCTCTGGCTTATCCATGATGGCTTTCAATGGCAGGTTTGTCCGCACGATTATGTTATGAGAAAGAAAGTATGGGTGCAACTTGCGAGCTGTGCCTACCAGAGCTAGCATCGCTCGCTATATTTACACATACCTCATCTCGGCATCATGCAAGACCTTGCTCCAGTAATAGACTGGCCTCTGTATTTTGCCTTCTTCCCGGAGTAGGATAGAGCTGACCGCCTGCTGCCCCACCGATAAGTACAAAATTAGAGGCTCCCCCTGGACAGGCTTAGTGAGCAAGGTCATGCTAGCCAGATGATCCTTCAGTAGTTTGAACACCTCCTCATAATCACTACCCCATTCAAACCGAGCCCTCTTACGTAAGGCCATAAAGAACGATAGGCTCTTCTCTGCCGATCGCGAAACAAATCGGCTCAAGGCATTGATCCGACCTGCCAAGCATTGCATCTCTTTAACATTCCTAGGAGCCTGTATCTCCATGATTGCCTTCACTTTCTCTGGATTGGCCTCAATGCCTTCTTCCGTGACCATATATCCCAAGAATTTACCCGCTCTAACCCCAAACGCGCGTTTCTTGGGATTGAGCTTCATTTTGTACCTCCTCAAGGTGGCGAATGTTTCTTTTAGGTCTTCCACATGAGAGGTTTCCTTAACGCTCTTGACCAACATGTCATCCATGTACACCTCCATGTTTCGTCCAAGTTGACTCTTAAACATCTTATCCACTAGTCGCTGGTATGTGGCGCCTGCATTTTTGAGCCCAAACGGCATGACCACGTAACAATATGTCCCTTTAGGGGTTATAAAGCTAACTTGCTTCCAGTCCTCTTTCGCGAGCCTGATCTGGTGATAACCCTGTGAGGCATCCATCATGCTCAGGAGCTCACAACCAGAAGTAGAGTCGACCAGCTGGTCGATCCTTGGTAGAGGGTAGTGATCTTTTGGACAGGCCCGGTTGAGGTCTCGGAAGTCGATATACATACGCCAATCCTCCTGAGTTTTTGGAACCAGCACAGCGTTTGAAAGCCATTCAGGGAATTTTATTTCCTGAATGTGCTTAGCTTTCAACAACTTCTCTACTTCAGCTTCAATGATGGCCTCCTTCTCTGGCCCAAAGTTACGTTTCTTCTGCTTAACCGGCTTCATATCAGGGCTAGTGTTGAGGCGATGCTCCGCCACCTCTGGGTCGATCCCCACCAGGTCTTGGGGAGACCAAGAAAATACATCTGCACTGTCGCTTAATAGTGCAACCAGATCTGTCAGCACTTCTGGATTTAGAGTCGTTCCCACGCGGAGGACCCGGCTCTCATCCCCCGGGACTACCTCTACCAGCATCAGCCCTTCTTCTCTTCTAGCCAGGTCTGTTTTAGGTTGTTCTATCCAAGCTCTCTTGCTCTGTCGCTCTTCCTCGTTACGCCTAATGCTCTTTACATACGTCTTCCTTGACATGTACTGATCTACTCTTGCTTCACCTACTCCATCATGAGCGGGAAATTTCAGTTTCATATGATAGATTGAAACTACAGCTTGAAATTTTCTCAAGTAAGGTCTTCCTAACATCAAATTGTAGGAAGAGGGTTCATCTACAACCAAGAATCAAACGGTCCTGGTCTGTCTAAACGGCTCATCCCCTAGCGTGACTAGAAGGTTAACCGCTCTAAGAGGTTTTAGCGCCCCTCCTGCAAATCCAACCAAAGAAGTCGTAACTTCCTCCAATTCCATATCCAAGTCCATTTTCTTAAAGCAATCGTAGAACATGATGTCCGCTGAGCTTCCCGTGTCCACAAAAATGCGTCTGATAGTGTAATTAGCTATGGTGGCCGTGATTACCAAAGCTTCCATGTGGGGGGCCAGGATCCCATCTTCATCTTCTAACCCAAAGTAGACGTTTGGACTCGGGGCCACTTGCCCTACCTCCCTTCCTCTCCTCACGAGATCTCGATCTGCGTGGACTTAACTATTCTAGGTACGTCTGGAATGTTCATCCCATTCTCCCCCAGTAATCATTTGGATCTCCCCTCGAATGGCCTGGGTCTGCTCACTCCTTCTCCCTCTACTTCTCTTACCATCCTGCTCGTTTCTTTGCTGGGGTCGGCCATTGCTGCGATAGCCAGACCTGTTTTCATCTCTTTTTATCCTCACATACTCCTTGAGGTACCCTGCCTGCACCATTCTCTCTAACTCATCCTTAAGGTGAGTACATTGATCTGTGTCATGGCCATACTCATTATGATATCTGCAGAAACGGTCCGATCGCTCTTTTCTCGGTTTCTGCGAGTAAGTCTTGGGCCATTTAAGATCTGGAAGCCTTTCAATCGATTACAGGATCTCACCCTGAGGGGTCGCCAGAGGTGTGTATTTATCGAAGCGAGGTCGTCCTCCAGGCAGGTCTGACCTAGACCTCTTCACCGCTACCTTCTCGTCTCTGTCATACCTTTCTCTTTTCTTCTCTCCTTCGTCTTTAATCTTCAGAGCTTCCTCCAGGTGGATGTATTTTTCAGCTCTTTCTAAGAGTTCCCCAAATTTCAAGGCTGGCTTCACCACCAACGACTGAAAGAACTCCCCACGTCTAAGGCCTTGTGCCAATGCGTTCACCAGGATCTCTTCCGATGCAGATGGTACTTCCAACTTCGCCATTGTAAACCTGTTGATATAAGCACGTAGGCTCTCGTTATCCTTCTGCTTCAGGCTGAACAGTTCGAGTGGCATCTTTTGGTACTTCCTGCAGCTGGTGAACTGGTGCAGGAAAGCCGAGCTAAACTCATCGAAATTACTGATAGAGCGTGGCGGCAATTGGCTGAACCAGAGCTGTGCCAACTTGGTGAAAGTCATCGGGAAGACCCGGCACATAACAGCATCCGAGAATTTATGCAACGCCGCTGCTATTTCAAAGTGGTTGAGATGGTCCCACGGATCTGTGGTTCCATTGTATTCAAAGCCTAAAGATCGGTATGAAGCCGGCACATCGTCGCGCATGACTTCTTCTGTGAAAGGTGTACCCCTCTGTGCCGGTACCGTGCTTGTTCCTGCCATCTTCTTCCTGAATTCTCGCACCTCCTTCTGCAAGCTTTGCATCTGCTCAACCAGGCTCGGATTAGCCTGGCTCGACATCTCACTATTGGAAGTGGAGAGGTCTTCTCTATCCTGGAGGGGGATCTGATCGGTGCGCTGACCACGCAGCGGTTCAGTTTCTGCCAGTGGCACAGTCCTAACTGGCGGTGCATTGGATGGCGGTGTCGACATCTCTGCAAACTTCTTTTCTACCACTGTCTCCATGGCTTTGCCAATGAGCTACGAGAGCTGCATGAGGAAGGATTCATTGAATGAACCACCAGTAGCTGGCACAGATCTACCAAGTGGGGGGAGGCGTAGTGCCCGGCACAGCCGCTGCCGACGGTGTTGTCTCTTCTGGTCCCGTCGTCGACGTCTCTACCGACCTGGGCATACCCCACGGCGCAGTGGAACTGGGGGTTTCGACGAGCTCCCCTACCAAGTTCTGTCGTAGACCATCTGAAGCCATTGAAAAGTCTCACGTCTTAGCTTGATCGATTTCCCACAGACGGCGCCAATTGTTTCGACCCAAAATATGACCAACGTTAATAACAACGCCTGGAACCTTGAATACCCTTCTGGTCTGCACACAGAAACACGTTAGAAAGGACCACCGGTAGTTTTTCGGTGGAAACCTCTCCGATGCTGAAGTCGGTAAGCGTATGAGGTTTCTCTTAGCAAGCAAAGAAGGAATGCACAAAGAATGACATACCTCTCTCAGCCTTGGGGCTGAGATATTTATAGTTTTCCCAGCGGGGACCCTTTTCCGAGATCTCGGAAACAAAGGCCGCGAATCAGGGGCCGTTTAGACAACAAACTCTGACAAGTGGTCCCACTCTTCCCCCTGCCAGGGGTCAGGAGGCCAGGTCTTACCTACTCCTGGTCTCCTTTCTGCTGGCAAGCCTGCCTTTATATTTTCAAGGTTCATCTTACAGGAGGTCTTCCACCAGCTCAGGATAACTCCCAGGCTGAGATAACGCTGCTCAGTTCTACTAAGCTCAGGACAACTCCTGGGCTGGGGTGACCCTTGCTCTGACCAGGTCAACCTCACCCAGCGTAAGCCACCCTGAGGTCCCTTCTTTGGCTATCTGAATCCAGGTCTACCCCAATCCGGGTCTGGCCTACTCATGCCTCATCATATATATATAGATAGATAGATAGATATATAGATATAGATAAAGATATATATAGATATAGATTAACCGAGTCATTTTTCTTGAAAAACTATTTTGTTTAAGTCTCATTTTTTTTCAATATTAGAATAAAACACAAGTTTTTTTCTTTAAGAATTACTTTATTTAAGTCTTGTTTATTTTATCAAAATATAATTTAAAAAGAGAAAATCGCCAGTTACGAACCAAACCGTCTGTTTGTAACTGTAAATGATCTTCAGCTGGTTCTATTACGGTTACACATTTGTCGATTTAAGATCATGAACCGAATGTGCATGTCTTGACATACATACACCTTGTTTTTTATGGGGCTTGTAATAATGAAATACTCCTAAAAATCGTGATTATTACTAGTATACTAGTTACGGTAAGCAACCGAAAGTTATGTTGAATTGAGAAATCGATTGAAGATTGAAGGGAGTATAAGAAGGGAAGAAAGAGATGTGAAAAAAGACAAAAATAAATTTTTGGCTCCTAAAAGTAAAAACTCTCTTTCGGTCGTTATTATTATTATTATTATTATTATTATTATTATTATTATTATTATTATTATTATGAAGTTTTTTTAAACCTTCCAAATAAACAATATTTTTGCCTAAACCACCCCCCCCCCCCTTTTTTTTTTTTTTTTTAAATTGCCTCCTGAACTATATCAAACTGACAAATTGCCTTCTATAATGAATTTTCAGAGAAAAAGAATCTTGGAGACCGGCTAACCCACATTTTTGGACGTTCACGCCTCTCACCTCAAGCACCATCGTGTTCACCACATTCTTGCAACACAGATTATCAAATTTCAGCTCAATCTTTGTCTGTTTGCCCTGTCAAATTGTTAGTCAAAGTTGTCGGAAAATATTTTTTCCGGCCAACTCCGCAAACTTTCAATCAAATCTCCACCAATTCTGACCTCCGTTGAACCAGAAAAATAACAAAAACCTATCTAGGTCTGGTTCCAAGTTCAACGGAAGTTGGAGTTGGCCGAAAAGTCGATCAGAAGTTTGCAAAAAATGTATTTTTTTGCAATTTTGACCAGTGATTTGGTAGTGCAAACGGAATCCGATTGAGTTAAAAACTCTGTATTTCGAGTATCAAAAATATGGTGAATACTAGTTCTGGAGGTGAGGTGTGTGAATGTACGAAAATATGGGTTGACCGATTTTCCGGAAGCCTTTATCTTCAAATTTCAAAATATGAGTCAATTTGTCAGTTTCATATAGTTCAGGAGGCAATTAATAATAATAATAATAATAATAATAATAACAATAACAATAATAATAATAATAATAATAATAATAATAATAATAATAAATTGGAGGGTTTAGGTAAAAAAGTCGAATTGTTTGCAAGGTAAAAGTTCTTTTTTCCCTTATTATTATTATTATTATTATTATTATTATTATTATTATTATTATTGTTATTATTATTATTATTATTGAGAAATTCTACGATACCACAACTATATCATTTTTAATTTAACTATAACCATTAGATTATTTTAGGGAATAAATTGGAGGGTAATTCAATAGATGTAAGACATTGTTGCTATTATTATTATTATTATTATTATTATTATTATTATTATTAGGGAGAATTGTCAAATAGTCCTCCTAATATAGGTTCATTTGTCAATTAGCCCCACATCCACTTTTAGTTCAAATAGTGCCTACTTTTTGTAAATTGTCCAAAATTATAAGGTAAAATGTTGATAATACCCCTGTATTCCTCCCCATTTTTTTCAACCCATTTTTTGGGGAAAAATTGCAGATGATTTTCTTCCAGAGATTGTCACCTTTCGACCCCTTTTCTGAAGAAAAAAAAAGATTGCAGACCTACTACGAACTCTTCTTCATCTAGTTTTCTTTGCTCGATTTCAGTCGTCAATCCCTTTAATTGATTGTATGATTCAAGAGAGTACAATCGATTTTTTTGATTTTTTTTCCACAGACGATTCGATTACACAATCGATGGCTTCTGATTCGAGTACAACTTCTGGTAATTTTGATTAATTTTGTTTGATTAATTTTTGTTTTCGATTATGATTTTTTTATATGATTCTGATTCGAGTGCATTTTTCCCCAATTTTTGATTTCTTACATTATGTTATTTTCTGGTAATTTGATTTCTTACGTTATGTTGATTTTTTTGATTAATTTCTCTATTTTTTCTTACCTGCATGTAATGCTATTGGCAGTGGGATCTTTGTATTTTGCTTGTATGATGGTGAGACTTTAGCTTATAAGATGGATACTAGTGATTCATTCGAGAAACTGTTGCTGAAAATACAAAATCAGTGGAAGAAACTACATAGAGATAATTTCACCATGCATTACTCGACTCGTCATTTTTCTAATTGTGTTTTGACCTCTGGTGATGATTTTAATACTATGGTGTCATTTGCTGTGTTGTATAATTTGGACCGTCTAACAGTTGAAATATCAAAGAAAGATCCCGTTGGCGTTGGAACTTGCGAGCAGTCTGCCTGTTCATCTTATAACGAGAATAGCTTTTTGACAGATATCGATAATAATGGTGTTGAAAAAGATTTACTTCCTCTGTTTTGTCCCTCGAATAACAAGACTCTTTTGACGGATGGTTGGGATAAAGTAATTACTGGTGTTGGTCATAAATTTGAAGGTGGAGCTATAGAGTTTCGTATTGCATTGCGTAAAATGGCAATTAGTGCTGGCTTTGATTTCAATTGGGGGAATAATGATTCGAAAAGAGTTTCAGCAAGATGCATAAAGAAGGAGAGTACGGAGTGTGGTTGGTATGTGTATGCGTCAATGGATCCTAGCAATGGTTATTTTTACGTGAAGTTAATGAACAACGTACATACATGTGGTTCATGTTTTAGATCTTTGAAACATAACCGTGTGTGTGCCGATTTGGCTTGTAACTTGATTCTAGACTAAGTTCGTAAGAATCCACAGACTCGGCCGATTGATATTGTAAAGTTATTTTTGCACGAATATGGTTTGGATATATCGTATACCATTGCATTTGCTGGTGTTGAGAAGGCGAAGAAGTGCATCCATGGTGATGAAAATGAGTCATTCGAAATGTTAAGCACACATGTAAAGGCTATTTCAGAATCAAACCTAGGCTCACACGTTGTTTTGGATGTGAATGCAACATCTTGAAAATTTTGAACAATTTTCATATCATTGAAAGGTTGTATTGATGGATTTAAATTTTGCCGTCCATTGTTGTTTCTTGATGGAACTTATCTAAGAGGGAAGTTCAAAGGACATTTACTTGTTGCCACAGGCAAGGATGTTGATAGAGGTAAAGCCCCTACTAAATATACTACTTACTATATTTTCTGTAATTACTACTCTCTGATTTAATTCATTTTTCATTATATATCCAGGTTTATACCCATTGGCATTTGCCGTAGGGGATTCTGAGAACACTGCAAATTGGAAATGGTTCTTGAAAAACCTTAAGAAAGTTATTTCACCATCTCGTGTGGTAACTTTTATTTCAGATGGGAACCTTGGTCTACTTGAGGCCATGAGTAAAGTCTTTCCAGGTTTCCCCCATGGTTACTGTTTAAACCATCTTAAGATGAATTTGAAGGACAAATTTAGCGGGAAAATGACGACTAAGGTCTTGCAAAATAGAATCATTTAGCTTTTGATGAGTTGTGCATATGCCCCCACAGTCGAAGCATATCAACAGAACATGAATGATCTCTTAAAAGAAGGTGGACGCACGACACAGAGTTTTTTTGAAAATATTGATCCATGCCATTGGGCTAAAGCATGTTTTGTGGGTCAAAGATATGGAGAGATGAGCTCTAATGTGGCAGAATCATTTAATAATTAGATCCTTCAAGCAAGACATCTCCCAATCACAGCTTTGGTTAACTCAATCAGAGTGAAGATGATGAAGTCATTTTTTGGTATGTAACAATTTTCATTCTTTTTTGATGATTTTTCGTAATTATATAAAAATACTTTTCATATCCCGTTTATTTAGTACGAGATTAGTTGTGATTTTTATATATATTTCTAATCAGATTAGAAATTAATAATTCATTTGTTTAATTTGTTCTCAGATAGAAGAAGTAGTTATCGGAATTGGACCAATGTATTCTGCCCGTCAATTGAGAAGAAGTTGACGATGCTCATCGCGAAGGGAGGACATGGATTTTTGTTGGATCGTCTGATTCAATTTACGAAGTGCAATGTGTTCCTTCAGTTGTAGTTAATATTTCAGAGCGCACTTGTTCTTGCCGACAGTGGCAAATCACCGGTCTACCATGTTCGCATGCAGTGGCTTGCATAATGAGCGAAGGCAGGCCTCTGCACCTTTTTGTTGATGATTTATATCATGCACATAGTTACATAAAGTCATATTCATCACCCATTCGTCTTGCTTCAATGTTTGACGAACCCCAAGCCCATCCAGACCATGCTTTGATTGTCCCACCAGGGTCCAGGAGGCCTCCTGGAAGACCTAAAAAGAAGAGGCTATTGTGTAGGGGAGAACACATTCCGAGAGCTATGAAATGTGGTAGATGTGGACATATCGGCAATCATAATAAAAAAACATGCACTTAACCTCTTGTTTAGATTTCTCAATCTCTAGTAGACACAAATATCGATCTATTATTTTTTAAGTTATATGAGATTTGTACTGATTATAAACATTTTCTTACTTATATTATTGCTTTGTTAGTTGAGGTGATGAATTTATGTGCCTTTTATTAATGTGTTGGTGTTTTTTGCCCTACTAGTTTGTTTGATTTATTGTTTTTTTTTTTAGTGAAATGAGATTTGTACTGACTATAAGCATATATGTGCATTTTTGTTAACTAAACATACTGGTATGTTTAGTTAATACCTGTTGTTGGTTTTCAGTAAGAAATTCACATATTAAGTAACCAAGTTTCCTTACATTTTTAAAAAAACACCCTTACGTAATATGTGAATTTCTTACGGAAACACCAATATTTCTTACATTTTGAACAAATTTCTTACTATGCGTGTATTGAATCACTAAACGCGCATACATGCATACATATATACACTTCATTAAACTTGCCAATTCACTAATTTGATCGATATACGATTCAATTACATGACCATATCTAAGCATTTCTTACATTTTGGAAAAAAAAAAAAACTTACGTAATATGTGAATTTCTTATGGAAACACCAATATTTCTTACATTTTGAACAAATTTTTTACTATATTAAGTCACTAAACCCACATACATACATAAATATATAAAGGTAATCAAATAATTTTGATGATAGATTCGATAACCATGTAATTTCAATGATCATGCATACACACTACATTAAACTTAGCAATTCACTATTTTGGTTGATATACGATTCAATTACACGACCATATCTAAGTATTTATTACTAGATCCTTACCACATCAAAATAAATACAAATCCACATCAAGATATTTCTTACTAAATCAGTCACATCAAAATAGAAAATAAACGATTCCCAAAACAGTTATTTTATAATTTCTAGCCATTCATTATAATAGCATTCACAATCTCTCCTTTAAAAAACTAAAGATCATCTTTCGAAAGCTTCTTTGGAATCTTCTCCCTTTGCATGATATTCTTCATGAAGTAGCAAACATAAATTGCACAATCGTTCCTGGGGCATGAAAAACGATTAACATGAGAATAGTTATATGTACAATAATATAATTAGTATGCAACAATAAACTAGTAATGTTATTCTTCAAAACACTTACGTGTCTGCTCCTTGTTGAGGAATTTCTTTTACACTCTCGAGTAGTAAGTGAGTAGACTCTTTGTCCTTGCTTAAAATCCCAGCCACATTTGTCTCAATAATTTCTTTCTGTTAATAGAAAAAATCATCGATGGTGTTTTTACTCAATAAAGTAAGAAAGTAACTAAAACTAACATTATTTTAAGTAAAGATTTTATCATATCATAACTTTTGCATCTTCACGGAATGCATCCTTTCTACTCTTTATAGGCTTCATGGAATTGTAGAGCCGACATTTGTTTGCAGAAACGTCATATTCTAAGGAAGTCCAATGAAATTGGATTGTTTCATTGTTGTTTCATATCGAGACGACTAGGAAAAGAATAATTGCATCCTTGACTGCCGATGCATCAGCCACTTGTTTGTAAATGGGATTGTCGACACGGTTTTGCTTAACAATAGAAGTCTGCATTTTTTGGGTCAAGAAAATGTTATGATATGATATAATTGAAACTGACAGTAATGTAAGACTAGCTAGTTTTTAACAAAGTACCCAACAATGTGCACGAACTATCACTGCCTTGTCATTCAAACTACTTGTTTTCAACAAATGTTGTGCATAGGCATCAATCACCTGAAATTATTGTAATGAGTCAACAATAAAAAATACTTTGTCAATGATAATATACATAACAAAAAACTTAATACTGGAATATAAAATAGATTAAGACTTTTTTTAACTTACACAATTACTGATATATTTACATCTAAATTTATCCAAGATATTCTCCACAGTCACAAGGATGCGATTTTCTTTGTCATAGAAAACTGTCTCCTTGTTTGCAAAAAAAATAAAATAATAATAATAATAATAATAATAATAATAATAATAATAATAAAATAATAATAATAATATTAAGATTCTAGACGAGTAGAGTATGAAATAGTAATGTAGTACTAAACTGTGACATAAAGTAAGAAATCTTACATTATCCCTTTATGGACCAATAGTATGAGTTTTTCCAAACATTCTGGGGGCAAATCTCATCCACAATTTGTCGGTGATTGTCTAGCTACCTTTTCAAGGAATTTGATTTGACCAACAGTGTATTCCCAGTCCACTATCCTGTTGCAATCGGGAACCTCTTCTTGCACCTTAGATTTCTTTCTCCCTTCCCCATAATCATAATCCTTGCTTTCAGTTGGCTTCTTTTCTTTGTTCTTGATCTTCTGGTACATTGAATTTTGTTTGCTCTCAGCACCTTCAACATTATTTTCCCCCGCAAAATGAGCTTGGGTGATTTCATGTACCTCGTCCTCAACCTGAATTTCGAATAATTCAGCATCAAGATCCACAATGATCTCATCTTTCTTGATCTGCTCTTTTTTAAGAAACTTGATTTCTTCTTCAAAAGCAGCAATTTTCGTTGTTACTTCTTTTAGTTCTGTTGACCTGATTTCCTCCAAACTCCTCAGTTTATCGACAGCATCATTATATGTCAACTGATCCCCATTCACAGTTTGTAGATCAACATCACCCTCAACCTGAGTTGCAAATAATTCAGTATTAAGATTCACAATCTCTTCATCTTTCTTGATATGCTGAGCCTCCAACACACTAATCCTGTCCTTCAATTTTTTATTTTCTTCCTCGAGAATTATGTACTGAGCTTTGATAGCATTGTGTTGCAGCAGAAGATCTTCATACAGTTTCAGTCACTATCTCTTCATTTATTTGATGTCTTTCCTCTTGAAGCTGTTCATTTTCTTCCAACAATTCTTGAGTTTCCTCAACTCTTCCTCCCTCAATCGATGGCGCAGTCACTATCGCATTAGTTTTTTTGTCAGAGTTTCAACTTCACCTTAATTGGTTTCTCATTCACAATAGTCTTCAAATTCTTGAACATGTTTTCTTCATTAATTGTGAGTGTTAGAACACCAGTGATCACCTGTAATTCAGTATTACCACATGTAAATTCTTTACTCAATGTCACTATTTCCTACTACATGTATTAAATTCCTTACTTTATGTCATGTGTTCCTACTACATCGCCAGACAAAAATAATAGGCTTTTGTCATTACTTACTTTATGTCATTGTCACTAACTTTATGCCAAACTATTTTCATATTATTGAGCCGGACTTTTATGTTCCTTTCAAAATTAAATCCCGGTTAACAAATCCGCGTCTACTTTTGAAAGGGTTTTAGTTTGCCCGCAAGAGAACAGGGTCACTTGTAGACTGATGAGTCAACTCGGGTCGATCTCTCGAGGAATGGGAATCGGATTTAACGATGTTTATTATACTACTATCACAATTCCATCTAAACACATGATCAAATGGGGTTTTGTAAATGTTTCAATTTCAATAACTTAAAATAAAAACGAGTTCTTCTTGTCTCGAGGGTGTTAACCTCTCGACAAGTGATGAGAATAGTAAAAGGTGTAAACCAAATAAGAGCTTTTCCTAATTGCACCAACGATTATAAACATGTTATTGACTTATATGCATCAACTATAATACCCTAATGTTCTAACAATTTCAGCAACCCATTAACACTAACGATTAGCAATATTTCGAAACACAATAATACGAAAACAAATTATCAATAGATTATCCAAACAATTGTTCATTCCATAATCCCAAACACAATAGTATTAATTCCAAACATCCAACACCTTAACTAAAGATCAACAAAGTATTATCTAATCAAGTTCCCAAAGTATTCAAAACAAATCCAGAATCAAACAACTATGAAAACATCAAAGCTACGAGTTTAGGAATTACAATGCCGTTGAACTACGTTCAACGAGGGATGATTGACGAAAATACTCCGAATGAAATGCGTAGAGTCCTCGGGCTTGTCACGAACCCAGCACCTTAACCACGAACGAGAATTGCTGCAAATCGAACCTTGATACGGCATCGCATAGATTTATCGATAGGTATGAGAGATGTGTCAAATCTCTCAACCTTTGAGTGTTCTTTGTGTATCTAACCCTCTCTTCCAGCCTCCGGGACTGAATATCCCCAACCCTGGTCGCCTCTGCCATTTTAAACTTGTTTTTAGCCATTTCGTAACTGAAAATTCCCAGAAATCTGCATTCGTAACGCTCTTGTCCGACCGGTCATACTCCTTGTCCGATAGGACGAAAGCTTCTGTATCCGGGTCCGCTCGGTGCGCTAGCTTTTCCGATCAGTGTGTATGTCAGCAGTTGCACTGATCGGTATACATGAGATGTCCGATCGGTGTGTATCCTTTTGGGCTACTTGTGAATGTCTCTCCTTTAATCTACGTGCTTTGAATCCATCGGACACTCTAGCTGTATGAGAAAATCAAAGAATTATTCTCGTTTGGACCAGTTATTGATCATTAAGTCGTAAAATTAAGTAAAGAGACAAAAAATGCAAAATGATGCAATTCAACTCATTCTTAACCCGAAAAAGGAAAATAAAAAGACTAAAATAGGACTTAATAATGTACATATTCGTAACAAAAATGTACGAATCAACCACCCCATGCTTAACTGGTTTGTTCGTCCTCGAACAAACGAAAGAATCAAAATCAAAAGAAGTGACAAAGGTAAGAGCTCAGAGTCATGTAGTGCATATAGTTTAGTTTTGCAATTATAAACATTTTTGTCGAAACCCATGAAGTTAACTCGTATTACTGTTTCACCTTGAAATCTAAAGAATGCGTCCTCTCAAAGGGGAATATATAACGGTGCACTCATTCGCTCGTGTTTTCCAAAAGGTAAGTGTATACGCTCGGATCAACATAGACATGCATTCAACGACTCGTGAAAATCAAAGACTCGTACAACGCATATGTGTGCACATTTAATCAAGAATCAGATTAGAACTTTCCAGGGTTTTAACGTAGGCTCTTTGGTAAGGTATGTCATATATAAATATGTGTGGCTAACTTGCGAACAAACGCAATCAATAACTCACTCAATCTAAAAATTTAAGCATAGAGCGTAATTTTGCTTCTCATTCTCCCCCAAACAACCATATACCATTGTTTTTAGCCTTTTATAGCTAAGGCTATTTCTAACCCCAAAATGAATAAACTCGCCCGGTCTTAAGGAACAAGAGTTGCAGTTCCTTCTATACTTGTTTGCCTTTATAAATAGGCCTTATTAAACTCTTTTTCTTTTTCTTTTTCTTTTTTTTTAATAATAGTGTCCCACTAATTTCTACCCTGCATCCGTTATATCTCATTAGCCACTGATAAATAAAACTCTCATCTCACAAACTTAAACGAAATATGAGCTACAATTATGCTCATGGCTTACAAAGAGATGGAATAAAGGCTCAAAAGAGCTCATTAGGAATTTATAGTGGTTTTTATTTTTGAATAAAGCCGGAATTGGGTTATATATGTGCCTATCGTCATTTTCAAAACCAAATATACACATGCGACTTTAGAGACTTATCAAAACACTTATCGAATTAAAACATGAAATGTTGATAAACACACAAGGCTTCTTACAAGGTTTAATTCAAACTTTTGAAAACGAGGTGATTTAGCTTTAAGAGTTTTGCAAAATTGGTAACGACAAAGTGTTGTTTTAAATACATATAGGTAGTTTTTGAAAATTTTGCACTTAGAACAAACTCAAAAGACTCTAGACCTTATACCGCATAACAAATGATTCCGACAAGCATGCCAATACAAACATAATTAACCAAGGGCAATATTCAACAAAGTTGAAGTGAATGGTTGACCATTGTTATGTTACGAAATTGTGACTGTGTTACTCAAAAATGGTTCATCTTAAGCATGCATGGATTCAAAACGATCATTCGAGGACTGTGCACAGTCCGACCGGTCATAGAACCACACCGARCGGACTGCGGTCCAGTGAGTTTTGTCCGYTCGGTTGAGATGTTTGACCGACCGGWCGGTCTGTCCCCKTCCCCCTYTCAAGAAATCAGCAATCTCCTGATTGCTATAGCAAGAACATTAATCATAGGGAATAGAAAAATGTCAATAATTCAATGCATGCAAATGAATAAACCACGAGTTAACCAAAATCATCACCATGCAAACATAAAAGAGAATAATGTTACAAAACCCGAATAAAAGTCAAATATCCTAGAAAGTGATAAAAGTGGGATAGAGTGGTGATACAGTTGGGGCATGGGCCCGCCTATTGGTCCATGTCGTCCGGAGGTGGAGGTGGGTAGCGGTGCTCGAGACGGGAAAGGCGCTCGTCAATTTGAATGAGATAATGATGATTAGACTCAACGCTTCCGGATAATCGGGCAAGATGCTGAGAAGTTTCCGCCCAGCTGTTGCCTAAATTTGTTGACGTACTCCGGAAGTAACGAGCCTCCTCTCGAGCTTCCTCCCTCGCTCCCCAAGCATCTTATCGAGCGTTTCTCGCGTGCTCCTCCTGGTTGATGTGCAACTCTCCCACCTGAGCCATCATACGCGCTTGGAAGTCCTGTTGCTACTGCCACTGCTCGTCCGAGAAATACACACCATCCCCATAATTATCATAAGTATAAGATTGGGAGCCGATGTTACCATTTTATCCATTCCCCTCGTCTTCCTCATCCTCGCCCTCTTCAGTGTCCCCATCGTTCTCATTGTCCTCGTCTTCCTCCTCGGTGTCGTCAACATCGGAGTCCTCGACCATTTTGGCTTGCGCTTTATTACCGGTTGTTATGAACGTCGGAATCACGATGTTCCGCCCGTTACTCATTCGGATTTCGACCATCATACCCATGCTAGGGTATATGATGTCATCGTCATACGGGTTAAAACCGTGGTGTTGAGCGAGTACCGTGGTAAATGCTCCAAGTGTGAGTTTTGTCGTTTTCTTTTCTCGGACTTGTTGGACATTTTCGATCGCGGAAATCAAAAGAGGATAGATTCGTGCGTTACCTCGATGGTACGCAATCCATAACGCCTTCAACTCGGTGGCCGAAATTCGTGTGGCGTCCTCTTTGCCCAAAAACACTTGCATGAAGAACTTATACGTGAGATAGGTGGCATTGGATCGCAAGGACGTCGAGTTAAAACGGCACCCGAGTTCCGGTGGTGCTCCCGAGAGTTTTGCCCACCAATCACTCTTGTTATAGTTGTCGATTTCAAATCCCAGTTTTGGATTTTTGTTGTTATTGACCCCAAAAATTTCTTCGAGATCACCCACCGTAGTTCGGAATGTTTGGTTCTTGAAACGACACTCAAAGCTTCCATCGGCCAATGGTTGAAATGTCGTGAAGAACTCGASCATGAGYGTTCTAAATCRGGMTTGGTTGACACCYGCCCACTTTGTTAGTTGGAGYYCTTCYATTCCCTCGAGGAATTTGGCCTCCGTTTTGTCGCCTATGTAGGCCTCCCGTTCCCAGAACTCTAGATCGATGTGACGTGGATGATAGACATCCCTTTTAACGAGGGATTTGTAGAGAGTGACCTCACGGTCGTCCAAGAGGTCGAAGGGAGCTACCCCACTCCGGGTGCCTGTATGAACTCGGCTTGAGGACTTTCCACGTTTAGGGCGGGATGATGATGCCATGACAATAACGAGAATACGCAAAAGATATGTAAGGCTCTCACAGGCCTTTCGTCGAACACTTGGCGTGCCTTATGAACTTTCAACAACTTCAAGCCAAATTTGAATAAACCCGACTCCAATTCAAGATAACGCCTGCACTTCCAACAGCCAAACAATTCAATTAAGTTGAGTTACAGCCATTGTACCTCGAGTTTTTCGATTTTGAGACGGTGGGGAAAACTTGATACGATTTGGGTGATTAGTTCTTGATTCCCAAATTCTCCGACCGGGAGCACTTAGGTGTGTTGAAGTCACCGATCGGACTTGTTATATGTCTTGAATGTAGAGTTTTGAACTTGAAAGTGACGAATTGTTGGATTACGCTCTGCAAGGAGAAAGAAAATTTGGAAGTGGGGTTATGAAATTGCGTCCGGAATAACAGACTTATAATAAACTGGGCCGTCGTCCGATCGGTATATGCTGTGGTCCGATCGGACTGGTGCCTAGTGGGCTCTGACCGAACGGTCTAGACCCTTAACCGGTCGGACTGCGGTCCAGTGAGTTTTGTCCGATCGGTTGAGATGTTTGACCGATTGGTCTGTACTGTTCTCCAGCTTTTTTTTTTATATATAACATTTATGTATTGTGATGCCCTTAAAAGATATTGTCAGAATATCTTACCAACTTGGCCTCCCTTGTATGATAAATACCTTCCTGAAATAGTTTTCCGTACGGACCGTCCGATCGGTGTCACGGTTTGTCAGATCGGTTACCCCTACTTAGAGTTGTCCGACCGGTGGACACTAGGTCACCGACCAGTCAGTTCTGGAAATTCGAATTTCGCACCTTTAACCAACCGTAGCACCTGCAAGTACTCTACCCAACGAGTAACTACGAATATATACACAAAAATGGAAAAATATACAAGAAGAGCTTGAGTTAACTCCCAAGTAGTGCAACGTTTAACGTCTTATGCTAGACGATACCTCATACGTGCGTTAACTCTCTTGAGGTGGATCATTGAGAATTACTACTTCGTGATCTTTTTGCGAGATAGGTCCCCCATGATACCTTTTAACACGATGGCCATTGACTTTGAAGGTGGAGTTGCTCTTTTCATCAAGCAAAGTCACGGCTCCATATTCGTTTATGTCGGTAATCAAGAACGGACCGCTCCATTTTGATCTCAATTTCCCAGGGAATAGTTTGAAGCGAGAGTTGAAGAGCAAAGCTAACTCACCGACTTCCAAGCTTTTGGGGACGAGTTTTTTATCATGTGTTTCCTTCATTTTCCGTTTGCTCGTCCATGCTGTTTCATATGAGTCGTTTCGAATCTCTTCCAGTTCGCTTAGCTCAAGCTTCCTATACCCTTCGGCCTCATCTAAATCAAGGTTCAATGTTCGAATTGCCCATTCCGCCCGATGCTCCAATTCGACGGGTAGGTGGCATGCTTTTCCATAAACCAACCGAAATGGGCTCATGCCCAACACCGTTTTGTAGGCTGTACGGTAAGCCCACAGTGCATCAATTAGCTTCGATGCCCAGTCTTTACGGTTCGGTTTGACGGTTTTCTCTAGGATACCCTTGATCTGTCGGTTGCTCATCTGTACTTGTCTTGAGGTTTGTGGATGATAAGGGGTTGCCACCTTGTGACGCTCCCCGTATTTTTCCATCAGTCGATTAAAGGCCCGATTGCAGAAGTGGCTTCCCCCGTCGCTTATAATCGCCCTCGGCATTCCGAATCGGCTAAAATGTTCTCCTGAATGAATTTGAGTACGATCTCGGAGTTAGCTCTCCTCGTGGGAATTGCCTCCACCCATTTCGACACGTAGTCGACTCCTACGAGTATGTACTCGTACTCTCCACTTCTCGGAAAAGGACCCATGAAGTCGATGCCCCATATATCAAAGATCTCGATCACTTGATTGGGCACCAATGGCATCTCGTCCTTCTTCCCTATTGTTCCCGAACGTTGGCACCTATCACATGTTTTGCAGTATTGAAAGGCGTCGGCGAAAAGTGAGGGCCAGTAAAATCCGAATTGGAGGACTTTAAAGGCCGTTTTCTGGCTTCCGAAGTGTCCTCCCTCGTCGTGACAAAATCTCAGCACGCCTATCTTCTCTTCATTCGGTATGCATCTCCTAAAAAGAGCATCCTTGCAATGTTTATAGAGATACGGATCGTCCCAAAAGAAACTCCTGCATTTGAACAAAAATCTCTTTCTTTCTTGTGAAGAAAGATGGTTAGGGATAATCTTGCAAGCAAGGAAATTTACAAAATCAGCATACCATGGTTCGTTTATTTCTTCGACGGCATGTGCGCTTTCGTAAGGGAACACATCATCTATAAACTCGACTTTGTTTGGCTCTCCTTCCACTAGCATACGGGATAGGTGGTCGGCAACTACATTCTCGCTCCCTTTTCTGTCTTTGATCTCGACGTCGAATTCTTGTAGGAGAAGAATCCAACGAATCAATAGCAGCTTGCTTTGCATTTTGGCGAATAAATGATGAAGCGCTTCATGATCAGTGTGTACGATGACTTTGGAGCCGACGATGTAAGAACGGAACTTATCTAGTGAGAAAACAATCGCGAATAGCTCTCGTTCGGTAGTAGTGTAGTTACGTTGGGCACTATTCAGCATATAGCTAGCATAGTAAACAACCCTCAGCAATTTATCTACTCGTTGGCCCAAAACTGCCCCAACTGCCTTGTTCGAAGCATCACACATAATCTCGAAAGGAAGAGACCAATCCGGTGCTACTACCACTGGTGCTTGTGTCAATTTTTCTTTCAAGACGTTGAAGGCACTAAAACACTCGCTATTGAATTCGAAAGGCACATCCTTCCCAAGCAACTTTCATAACGGGCGATAGATTTTTGAAAAGTCCTTAATGAAACGTCTGTAGAAGCCCGCATGCCCCAAAAAACTCCTGACTCCTTTAACATCCTTTGGGGGTGGAAGAGTTTCAATCACGTTGATTTTCGCTTTATCAACTTCCAAACCCTTGCTCGACACCACATGTCCCAATACAATACCACTTTTCACCATGAAATTCGACTTCTCCCAATTCAAGGTCAAGTAAGATTCAACACATCGCTCAATTACTTTTGTCAAATTTCTTAGGCAATGAGAGAAGGAAGAGCCAAATACCGAGAAGTCGTCCATAAAGACTTCGAGAAAATCATCGATGAATTCGGTGAAAATGGAGATCATACATCTTTGAAAGGTCGCTGGAGCATTGCACAAGCCAAAGGGCATTCTTCGGTAAGCGAACGTGCCAAAGGGGCATGTGAATGTGGTCTTCTTCTGATCCTCCGGAGCGATTGCGATTTGGTAGTAGCCAGAAAGACCGTCTAAAAAGCAATAGTACTCATGCCCTGCTAGCTTATCGAGCAATTGGTCCATGAATGAGAGTGGGAAGTGGTCCTTCCTCGTCGCTGCATTGAGCTTGCGGTAGTCAATGCACATCCACTATCCGGTGGTTAAGCGTGTTGGGACGATTTCTCCTTTTTCATTCTCCACTATTGTGATGCCCCCATTCTTCAGAACAACATGAACCGGGCTAACCCACTCGCTATCGGAGACAGCATATATGATACCTTCTTCGATCAACTTGAAAATTTCCTTTTTGACCACCTCTTTGAGCGTAGGGTTTAAACGTCGTTGTCCCTCTCGTATCGGTTTTGCTCCTTCTTCAAGATCGATCCGGTACATGCATGTGACCGAACTTATTCCCTTGATATCACCGAGACTCCATCCTATCGCTTGCTTGTACTTTTTAAGAACCGCGATGATTTCTTTTTCTTCATGCTCCGCCAATTCCGCAAATATAATTACGGGTTTCCTCTCATTCAACTCAAGGAATACGTACTTCAGATGGCTTGGAAGCGGTTTAAGTTCCATTTTGGGCTCCAAGGTTGGCCCAACGGTTTGCTTGATCATGGGTGCCTCATTAATCTCGAAAAGAGTGACCACCCCCTCCGTGTTTGAATCAAGAATGTCATCCTCGGCGTCATAATTCTCGACTGGTACAACACCAAATAGTTCGCTCACACATTGGTCCACCGAATCAAGATAAGAGCAATCGGGACCAATCATTGGTGATGGAATATTTTGTATATCTTTGATTGAGAACGTCACTGATTCCCCTAGTATGGAGAGTGTCATTTTTCCTCTTCCCACATCGATCAATGTGTGCGATGTTGCCATGAAAGGTCTGGCCAATAGAATAGTGTGCTCCTTGCTTGCCGCATCCACCTCTCCGACATCTAGTATTACAAAGTCCACGGGGACTACCAAAGATCCAACCTCCACTAGAACGTCCTCGACCACTCCCAACGGATATCGTAATGAACGATCAGCTAATTGAAGCCGTAAGCTCGTTGGCTTCATTCTCCCAAGGTTGAGTTGTTTGTACGGGGCAAAGGGCATCAAATTGATTCCCGCCCCTAAGTCAAGCATTCCACGTGCTCTTTGTCCATCTCCAAGGGTGATTGTGATGCAGAAACTCCCTGGATCTTTTGCCTTCGGTGGTAGTGTTTGGTGGAAAATTGTGCTTACCTCCTTGGATAAAATCATCTGTTCATTCCCTTCCATTTTCCTCTCCTTTGACGCAAGTTCCTTAAAAAACTTTACGTAAGCCGGAATAGCTTTGATTACGTCGAAAAGTGGGAGATTTATGTTCACGTCCTTCAGCATATTATAAAGTTCCATGAACTTTTTGATTTCTCTTGTTGGCTTGAGACGATTGGGAAACGGTATGGCGTCCTTTATTACGCGTTGTGGTCTTTGTTCCTCTTCAGCTCTCTTGTCCGACCGGTCAGTGTTATTAGTCCGATCGGTAGAAATCTCCTGTCCTCTACTCCGATCGGACCCTGGGTTGGTGTGGTCGGACAAAGTTTTCTGGGCTCCGGTCCGATCGGTCTGCTTCTCAGTTCGATCGGTCAAAATATTCTGGACTCCAGTCCGACCGGTCACCTTGGTGGTCCGATCGGTAAGGTCCTTGGCAGCGTCTTTCCGATCTGTTTCGGTACGTTTCGGTTGAAAAGTTCCCCTCAATGATCTGGGAACATATGGGTTACTTGATTTGTGAATTTCACTCAATGTTCCTCCTTCACCATTCGCACTTGACTCTTGTTCATCTCGAGTATCCATTGTCTGCTCATCTTCGGAGTCTTCCCTCTCGGCTTCTTGTACTCTGTTATCAACTTGCTTTCCACCTCGCAACACATGCACCGCCATTGATTGCTCGGGTTGGCTAGGTAGCTTTCTCGGATCACTCGTTGTTTTTACCATTGAAGCAGAGAGTTGCCCTATCATCATCTCTAGTTTCTCCAGTTGCTTCCTTGTCCGCTTTCCTTCCTCGATTGTACGAAGTGTTTCCTCCCGATTACGTAGAGTCTCGTGCTCTAGTTGTTGACGCCACAATATTAGTTCGTCGTCGGGGTTAATTGGGAGTGGCATTTGCTGCTGTGGTGGCACTTGCTGAAATTGTTGTTGTTGTGCTTGTTGGTATTGAGGTTGTGGTGCTTGTTGATATGGTTGTTGTGGTGCCTGATATTGTTTCGAAGGGTACTGAGAGTAGTTGCCTTGCCCCTTGTTTTGATAAGAGTTTTGGCCGCTCGTTTCTCATTGGCTCTTATTCGGATATTGTCGTGGTTCAGAGGATTTAGAATTGGGTATGTAGTTTGAGCTCTTTGGAACGTAGTTTGAACTTGAGTTATACTGCCCAGTAAACTTCTTCCCATTGTTATCATTGGGTTGATAGTATGGCATTGATCTCCCCTTCCTCTTCGTCGTCAAATACCACATTACAAGTATCCATTTCATGTCCCACTGCCCCACATTTTTCGCACATCTTAGGCGGAGGTGTCGAAGGTTCCTCCTCCCCCTTCATCTTGCTTGTTAATAGTGCGACTTGCTTCGTTAGTTCCTCGATTTGAATTATTGGGACTTTGTATCTCCTCGGTCGGAAGCTCGTTTGTTGCGATTTCTCGCTCATGTGCTTGAATAAATCCCAAGCTTCCGTGGCGGTCAATTCGCCAAAATCTCTGGCTTTCACTTCCACTTGCTGTTTGTAGACCGGAAATAGCCCTTCATGGAAATAATTATTCACCATCTCGGCACTATTATTGTGGTGTGGACATTTTTGTAAAAGCCCTTTATATCGCTCCCAGGCTTCGTAGAATGATTCCCCCTCTATTTGTTCGAAATTCGTGATCTCTCTTCACAACTTGGCAGTTATTTGTGCGGAGTAGAACCTACTCACAAACTTCTTGTACACCATCTCCCAATTAGTCAAGGAATTGGATTGTAACGACAAAAGCCAATGCTTCGCTTTGTCTTTCAGAGTAGTAGGGAAACATTTCATCCTCAATTGATCCTCATGCAGTCCAAGATGCGGAATTCTGCCCACCACAAGGTAAAATTATCTAATGAAATTCAATGGATCTTCATTGAGTATGCCGTGAAAGGTAGGGAGTTGATTTACACTACTCGCCTTCAAATCATAGTCTCTTTCTGCGGGGCCTAAGACTATGCACTGCTGTACGATCCAATCGTTGGGAAAAGGAGATCTCCTTGACGGCGTTCGTGAGGGTATCGGTGCTCTCTCCTTCCTCCGAAGTTGGCTCGTGCGCCATAGTTTCGTTCCTCCCCATACTCCTCAGAACACCCATAGTCACGCTCCTCCTCATAATTCCCACGATCATTATATTCATCGTTTCGAAAATTCTCCCTCTGGCAAGCGTTGAACGGACGTCTCTGCCTCCTATTTTGATTGTGGTTCTGTTCTCGTTCGAAATCCTCATGCCTTTGGTGGTTTCGTTGGTTGTTTTGGGGCTCGGGCCCGCCATGACCACCATTATTCTGATCGAACTCTCTATCCGCTCGATTGTTATAAGCTCGAGCTTCCTCTCGGTTCCGCAATCGTTGAGGAGGTTGTTGGTAAGTGGGATTCTCTTGCATCATGATTTGATGATCACCCCTCGGTTGTTGTTCTCCATTGTTCGCTTGGTTTGGTCCTCTTGTTTCTTCATTTTGGAGTAGAGGTGGATTTATTTGCTCTTCGTCTTCGTTATTACCCATTTGCTCTTGTACGTGCACATCGTCAATGGGTGGCACTCCATATGGATAATCGTGAGGAGGGATTTGGGTGTTTTGTCCCCTCCCTCGTCCCCCATTCGCTCCTCCTCGTCCTCCAAGAGGTAGAGTTTCTGCCATGTTGGATGAACTTGCTTCCAAAAGATTCCCTTCGGTTGAGGGAAATAGTTGTCTTGGTCTCGAAACGCGTTCGATGCTATTGATGAATGGGGTCAATTCTCCTCTAAGTCTTCGTCGACCTAGCATCAACAACAAACAATCACCGCATCGAGTGGCAAACAATTATACAATTTACGACTTATAATCAATAACATAAATAAACATCTTTAACACATTTACCATTCCCCGACAACGGCGCCAAATTTTGAGCCGAACTTTTATATTCCTTTCAAAATTAAATTCCGGTTAACAAATCCGCATCTACTTTTGAAAGGGTTTTAGTTCGCCCGCAAGAGAACGGGGTCACTTGTAGACTGATGAGTCAACTCGGGCTGATCTCTCGAGGAATGGGAATCGGATTTAACGATGTTTATTATACTACTATCACAATTCTATCTAAACACACGATCAAATGGGGTTTTGTAAATGTTTCAATTTCAATAACTTAAAATAAAAACGAGTTCTTCTTATCTCGAGGGTGTCAACCTCACGACAAGTGATGAAAATAGTAAAAGGTGTAAACCAAATAAGAGCTTTTCCTAATTGCACCAACGATTATAAACATGCTTTTGACTTATAATGCATCAACTATAATACCCTAATGTTCTAACAATTTCAGCAACCCATTAACACTAACGATTAGCAATATTTCAAAACACAATAATACGAAAACAAATTATCAATAGATTATCCAAACAATTATTCATTCCATAATCCCAAACACAATAGTATTAATTCCAAACATCCAACACCTTAACTAAAGATCAACAAAGTATTATCTAATCAAGTTCCCAAAGTATTCAAAACAAATCCAGAATCAAACAACTATGAAAACATCAAAGCTACGAGTTCAGAAATTACAATGCCGTTGAACTACGTTCAACGAGGGATGATTGACGAAAATACTCCGAATGAAATGCGTAGAGTCCTCGGGCTTGTCACGAACCCAGCACCTTAGCCACGAACGAGAATTGCTGCAAATCGAACCTTGATACGGCGTCGCACAGATTTATCGATAGGTATGAGAGATGTGTCAAATCTCTCAACCTTTGAGAGTTCTTTGTGTATCTAACCCTCTCTTCCAGCCTCCGGGACCGAATATCCCCAACCCTGGTTGCCTCTGCCATTTTAAACTTGTTTTAGCCGTTTCATAACTGAAAATTCCCAAAAATCTGCGTTCGTAACGCTCTACTCCGACCGGTCATACGCCTTGTCCGATAGGACGAAAGCTTCTGTATCCGGGTCCGCTCGGTGCACCAACTTTTTCGATCAGTGTGTATGTCAACAGTTGCACCGATCGGTATACATGAGATGTCCGATCGGTGTGCATCCTTTTGGGCTACTTGTGAATGTCTCTCCTTCAATCTACGTGCTTTGAATCCACCGGACACTCTAGCTGTATGAGAAAATCAAAGAATTATTCTCGTTTGGACCAGTTATTGATCATTAAGTCGGAAAATTAAGTAAAGAGACGAAAAACGCAAAATGATGCAATTCAACTCATTCTTAACCCGAAAAAGGAAAATAAAAAGACTAAAATAGGACTTAATAATGTACAGATTCGTAACAAAAACGTACGAATCAAAAGTCAAGGCATAAATAATGTAACAACTTTTGAAAATTTATTTACCTTGTCATCTGTCAAGTTTAGCTAACTGTCCTTGTCCAATGTTTTCCACACACAGGGCAGATGCCATTTCAAAACTCTTGGTATGCGGTCACCTTCTCTCGGGGTAGCTAATCTTGCATGCTCGCAAAGCCAATACTGCAATGTTTTTTTTCCCAAACAGATTCCATATTAGTTAAATAGAAACTGAAGAAATGATATTTTTAATTAAAACTGATGGAAAAATATCTTACCATAAAAAATGTAGTACATCCTAGAATTCTTGATGGATGATCATGCTTCTCAACCATGGACTGAACAAGAGAACTCAATATAGCCTCACACCAGTCATACTTCTTCATCTCGTCAAATGTTTTCAACGTACTGAACCCACCCCCACGATATCGAAGTCCCAGATGTACATAAGAATAGAGAACAAATGGTTATCAAAGACAATATCCTGACAGTGTCTTCAACTGTAACATCACCTTCAGTATTCAGGACTAACGCCAATCTCGATTTGAGTAGCTTCACAGTCAGCTCCTTCTCCTCCACACCACTGAATATACAATTAGCGAATTCCCATTCAGGCTTCTTACCTTTATAAACCTCGATACGACGTGTTCCGCCAATCAACCCAAAAACAAATCTAACATCCTCCGCATGTATTGACCGCTCGTCGTTGAAGCGTCAAAAATAATATTTATAAAGTTCCTCGACTTTCCTCTACTAACTAGTAGCAGTGGCAAGCAAGGGTCGATCCCACGAGGAGTGTGGATTAATTTGTGATTTTCTTGTATTTTAATAAACTAAGAAAACGGGGTTAAAGAATATTAACTAATCTAAGAAAACTAAATAACTAAAGAAAACAATTAAATCAAATAACGAAACAAATAAGAAAATAACAAATAATAATAAATAACTTTCCAGTCCTAGTTCAGTTTCTGCCCTCGTTCAATTCATCTAACCAATTGCAATATTATAATCCACTCATCATATGAAACTAAAAACCCTAAGTAACAATAAGCTCTGCTACTCGAATTTGCCCTTACCGTGTATAAAATTAAAACAAGCTCTTTAATTAACACTAATTAATGAACAACCTAGAATAAACTCTCTAGATTTAATCCACCAACAGCATTAAGAATCAGGAAAATAGGTTAATCTAAGCAATAAACTCATAAGCTCGGTTTATTTAACTTATGTTGTGTTACCCCTAATGATACGAGACCATTAGTTGCTTCATAGAAATCAAAACTACGACAATTACACGGGAAGCAGTTCTCCTTCTAGCAATTGATAACCAAATCCCTAATATAGGTGGCCAATCCAAATTAAGAATCAAGAAATCATGTCATGAATTTAGCAATCATGATATGTAAATAAGATAACACAAACAATCTCATACGAAGAACGAAAGAAATACGCATAAATTAATTAAAACATAATTTCACGAGGGTTTCAACATCCCTAAGACTAGATAAAACAATCACTCGCTAATGGAGTTCATGAAATAAAAGAAGAAAAATAAATAAGAAGACATAATTCTAGATAAGAAAGGGATAAGAGAGCTTAGATCTTGAATCTTGAGTCTTCAATCTTCAAGCTCTTGATGGATGGTTGAATTGGGTGTTTTGGACTCCTTTTTGGTGTCTTGGAACCCTAGGATTAATGTTCAAGACGTTTTTGGTGTTAAAGGGAGGTATTTATAGGTTTAGATGTCTTGGAGAACAAGTTCCCTGGCTAAAATAGGATTTTCGCCCCTTCTATGTCGGTTCTGCACTTTCCATAACTATGTCCTGCACTTTCTATACCGGTTTCCTTGCAGAAATAGAACTCCCAGCGCCAGGCTGGGCGGGCGCGTGCGGCATGGGCGAGTCAGGGTCGGCAGCGTCGACGCATTCGGTGCGCTCGCATCGATTAACGTCGGTTCCGCGTCGACTGACGCGACAGAGAGCTCTGTAGGCAGGTACATCGAACGACATCAGTTCTTGTATGCAGCAGTCAGCAGCACTTTCTATAACGGTTGATCCCAGCGATAATCCATCTAGAAAGTGCAGAATCGTCCTTTCTTTGTTTTCTCGCCCGTTTTGTCTCTCGTTTCCTCGTGCAACTCTCATGCATTCTTCAACTCAACAATTTAGCACCTAATTACTGCAAAATAAGAGAGAAATACACAATTGGTGCTCGACTACTCATAATAATAAATATGCGAGAAATAAATATATATAAGAATATTAAGCACATAAAAATATAGGAATTAAACCATTAAATAAAGCACAATTTCTATCATGTATCCCATCATCATGAGACCCGAGCTTAATTATTCATGTATCTTTATTGAAATTCCGAATTACAGACACTATATTCTTCTCATTCTTTCTACAATTTGCAGTAGTTAACTTCTCATCATATATGCACTTAAACAACAAAAAGAAAGGGGTTTTAGCCATCACGTTTAGATGCTCCTCTTTCTACTGATCTCTTATGCCTCTAATAGTCTTTATTATTGTAGCCATTGTAGGCCTCATTTGGTCACTAGCCCTAAAAAATTATCAACAATCAATCAATATCAATTAACATAAGATCATATGTATATATAAAAACATGTATCAAATTTCATACACTAATTTGAACTAAATCTCAGAAAACCTAAATGTCAATTTCTTACTGAATCAGAAAAGACAGGGGGGAATCGAATGTGTTTTTCACAGAATAATTTGAACAAAATCTCAAAAAATGTGATGACAATTTCCTACTGAATCGGAAAACACAGGGGGAAATAGAAGGGGTTTTTCACACAACAATTTGAACAAAATCTCAGAAAATATAATGACAAATTTCTTACTGAATCAGAAAAGACAGGGGGAAATCGAAGGTGTTTTTCAAAGAATAATTTGAACAAAATCTCAGAAAATGTGATGACAATTTCCTACTGAATCGGAAAATATAGAGGGAAATAGAAGGGGTTTTTCACACAACAATTTGAACAAAATCTCAGAAAATGTAATGACAATTTCTTACTGAAACAGAAAAGACAGGGGGAAATCGAAGGTGTTTTCACAGAATAATTTGAACAAAATCTCAAAAAATGTGATGATAATTTCCTACTGAATCCGAAAACACAGGGGGAAATAGAAGGGGTTTTTCACACAACAATTTAAACAAACACTCAGAAAATGAAGTTCCGATTTCCTACTGAATCGGAAAAGACATGGCGAAATTGAAGGTGTTTTTCACACAATAATTTGAACAAAATCTCAGAAAATGCAGTTCCGATTTCCTACTGAGTCGAAAAAGACAGGGGGAAATCGAAGGTGTTTTTCACACAACAATTTGAACTAAATACTCAGGAAAACCTAATCCAGATTTTCTACTGAATCAGAAAAGACAGAAACGATTACTGTGGTTTTGGATTTTTCTTCTTCTCCAGCGATGGACTGTTCTTCTTCTCAGGCGATAAAATGTCCTTCGATTGTGCTAGATCTCTCGTCTTTTTATTCGATTTCTCCATCGCTTGAAGGGCGATGAATTTCTTTGATTTCTTAGAAACTAATTTCTTTTTCATGGATTTGTTGAGATTTTTTTTCAGATTTTTGCGTGAGAGATTTTGAAAAAAAAAAGCGAAAGAAAATGGAAAAAATTCGAAGAGGTTGCGTGAGAAATGAGAAAGGATGGTTGGTTTGGGGGGTTAAAACTGCAGGGGTTAATTTTACCATTTTACAATTGTTTATGGAGTACTAGACATTTCATATAATAGGTTATAGTATTTGACAAATATATTTTCTATTATGTAGTATTTGGTAATTGCCCTTCTTCTTCTTCTTCTTCTTCTTCTTCTTATTATTATTATTATTATTATTATTCAAGTGCTTTGTGTCATTGGGCCGGCCCATCAAAAGTATCCAGAAATCATCAAAACCCTAGTTTGGTTTAGAGATATCAGGCAAACTTCAGTTGCCCGGTAAGGCATTTTGCAGAAACCTTTCGTAGCCGCAAGCAATGGTAACCTTTAAACTCTCTCACAACTTTCGGATTTTTCTTGAGATGTATTCAATTTGCTAGTGGCATAAAATCTTAAAACGATAGAATCATTCATCTTGCGTTTGCAATTTATACTTTAAGAGTCTCAGGTTCTGTTTTGAGTAATTTATTTATTTATTTATGAGATTAGGTTTTTCCTGAGTCTCAAAGTTTAAAAATGAGTATAAACATATTGTAAATGTTTGGATTCAAGGTAAAGTTTGCAAGGTTTGGATTTTGATCCAATTTTGGGTGTCGATCTAAACTGAAGAAAATCGTTACTCAGTTGTTTTTTGTAGTACGCTGTAGATAGTGTAAGGAATATTTATTGAGATGAAATTTAGGCTGTATTATTTGATTGTAAGGATTTCATTTAATAGCATGTTTTTGTAAACTATTTAATTGTATGATTCTGGTCATCTCGGCGGAGTCATAATATGGGGTGATGTATGATGAAATATGCAATCAACCGAAGTATACCGAATTGTAAAAAAAAGGTCTTGAGCTCCTTTATGCTAACTATTGGATTTCTTGAACCGAGTGAACAAATTATTATAGTTTCTTATATATATATATGTATGCTAGTGCTTGTGCTTGTACAATAGTTTCCTTTTCTTTGATTGTTTTAACTTTTGGGTCTCAAGTTACTGATTTGGTATTTGGCAGGTGAACGTTCCAAAGACAAAGAAGACTTTCTGCAAGTCAAAGGAGTGCAAAAAGCACACCTTGCATAAGGTCACCCAGTACAAGAAGGGAAAAGATAGCTTAGCTGCCCAAGGGAAAAGGCGTTATGATCGCAAGCAGTCAGGTTATGGTGGGCAGACCAAGCCGGTTTTCCACAAGAAGGTGAATGTCATTTGGTTATAAATTCATTTCTCAGTGTATATGAGAACATATCACCATATCTATAGCATGTGTGTGTTATGTAACAAAATAAAAATTCTTGATGGATGCATGTTAACAATGTGGAAATGTGCTAATGAGTTGCTGCCAGTTTTGCTAGTAAAGTCTGAAAATACATCTATTGTGAAATGACTTTGGTCCTTCTCTATCTTGATCAGGCCAAAACTACTAAGAAGATTGTGTTGAGGCTGCAATGCCAGGGGTGTAAACATGTCTCCCAACACCCGATCAAGGTTGGTATTTAATATTGCAATTTTTATGGTTGTGATTTTTTATTGTTTGAACTCTCAACTTCTCTTTTCATCATCATTGCAGAGGTGCAAGCATTTTGAGATTGGTGGAGATAAAAAGGGGAAAGGAACATCTCTATTTTAAGTTCTGAAATCAATATTGGAACTCTGTTCCGGAACTTGATATGGCAGTGTCCTTTGTTTTAGCTAATACTTATTGGATTTATCTTTTGGATTTGGTTTTCCATTTCTTTTTCTCCTAGTTACATTATCTCTTGAAAAGTTTGTTCAGTCGGTGTTCTCCAATTACGCCTCTTGTTTCAGTTGTATTGTGTTGCTAATTGCTATCTAACTCCTCTAGCAAAGCTAGGATGTGTTCGGTAAAATGTTGGGGAAATTACACAAAACCTCCTTTACTGTTAGTGTGTGTGCATTTTGGCATACAAAGAATTTTTGTTAAACCCTTCACCATATAAAGTAAGCGATTTTTGCATTTTAAGCACTTTATGGTATATCTCAAAGTATTTGCAGTTATGAAACTTACCATATGAACTAGTGATTTTTGCATTTTAAGCACTTTACGGTATATCTCAAAGTATTTGCAGTTATGCAACTTACCATATAAACTAGTGATTTTTGAATTTTAAGCACTTTACGGTATATCTCAAAGTATTTGCAGTTATGCAACTTACAATATAAACTAGTGATTTTTGCATTTTAAGCACTTTACGGTATATCTCAAAGTATTTGCAGTTATGCAACTTACCATATAAACTAGTGATTTTTGCATTTTAAGCACTTTACGGTATATCTCAAAGTATTTGCAGTTATGCAACTTACCATATAAACTAGTGTTTTACACTTTACCATACATATTTAATTTTTATCATATGAACTAGTGTTTTACACTTTAACACACATATTTAATTTTGTATTACTGGCGAAAATTAAATAAAATACACAACATTATAATCATTGATTAAATATTTTATTTTACTGTGAATTAATTTTAACTTTGCGAAAATATTTTTACTGAAGTAACAAAAAAAAAATAGGAAAATCCGGTTGAACATATTACTTCGGCATACTTTTAAAACTCTACTAATGGCAGTTTCGCTTGATTTTTATATTAGGATATACATGTGAAAGCATCCTTCTCTTTGTATATACCTTAATTTGTGAAAGCATCCTTCTCTTTATATACCTTAAGTTTTATTTTAGGATATACATGTGAAAGCATCCTTCTCTTTTGTATATACCTTAATTTTTGTATTAGGATATACATGTGAAGGCATCCTTTTGTATATACCTAATTTAAGGTTAATTATAAGCTTTAGATGTAATTTAATCGATGAATTAAATTTTTTATATTTTTTTTATTTAATTAAAAACAACAGTACTATATAATAAAGTACTGCAGGTTAGGGTTGTAATTGAGTCGAGTCGAACATTGTCAGGCACGAGATCGAGCTCGACTACAAAGCTCGAACTCGACTCGAACTCGAACAAATTCAATTTTCACAGCCTCGAGCTTGGCTCGTTTGAAAACTCAGCAAACTCGAGTTTGGCTCGCCTCGACTCGAGTTACAAAATATTAATAAAAAAAATAACATAAAATAAAATACTTAATATTAACTTTTATTATATATTTAGGGTATATATGTAAATAAGCATAATAAGGATAAAATGATAAATCTAGTAAAGCTCGATTAGGCTCGCGAGCCTATCGAGTCAAGTATCACTAAGCTCGAGTTCGAGCTCGATACATAATCGAGTAGCTTGAGCTCTTCTCAATTAACCTCGGGTCGATTTCGAGCTTTTCTCGAGTTGATCCCGATTAGCTCACGAGTCGACTCGACTCACTTACACCCCTACTGCAGGTAGATAATAAAAACAATAATTCTCAGGTTTATAAATAAGGGAGAGTTTTCATTGGAATCTCTCTATATACCAATGTGTGTGTGTGTGTGTGTGTTTAAGCCAAGAGTAGTCTAAGCATTAATAATACGAAAAATAAGGAGAACAACAGTAAAATAAGTATAAGCGATGAGCAAAAAAAAAGTACTTGACTTTTATTCTTTATATTCAGGTCGGATCAGCCTTGACTGGATCCTTTCACAAGATATTGATTGATCTCTCAAAACAAACTTTCTCTCTCTAAAACTCTCTATGTATTTCTCTCTATAAAAAGTGGATCCCTTATCTCTTTCATGGGGAGGCTATTTATAGTTTTCTCTTGAAACTCTAACTGGACACCTATCTCTTTTCTGCTGGTTCATCAATTTCCTGCTCACCTTTCCACCGCCTCAATGTCGACCTCAACTATTTTCTACCGCCTTAGTGCCAACCTCAACTATTACCGATCGAATCCTGGGACATCGGTCTAGTACTTTAGATCGGCGTTTCAAGCTCGACAAGTGATCGAAAGCGATAGCTGAGCATGCCATGCACGCACCAGGGGAATGCATCCTGCTCAGTAGCTCGGCTTTTTCTGTTCGGCGTCGGTGCTTGGCGTCAGTTGACATTGACCGATCGACGATGCAGTTCAGTTCGGCGGCTAGACACTTCAGCTTGATAATTTTTATCCGGCGTCGGTCGACGAAGACTGGCCGTCGGTGTTGTCCAGCTCGGTAGTTCCTGCTCGGCGGAGTTGCTCGGAAGGGATCGGCGTCTTACACAGGGGAGCTTGGCGTCTCAGCAGCTCCTATTCGGCGGCACTGCTCGGCAGGGCTTGGCGCCTTGTGTAGGGGAGCTCGGCAGCTCGGAAGTTTCTGCTTGACGATGCTGCTTGGCGTCAGTCAACGGGGACTGGCCGACGGTGCTGTCCAGCTCGGCATGACAGCCGAGGCTATCGGCCGGACAGCAGCCGAGGCCGTCCATGGCACACCAATTAAGGCTTTTAGTGGCATGACAATCGAGCTCGTTAGTGGCATAGCATCGAGGCAGTCATTGGAATGGGGATCAGTTCCGCAAGTGGCACAACAATTGACGATGCAGCTCGGCATCGCTGCTCAGCGTCAATGCTCGGTAGATCGATGGCGTGACGTAGTGTTGTTGCTCGGCAGGCTCGACATCACTGCTTGGCATCGCTCGTCGCTGGTCGACCGACAAAACGTTTCAGCTCAGCAAGAGTGCTCGGCAGCACGACATGGGCAGGCTCGGCATTGCTACTCGGCGTCGTTCATCGCAGGTCGATCGAGGCGCGGTTTAGCTCGGCAGGAGTGCTTGGCGGCATGGTGCGGGCGTGCTTGGAAGGCTTGGCATCGCTCGTCACTGATCGACCGGCAACGCATTTCAGCTTGATAGGAGTACTTGGTGGCATGGCGCGGGCGTGCTCAGCAGGCTCGGCGTCGCTGCTCAGCATCGTTCATCGCTGCTTGGATGATGGCACTGTTCAGATCGGTGAGAATCAACCTATCTAAATCGGTGTAGTTCGGTTTTCCTTGTGGTCTGACTATATCGACCATCAACAAGCCCATGAGCGCAAAGTCGACTACGTGTAGAAGGGTTCGTCTCATTGAGTCCTGATCATCTGAAAAACCAAACTGGTCAAAGCTCGGAGTGTTTGGTCTCATCAACTCCGTTCCACGTGGAGTTTGACCATCACGTCCTTCGAGGTGGAAGATTTTTGCAGGTTTTTCATCTTCTAGTGTCTTTTGGACTCTTATGCCTTTTGATTCCCCCTCCCCTTCTATAAATAAGCTTCTCGAATTTAATTTATCTCCTCACCTCTTCACATTCAACTTCATTCTCTCCTTGTTCATACAATTTCAGCAAAGGCATATACGTATCTTATCAATCTTAGTCCTTCTGGTAAGACAACCTCCCTTCCAGTCCTCATTCGATCGATTTCTGCTCCTTGATCTCTCTATTTTCGAAGGTAATTTCTCTTTTCTTTCTATTAAATCTCGCACATGTCCAATAGTCCGGGTTATTACCCGAATGACTTCTGGATCTCTGAAAGGGGCATCCGAGGTGGTGGCCAGGCGGGTCCTCAACCAAGCCAGGTCGGTGAGCTCGGATTCAACCAGTACGGGAGTTTTGGCGCAGGAGAGATTTTTGTCCAAGGGCGACCCTTTGTATTCGAGTAATTTGCAGGCAGTGATCTTTAGCTCGGGGAGTACCCTCAGTTCGGCCAGGGCTAGCCATTCGTGTCTGGGGGGTAATTCGGGCAGGGTTGTGAGTTCGGTCCTCGGAGAGGGTTTTATTCTGAACAACACTACGGTTTTGTTGACCATCCCGAAGACGAGCCAAATGATGGGCTGGCTTGGGTACGGAGTCTGAGCCGGATCGAACCCAGGTGGGAAGTGAAGCCCTTGGATGACCACCCTATCCACGACCTCACGGTCGACCCTCGGCAAGCACCTCGGGGCAAAAAGTCTTAAACTTCCAAATCCGACAAGAGGTCGAGCCCCCTGAGACCCTTGCATTCATATTGTCGCATCCCGATGAGCGAACCCCTGTTGTGTTGGGATTTGATGGTGCCGTCGCGCAGCGGAAAATAAAATTTTTTAAATAAAAAGAATTTGAATCAAATTCAATTCACGACGGCCCATTTTAATTTCAATTAATTCAAACAATGTTTTTAATTATTTTACAAATGAAACAATTTGATTTTCGTAAAATCGAACGAGCATGGTCGGTTTCTATTTAATCTATTAAATATATACATAACAATTATATATATATTAATATATTAATTATATATACAATTATATATTAATTATACATCACATACACATATATATATATATAAAATATACATGCACATCATGCAACCTTAACTAAATATATATATATTACAGCATGCAACTATATTATGCATACAATATTAACTATATATATATCATACAGCATGCATGTAAAATATACTACATGCATGCATTATATATTATATATATATGTATAAGTCATACACAACATTCACATATATATCATATATATATATATATATATA
>BMAC01000088.1:2095709-2100709 GCA_014905375.1 Phtheirospermum japonicum
TGGCCAGAGCTAATAGTGGGGTGTTTGGAGAAATGTGTTTCTCTAAGTCACACACGAATGGATTATCTTGAACCTAGAACGTACACACAGTTATTGAACTAGAAAGAGGTCTCGATGAACCAATATCTCTTGTTCAATCGGGACATAGATCGCCGTACTGTACATATAAGCTATATCACAAGGTTTCTTGCAGGCACTTCATTTGTATCTAGGGAATTGTGATGCGTTGTTGCTAGGCGCCTCTCATAATTCGTTGGGTTCTGGTTTGACCAGTGATTAGGTAAAATGAGTTTTATTTAATCAGAGACTCTAAGGGACGAGTTCATATAAGAACAATGTGTTTTTTCAAATCACAATGTGTTGCCAAAATGGGCTGGCCCAAAATAAAAAATAAAAACCAAAACCTTTTTATTTAAAATAGTACTGGCCCAATAACTTTAAAAGGGCTTATTGGGCCGACCCAATTTTTAAACAAAAACCCATTGGAATTAAATCATTTCTCACAAACGATACCTCCGAAAAATATAACAATTATATTTTCGCGTCCAGAATAACTTTCTCGTATTTTTCTCAATTCATAATCACAATTACGAACCTTAGATTCAATCATATTGACATCCAATTTTACTAAAATTAACAATTAATTTCTAGCTATCATTTTCAATAATCAGGAACACGTGGTGTGACCCTCAATGGTTCAGGTGTAAGCTAGTCGTGGGTTCACAACACATTGTTGATTCGAAAAACACATTGTTCTTATATGAACTCGTCCCTTAGAGTCTCTGATTAAATAAAACTCATTTTACCTAATCACTGGTCAAACCAGAACCCAACGAATTATGAGAGGCGCCTAGCAACAACGCATCACAATTCCCTAGATACAAATGAAGTGCCTGCAAGAACCTTGTGATATAGCTTATATGTACAGTACGACTCGCGATCTATGTCCCGATTGAACAAGAGATATTGGTTCATCGAGACCTCTTTCTAGTTCAATAACTGTGTGTACGTTCTAGGTTCAAGATAATCCGTTCGTGTGTGACTTAGAGAAACACATTTCTCCAAACACCCCACTATTAGCTCTGGCCAGAGACTCCGAGGATTTATCAACAATCAGAACACACAGGACATCCATGACTTATCATGCGTCCGAATCCCCTACTACCATGCACAGACTTCCCACTAGATTCCCGACTATGTGAACGTTGCCCCTTTTGATTGGCCTCCAAAGAGACACAGAGACAGGTCACAACATAGCCTGTCCTCTAGTGAAGTCACGGTGAGGTCTGGGTCTTAAGGATTAATGTTGTACGCTATACCATAGAAATCATCTACTCGATGAGTGCGAACCACTTAGAGATTTCTAGGTGAGGGAGTTCAGTGAACTAATCTTATGAGCACCTACTTATGTATGTCGATGTCCATACACCGTGACCGATGAGACGCGGTCCACATACATTAAGTACTAGTCTTTATGGGAAAGGCCTGTATCCTCATTATGGCGTAACCCTTTGACTAGGAACAAGTTCGACAAGTTACATTACGTGCTGGATTATCTCACGGTTCTGCTAGACCAATCCACCGTAATAAAGTAACTTCATCAGGACCATACCTATGCAACAAGCATGGGATAAAAGATATGGAATGCCAATAAGTATAAAAGATATTATTACGAATAAAAATCGATTGTGTTACAAGAAAATGGTCAGACCACAGCCACAAGTTGGCTTGTTGGTCACCTTATTCTAACATGTTGGCCACTGGAAGAGACCAAACACTCGCGATTAGAACAGCACCGAGCTCGAAATAGCCGTTGAACAGAGCACGTTGACCGATAATGACTTTGCTGCTTACCGGGCCGTATGTAGTGTGCCTTGATCGGCTCATTGGTTCTTACATTATGCTGCCGAGCAGATTCATTGTCCGTCGAGCTCTTGTACCACATTATTCAAAGACAACCTTCATTTTGGGGTTTCATTTCCTCTCCCCCGGCTCGGATTCTGGGCTTATACGTGCTCTTCAACCAGAATAGTTGGCCGGCTCCCACCCTCGAAGAGCTCCGATGGCTCTACCTTTTTAAGGTGTCAGAAGGGGTTAAGTCCGGATTCTTACGCTTCAGTAGAGAACGGCAAGTTCAAGCACCTCGTGATGGGGCTTCCCGATACTCGCCATACTTAGAAACCAGATTGGTTTTACGTTGGGGGCGACTAGCAAATGAAGAACCCCGATGGCTCGCTCTACACTCCTCTGAACTCTCTTAAAATAATTGGTTAGTATAGCACCAAAATTGCTTCCTTTATTTTGGTCTAATCCCTCATTATTTGCTCTTGTGTTTAGTTTTCTACCAGCCAGCTCTTCCTAGTCAGGATTTCTTCTCTCGCCTCTATGACATTTTGGATTCTGACCCGATGTCGATAAACTACAAAAACGTGCTGACCAAGGCCAAACTCCGAAGGGCCGATCTCCGGGACTCACCTCTTGGATTTCAGCTAGACCCAATATTACCGGTGAGTTGGATTTTTTTTATCTACGCTTGTGACGTTTAGGTCAATTGTATAAAATTTTGATAGCCAACAGAACAACTCTAGAGGTCGAGCTCGGCTGCTTGGTTTTCAGCTCGATGTTTTTATTGAAATATTCTTGTTGGCCAAATTCTGTGATTTGGAATGATTATATAACTTTAGCGGCCGACCAGGACAACTCCAGAGGTCAGGCTCGGCTGCTTGGTTCTCTGGTCGGCATTTTTATAGAACTTGTCTGGACATCCAATCTCTGTGATTTGAAATAATCGTATAACTTTGGCGGCCGACCAGAACGACTCCGAAGGTCGAGCTCGCCTACTTGGTTCTCAGCTCGGTGTTTTGTTTTTGGTCCATCGAATTTGTATTCTCATTGAGATTGGTATTTTCCTTTTACAGTATTTTATCCTTTCTTTGACTGAACAATGTCTCTTTCCGCGCTTGAAAGGGCTGCCATGTTTTCTGAGAAGAACAAGAAAACCACGAAGAGGTCGACAGCCGACGGTGGCGGGAGGAAGAAGAAAGCTAGCTCGTCCACACTGTTTGCTCCTCTGGAGCTGTATTTGGCTCCTCATGTCGGCGAGGGAAGTTCTCATCAGGAGACCATCACTGTGGATAACGAGGAGGAGATCATTTTTGGACGTCCTCGTCATCAACCAGCCCCTCAGGGGTATGATTATTTGGGGTGTTATTCTCCGAATGTTTTCGGCAGGTCAGCTGCGGGGTATCACTTTTCTAAATTCTCAAATAGCGCTGCTCATAACTGGGGTCCTGGTTTGGATGACTGGGTCTTCAATTTTGATGGGGACAACCAGATGGAGTTCTCGCTGAGGTCCTGTTCAACGAGATCACACTGCTCTTCAGAAGACTCACGATCAATGTACCAGACTCATCCTTGATCGTTATACTCCAGGGCTAACAACGCAGAGCAAACCGTCGAAGCCGCGCCGAGTTCGACCTAGTGAACCTTGGCCAACCTGGACACTCTGAAAGCTCAGCATGCTGAGATGCTTAAGATTCATGTCGACCTGGTTGAAACTCGCTCTTGGGAAGGGGAAGAGGAATATGAGAGGGGGAAAGTCGACGGGGCTGAAGAGTACAAGAGCGAGACCCTCGCACCGATGATGAGTGCCTCTTATTTGTACACCATGGAGGAAGCCCTTCAAATGTTGAAGAATGGGGCCTCCATTGCCGAATTTGAGAAGCACATTGCCGAAAAGGTTGTGGAGTTCGGCATGGGGGGCGAGGACGAAGATATGGACGCTGAGCTCAGCAATAGGCAGGAGGACGAAGATGAGGATGGCGGCGGTGATTGACTTGTGTTGATTTGGTTGCTTTTCTGTTCCTTTATCAGCTCGTCACTTTTGGGCGACTTGTTCTTTTTTTAATCGTTTCGTCACTTTTGGGCTGTCGATCTTGATGTACTGGAATTATCATCTCAAATAAATTCAGCTCGACTTGTTCTGTTCGGCCGACTCTTCCTTTGTATATTTTGCCTTCGGTAGATTTGTTTCCGGGTAGTTTTTCTTTTGCATTTTAAGCTTGGCAACTCGGCTATATATATATATATATATATATATATATATATATATATATATATATATATATATATATATATATATATATATATATATATATATATATATATATATATATATATATATCTCCCCTATATATTAATGCAAGATTTTCCTAACATACTGCTTCATATGCTTCGATTAACAAATAAAAGATTCTGGTGCTTTGTTTGCTTATGTGTCATCCGAGCCTAATATTGACTGAATTTAATACTTTTCTTTTTATTGTATCTTACCTAATTTAATTCTTTTATTATATTTTTTCTTATTCAAAACTTTCCTTTGATTCTCCTACTATAAAAATAAAAATAAGTCATATATAATTAGTAGATAATATCAAAATGAGTTATTTTAATCAAATAAAAACTACATACGAAATAATTCTAATTGAAAATCTTTATTATGAAAATAATTAAATAATTTTTATTGATAATATAATTTAAAATAATTTTATTTTTGGAGTTTCAAATATTATACATAGGTAGAATATGAGTTATTTACAATAATTTAAGTATGTAACTAAATATTAGTAATGTATTCAATATAAACATAAAAATATTAAATTATATGCTAATAATTAATAAAAATTGATTAGACATCAGTACAACGCGACACGGGTTGAGAGTATGACATATTTTGAATATCTCAAAGTATGTAACCAATAATTATTAATCAAATTATTCTAAACATTAATATATGAAATGATTTAATAATAATAATTAATAAAATAGATATTAGACACGGGTTTAGAATGTGACGCCTTTTAAATCTTTGTAAGTATGTAACTAAGATTATTAATGAATTTAATTTAAACATCAAATACTAAATTATTTAATATTTATAATAATTAATAAATAGATTAGACATGTACAAGGCACGGGTTTGGAATACATTATTTTAACAT
>BMAC01000088.1:2105709-2108817 GCA_014905375.1 Phtheirospermum japonicum
TTGTCAAAGGTTTGATAATAAGCCCATAGCCCTGTATGAATCTCCTGTAGTAGCCTATAAGTCCTAGGAACCCCCTAAGCTGTTTGATGGTAGTGGGACTAGGCTAGTTCACCATGCTTGCTATCTTGGTAGGATCTGTAGCAACACCCTCCTTGGATATAATATGGCCTAGGTACTCAATCTGTTTCTGCCCAAATGTGCACTTACTCCTCTTAGAAAAAAGTGTATGCTCCCTGAGTAAGACCAGTGCTTCCCTCAAATCCTGGTAATGAGCTTCCTCTGTCTTACTATAGATTAAGATATCATCAAATAAAACTAGCACTGATTTTCTTAGCATGGGCTGAAAAACCTGATTCATCAATGACTGAAAGGTAGCTGGTGCATTACAAAGCCCAAAAGGCATCACTAGGAATTCATACTGCCTATGATGTGTATTAAAAGCTGTGAGGTATCTATCTTTTGGCCTCATTAGTATCTATCTTTTGGCCTCATTAATATCTGAAAGTATCCTGACCTCAAATGAATTTTGGAAAAGTATTCTGCCCCTTGCAATTCATCCAACAGCTCATCAATAATAGGAATAGGATAGTCATGTTTGATAGTTAAGCTATTCAAGTATCTGTAATAAACACACATCCTCCATGTATTATCCTTCTTCTTAACTAGTAAAACAGGGGAGGCAAAAGGGCTGCTGCTGTGTTGTATGACACCAGAGTTCAGTAATTCCTTGATAATCACCTCTATCTCATTCTTTTGATTATGTGACACCCTATAGGGAAACTGATGTTTAGGGTTTCTCCCTTCTTTTAAAACAATATGGTGTTCCACCCCCTTTACAGGTGGAAGCCCCTGTGGTTCTTCAAAAACATCTTGGAACTCTATCAGTAAATCCTCAAAACTTGTAACACCTCCTCCTGATTCAGGTTTAGCCTTAACCCAATATACTTCCTTCACCTGGGATGATACCTCCTAATGAATCATTTTGAAAAGAGTAAGTCCAGAGATTAAATGACAACCATGGGTTGAAGATATTGCCTGTATCTTAACCCTTTTTCCCATCAATGTCACAGTAAAAGTCATATGATCATAATCCAACTCTACAAGGGTACAGGGTTCCAGCCAATCACCACCCAAAATTAGGTCACAGCCTTCAATTGCTAGCACCCTTGGAGAAAAAGAAAAAGGATGCCCCTGCATTTTCCATTTCAGTCCAGAAACCCTTGATGAGCTCACCATTTTCTGTCCATTGGCTACCTTAACTAAAATTGGCTTGGCAGGTTCAAGAGTACAACCCAACCTCTTAGCAGTTGACTCTTGAATGAAAATTTTGGTACTCCTAGTGTCAATCAATATGTGTAGCCTCTCATTGCCCACTGATCCATTAAGCCTCATAGTAGTTAACCCTCCTTCCCCTGGAATTGAGTTTAATGACATCTGAATCTCTTCCATATTTTCTTCAACAACTGTTCAGGCAGCTCCTGGATGGAATAGGGCTCCCTGTACTGATTCTCTTCCTCTTCAGTCATAATAAGGTATGATATTCTATTTTTACACCTGTGTCCTGCAGTAAAAGGTTCATCACAATTGTAGCATAATCCCTTATCCCTCCTGGCATCCATCTCAGAGGCTGTGAGTAATTTGAACTGGGGTTTATTTGGAACTGGTGGTGGTCTCAGGGTCGTACTTATCTCATTCCTCATAGGAATGAAAGGAACATTGGGTCTAGTTGGAGTCCTCAGTTTTTTGGTAATTGAATCTAGTGTATGCAACTGTCTTTGTCCCAACTCAATAGTTTGTTGCAGGGATGTAGGTCTAAACATGTGTATAAAAGATTGTAACTCTCCACTCAAGCCACTAATAAAACTGGCAATAAAGTATTCTTCAGAGTATGCACCACTTTTTAAAAGCAGCATACAGGCTCTCAACTCCTCAAATTTATCCACATACTCTAAATATGAATGTGTATGCCTTAGTTTATTAAATTCAGAAATAATTTTTGTCTCCTTCAATTCATCAAATCTGGCTGAACCTCTAAAAACTGAGCCCAGGTTAGATCCATTTATCTGATAGAGAATTGTTGGTACCATTGTGAGGCCTTACCATCAAAATGCATATATTCTAGAATCACCTTTTGAGCATTTGGAATGTTGGGAATGAGTTTGAAATAGCCTTGACATTTTAATATCCAAGAACTAGCATGAGATCCATCAAACCTTGGAAAATCAATCCTGGGTATTGGGCTGATTATGTTTTGGTGTGGTTGATCCTGGATGATCTTGTGGGATGTTATTGGTTGTTGCCTGGTAAAATTTCTGGGTGGTGTCAATCCTGAGCTTGGTTCACCCAGAATATTGCCCTCATCTATTTGTTTCTGCACCTTTTCTGTGTTGAGCAACTGCAGCTGAATAGAGGCTAATGTTTGTGCTAGGTGGTCAAACTTGTTCATCATATCTGTATTTATTCCATTGATATGCTCATGTAACTTAATTTATGTTGCTTCTCTCTATGCAGATTCCATTTGAAGGACTTGATCAATGCGTTTCTGATGGGATTTGATGGTGCCGTCGCGCAGCGGAAAACAAAAATTTTTTATATAAAAGGAATTTGAATCGAATTCAATTGACAACGGCCCATTTTAATTTCAATTAATTCAAACAATGTTTTAAATTTGCTTTCGAATGAAACAATTTGATTTTCGTAAAATCGAACGAGCATGATAATTTCTATTTATATATTAATCATATATATAACAATTATATATATATATATTAACATATTAATCATGTATTTAATTATATATTWTAAACACAAAACATACACATATATATAAWATATATATGCATAGCATGCAATATTAACTATAAATATATGTATCACAGCATGCATGCATCTCACTTTAGCATGCATCATACATTATATAATATATATAATATTTAACATGCATAAACTCAAGTTATATATATATATATATATATCATATACATAACACACTACGACATACACTTATATATATCATATATACAACACACAGAGCACACATACACATATCACATATATATATGTTTATCCAAGATCAGCCATGTTTCTTACAACAGAGGAGGAGCGTGC
>BMAC01000088.1:2108842-2134660 GCA_014905375.1 Phtheirospermum japonicum
ACAATGAGCCCACTAAGTTGGGCTTATGTTTTTAATTAGGCCCATCCACTTTGAGCCCATCCGTGTTGGGCTTGTTTTAAAAATAAATAAATTGATAAAAAGGAAGAAGACGGGAAAAAGAGAGACAGACGAAATTTTTTTTCGGCAAGCACAAACCCTAGCCACCGAAAGTTCCCATCCGTCCACCTCCGGCCGCCGCCGTTTGTCGTCGGCCGCCGCCACACCGAAACGTTTGGTTCTCGTGTCTTCTCTTCGTTCTCAATCTCACGACGAAACTAGTGCTTCGTTGCGAGTACGTCGGACAATACGGTGTGTGACGTCGATACGCCGGAGACGCTTCGCACCGCATCGCAGCCGCCGGACCGCTGTCGTCGCGCCACGAGCCGCCTGTCATCGTGCTGCACCGCCGCTGTCGTCGCGCTCCGAATCGCCTGCCGTTGCTGTTTCGCCGGAGTCAGTCGCAGCCTGGTGCTTCAGCTTCCACGCCGCATCGTCTCCACACGACTGTGTCGCTGCCCGGTTGCCGCAACCACCGTTGTTTCCATCCGTGCTCCCCGACAGCATCCGCGTCGTTCCCGAGCAGTTGTCGCAGCTGCCGAGGACTGTCGTGGAGTCAGCAGCCCGCCGCTGCAGCGCCTGCCGTGTGTCGCTCGCTGCTGCCGGTCGCGTTTTCCAGCCGCGTCGTCTCCATAAGGCTGCCGAACGCCGCGCCCTCGCCGCCATGCCACCCCGCCGGAGTTCCAGCTAGATACAAATGAAGTGCCTGCAAGAACCTTGTGATATAGCTTATATGTACAGTACGATCCCTTCGCGATCTATGTCCCGATTGAACAAGAGGTATTGGTTCATCGAGACCTCTTTCTAGTTCAATAACTGTGTGTACGTTCTAGGTTTAAGATAATCCGTTCGTGTGTGATTTAGAGAAACACATTTCTCTAAACACCCTACTATCAGCTCTAGCCAGAGACTCCGAGGATTTATCAACCATCAGAACACACAGGACATCCATGACTTATCATGCGTCCGAATCCCCTACTACCAAGCACAGACTTCCCACTAGATTTCCGACTATGTGAACGTTGCCCTTTTTGATTGGCCTCCAAAGAGACACAGAGACAGGTCACAACATAGCCTATCCTCTAGTGAAGTCACGGTGAGGTCTGGGTCTTAAGGATTAATGTTGTACGCTATACCATAGAAATCATCTACTCGATGAGTGGGAACCACTTAGAGATTTCTAGGTGAGGGAGTTCAGTGAACTCATCTTATGAGCACCTACTTATGTATGTCGATGTCTAAACACCGTGACCGATGAGATGCGGTCCACATACACTAAGTACTAGTCTTAATGGGAAAGGCCTGTATCCTCATTATGGTGTAACCCTTTAACTAGGAACAAGTTCGACGAGTTACATTACGTGCTGGATTATCTCATGGTTCTGCTAAAACAATCCACCGTAATCAAGTAACTTCATCAGGACCATACCTATGCAACTAGCATGGCATAAAAGATATGGAATGCCAATAAGTATAAAAGATATTATTACGAATAAAAACCGATTGTATTACAAGAGAAAAGTCAGACCACAGCCACAAGTTGGCTTGTTGGTCACCTTATTCTAACAGTTTCTGGGCCTCTTGAAGATCCTTAAGCCTTGTACCTTCTGCCATTTCAGGGAATCGAAAAGGCTCTGAGTACCAATTGTTATATTTCTTAATTTTTGTGTATTAATTTTGTGTATTATTCTGGGCTTGAATAAGATTTGTATGAATATGTAAGATGGAGTGAAGAAACTTGGAGAGGAAGGGAAAAAGAAATTAGGGAGAAAAGAATTTGTAATTGCTGGTTAATGATTCCTTTCACCTTCTCATGTCTACAAATAGCTAAAAGGTAAGAGGGGACCAATAAACATGTCCCTTAACCCATTAAAAATGGAAACAAACAACAACTTTCAAATAAAACAAAAATAATTAAGATTGGGTTTTTAGGTAAATTAATTAAAATTGCCAACTGCTTCTGGGCCCAGCGGCCCATTATGGATAAAGTTCTCCTCCATCACATTCCATTCCAACCCATTCGGTGGTGAACTCCATCCCGATCCTTTTCAACACGTTAGGTGGAGACCCGGAACCAACATCCAATAAAACACATTTCCCCCCGATCGGCACCTCCCAAAATTCACATTTAGCCCTAATTTCACCATCTCCGACGAATTTCTTCCGATTCATGACATCAATATCTCCGATCATTACACTTGAGTCAAGTCCTAGTACCTACCACCTCCGCCACCCCTCACACCAGGACCAACAATGGAGACTCCTCGTACCTCTCTTCTCCTCCTTCTCCTCGCGTATTCGGATGCATCGTCGGCGTCCAGCGCGGCCGCACCATCGAGATCTTCAACAGTTTCTTCTCAATAACAACATCCTAGATCTCCTATTTGAGTTCATCATCGATTTTTCTGGTCTGCCAGGATGTGCGGACTTTCGGACTAGATCAGATTGCGATTAGACTTTCTTTATCAGCGTAATGGTGCTTTTTTATGATTCTTCAAGTCATTATTTTGAAGTTGTATGAACTGTGGGTTGTAGGTATTTTTTAATGAAAGAGTCCTTTATCTTTAAATGTTCCTGGATGTGTATCGCTTTCTTTATGTATCCCCAATGATTTGAGTATAATATGTTGGTTCTTTGTCGGGATTCGTATAGTTCTTGTATTTGATTTTGTGCACACAAATTGTTTAAACCAGTGAGTAATGAGATTTATCAGATCTTAGAAATGTACTTGAACCACATAAATAGAATTAATTTATGAAATGTATTTAGTGTTTTCCAAGTGTATGTACAATGCTTTTTTTTTACGTGAATGTGTTTTATGTACAAACATGTGTACGTTACTTTCAAAATATATGTATAGTGCTTTCAATGTATATGTATAGTGCTTTCAAGGTATGTGTACATCGATTCCAAAGTATGTGTATAGTGCTTTCAAATTAACTATATACTGCTTGAAGGGTATGTGTACAATGTTTTCAAAGGTATTTGTACGGTGCTTTCAATATATTAGGGCTGATTATGTAAAATAAAGAAAAGAACAAGAAATTCATAAAAGCACGACCATTGAATATAATAAAGCATAACATCACATATGTACAAAGCACTCTTAATTGGTATATAAGAGCATCACAAATCTGCAATTCGGGTGAATATAAATTGCATGATAAAAATGGTATCAATTAATTGAAAATAAATCATCTATTAATTGGGAAAATGGAAAAGGGTGAATATAAATAGCATGATAAAAATGGTATCTATTAATTAGAAACCAATCATCTATTAATTGGAAAGAAGTAAAAAATACCATTGTACCCTAATATGCTTAAAGTCAACTCAAAATCATCTATTAATTATGACCATTGATCTGATTTCATTAGTGGTGTGGATTTGTCCCTAGGTTCACAAGTAAGGACGGGTTTTCACTGGAATCCAACCATATATATATATATATATATATATATATATATATATATATATAGGGGGTGTGTTCAGATGGGAACCATGTATATATATATATATATATATATATATATATTGTCCTTTTCTTTTTTTTTGTTGGTCCATCTTGGGTCGATGAGCTCGACATTTTGAGCTCTTTTTTTTTATTTTGGGGGGAGGGGGATGAATTAGGATATTGAGGTCGGATTTTTTTTTAAATGCTCTCGCCTCTTTTTTATTGGTTTATTTGGTCCTGTTTTATGCCGATGAGCTTGTCATGTTGAGCTCGAATTTTCTTAGAATCATTCTTTTGTGTTTCCCTGATTGGTCTGACTGATGCCGATGAGCTCGGCTTACCACGTCTGAGCTCGGCGGTTGGCACTTGGTGGCTCGAAGGTCTATCGGGTTTCGTTCAGGGTTGATTCATTCTGTGTGGTTCTTTTTTGTGATTGATTGTTGGCTCGACATATTTTCATGTCAGATCGGCTTTTATTATTGGGTGGCTCTTTGCCTTAAGATATTTCTATCTTTATAGGAATATTTTTGTGGTGCCTTGAGTTAGCTTGTATTTTCATGAGGTCATCACTTTTTATACTGCTTTGATGAGCTAAGCTTCTCTGATGATGCTTTCGAGGTCAAGGTCGACCTCATGAGGTCGGTTCATCACTCTTTGTCTTGACCTGGTTCGGTCGAATCTAGATTACGTGAGTGAGGTCAGCTTCATGAGTCCAACAACCCAGCTCTTTTATTATTGACCTCGTTGGTCTGTATTCGAAACGGGGGTGGCATAATCTTTGCTTTAAAAACTTGCTTTGTGTTCGTTGTGAGGAAAGAAATGAGTACTTTATTAGTATTCTTTAAGTACACGACATTCCAGGGATGCGTGAACTTCTTCCCATCTCTGAATGGTCCTTCTCATTTTGGTTTGAGAGGACTTTGTTTAGGTCCAAAGACGAGCTTGAGGACCAAGTCAGTGACTTTGAAGGTTCTGGATTTTAGTCTCGAGTTGTAATAATGTTCACTTCTCTACTTGTAGATCGCATTTTTCAGCTTTGCATTTGTTCTTTTCTCCTCAAGGAGGTCTAGTGCATCTCGGCACGACAAGTCATTTTTCTCTTGCTCGAAGTGTGCTACTCGGTAGTATGGCGTGCCGATCTCAACTAGTATAACTGCTTCTGATCTGAAGGTGAGAGAGAATGGGGCTTCTTCGGTGGATGAGCGCCGTGTCGTTCTGTATGACCATAAAACACCAGGTAGCTCTTTTGGCCAATTTCCTTTCAGATCTTCCAACTTCTTTTTTAACATGTACTTGAGTATTTTGTTGACCGCTTCAACTTGTTCGTTCGATTGAGGGTGGTATGGTGTAGAGAAATTGTTTTTGATATTTAGCTCTCCATAAAATATCATGAATCTTTTGCTATTGAACATTCTGCCATTGTCGGACAGTATTGAGAGTGGCACGCCGAGTTTACATATGATTGATTTCTAGAGAGAATCTATGATCCCCTGGTCGTTTATGGATGCCAATGGCTCAACTTCTGCCCATTTGGTAAAGTAGTCCACCGCAACAACTGCATACTTGACTCCTCCTTTGCTCTTTGGTAGCAGGCCGATCAGATCAATTCCCCATTTGGCGAACGGGCATGGCGAATATATGGAATTGAGGGTTTCAGCTGGAGATTTATCTGGGGTGCGAATACTTGGTGTTTTTCGCATTTCTTGACCTTCTCTATCGCATCCTTTTTTAGGGTGGGCCAGTAATACCCTTATTGGATGAGTTTTTGAGCCCACGGCTGTCCTCTAGCGTGGTTTTCGAAGATGCCCACATATATTTTTCTCAATGCATATTCGACATCCTTTTCATTTAAGCCCCGGAGTAGGGGAACAGAATATCCCCTCTTCTATAATAACCCATCCGCTATGGTAAACTGAGCTGATTTTGTTCGTATTGATCGGGCTTCAGCTCGGTCTTCTTGGAGCACTCCTTCGTTAAAATAAAGTAGTAAGGGTTTCATCCAGTTCCCCTTTTCAGATTGACCTTCCTCTTTTTGGTTGGCTTGTCTAGCCGAGTAGGCAGCGGCGACGTCGAGCACCGTTGTTGAGTGGTGGCTAACCATCACTGTATCAAGCTCCTCGACACCTAGACGTGATGTTAATTTGGCCAAGGAGTCTTCCGCGACATTGTTGTTTTGTGAGATGTGGATGATCTCGGCTTCAGATTCAGCTGGGCGTGCTTCGGTGAGCTCTAAGTATAGTGCTATTCTGGGTTCCTTGGTCTCGTATTCTATGTTGATCTGATTCACCACTAGTTGAGAATCACTCTTGATTTTTAAATTCTTGATCCCCATTGAGGCAGCTGTTTCAAGACCGGCTAGATGGGCTTCATACTCAGCTTCGTTATTAGTTAAGGGGAATTGGAAACGTACGGTTGAGCAGAAAGGTTTCTTTTCAAGGCTGACTAATACTATCCCGGCACTAGCTCCATCGGTTATCGATGACCCATCAACATACATGTGTCATTGCTCAGCCTCTGCTGGGGCTAACTCGGTCCCCGGGGTGAACTCAGCTATAAAGTCGGCCAAGGCTTGTCCTTTGATAGCCATTCTTGGTTCATAAGTTATATCAAACTATCTGAGCTCGATGGTCCACCTGATCATTCTCCCGGACATGTCAGGTCTGTGCATGATTTTCATCAGAGGGAAGCTCCTCAGCACTATTATTCGGTGTTCCAAGAAGAATGGGTGCAACTTTTGTGAGGAGATGATTATAGCGTAGGCCACCTTTTCCATGGCCGAGTACCTCAGCTCGGCATCGTGCATGGCATGGCTCATGTAATACACTAGGTGTTGTCCGAGCTCGTCGGATCAGATGAGTGCCGAGCTGACCGCCAACGGTGAGATTGCTAAGTAGAGATATAGCGACTCCTCCTTCATTGATTTTTGTAAGGTCGGCATGCTTGCCAAGCATTTCTTTATTCTTCAAAATTTGTCTGGCATTCTTGTGTCCATTTGAATTTTTTGTTCTTATTAATTGTTTCGAAGAAGGGTTTGCACTTATCAGTTGATCTAGATTTGAAGCGATTCAGGCAGCCATTTTGCTGTTCAGGCTTTGCCTTTGTTTTATACTTCGGGGAGGTTGCAGCTCGGTTATGGCCCAGGTTTTATTCGGATTGGCTTTGATACCTCTTTGGCTCACCATATAACGTAAGAATTTTCTGGAACCAACTCCAAAATAACATTTTTATGGGTTCAACATCATGCGGTAAACAAGGTAAAATATAGAATATTTTAAGGTCATCAATGTAATCGGATGAGTACAACAACTTGAAAAGCATGTCATCTACATAAACATCCATTGACTTTCCTATCAGACTAGCAAACATCTTGTTCAAAAGGCGTTGGTAAGTGGCTCCAGCATTCTTCAGGCCAAACGGGATCATGGTGTAGCAATAAAGTCCCTTGCCGAGTAGAAAGATGTATGCTTCTGATCCTCCGGGTGCATTGGGATTTGGTTGTACCCGAAGTATGCATCCATGAAGCTTATCAGCTCATGCCCTGCAGTGCCGTCAACCATGTAGTCAATGTGTGGAAGCGGATAGCTGTCCTTCAGACATGCTTTGTTTAGGTCGAATAAATTGCACAATTGCCATTGGCCAATACTCTTCTTGACGAGTACAGGGTTAGATACCCAAACTGTATACCTAACCTCCCAGATGAACTTGTTGTCCATCAGTTTTACCACTTCCATCTTCAGTGCCTCATACCGTTCTGGGCTGAGCTTTCTTCTTTTCTGGATGATTGACCTTATATTCTTATCGATGTTGAGCCGATGGCAAGCTTGTTCCGGATCAATTCCTTTCATGTCAGCATGCGTCCAAGCAAAGACGTCCTGATTTGCCTTCAAAAATTTTATAAGCTTGGATCGGATAGGTTCCTATAGAGAGCGTGGCCAACTCGGAGCTGCTTGGTCGGGTCAAGCTCATCAACTAAGATCCAATCCAGGTCTTCGACCAGCTCAGCATGCATAGCCTTTCTTTTCAAATTTGTCTTCTGAGGGTCCAACTCATCCTCGCTGACCTCAATTGCTTTTCCTGTTCGGTAGTCAACATCATTTTCTAGCTCCCTCATCATTTTTTTCCTGGACGACGAACTCTCCATGTTCAGGTCAGTAATTTCCTGTTGAGTCTGCTCGAGCTTGAATTTCTCAGCATGCATCTCTTGTTTATCTTTGTTTTGTTCGAACTTGTTGAGCTTGGCACATTTTTCAGTATCCTGCTCAGGGCTTTGGTCTTTCTCTAAATCTGTTTAATTAGCTCATCCACCTTTTCTGAGCTCGGTACTTCCTTGTCTTTTTTTTTTAAATAAAGTAAGAAAATATTATTAAAAAAGAAAGAAATCGTTTATACAAACAAAGATCACGACGTCCATTTCCTGACTAGAGGCATCTGTTCGGGCCTCATTAAAACCTCTCGAGGTAAACCACCCTTGTGGGAGAAACCCTCGTAGAGGAAAGAGTACCCTCCCTATGCCAGTAGTAGAAGGAATAGGACAAAGCGATAGAAAATGCTAACAGCCACAAGCCGGGTAAGAGTAAAAATAAGCTACAACAAGCTGGTCGTGATCTGTATAGTAGCAATACCAAGGTTCTCTGCCAAACCAAGATTAGACTGCCATCGGAGGGGCTGATCTCAAGATCTTGATGAACGGAATGCCGTTTTACCCAAAATATTATCGTTCACCAGATCTAGGAGGAACGTCGGAGGCGAAGCAAACCAGTCATAACGGGGAGAATCGAATCTGGATAACGCATCAGTAGTGCGTTTTCCTTCTCGATAAACATGCGAAACCATGAACTCGATCGAGGTAGTGATGAACAAAATCCGACGCCAATGAGCTAGGAAGCGCCAAGGGACATCCAGGCTACGCTTTACCAATAACTCCACCACATAAGTCGAGTCGGATTCAAGAAAAATCCGTCTCCAGCCTCTCTAATCAGCCTCCTCGACCGCAATAATCGTGGCCTCCAACTCTGCCCCAAAGGCAAAACCCCTGCTAAGCGATCTCGAAAAACTGCCTTTTACAAAGCCCCGACACGTGTGGAAAATTCCGGCCGCGACGCAATCTCCAGAACAACCTAGAGCACTGCCATCAGTATTCACCTTAATCCATCCAGGTGGAGGGGGCAACCAGGACACAGAGGTAAGGGTGGGCGGAGGCGCAGGCCTACCACGCACACCCAATTTGCGCAAATAAATCAGGTCTGTAACAGTGTTTGCCATCGTGCCGTGATCTAGAGCGGAAGACTCCTGCATGAGTGAACGGATGAGGATGTCGGTACTTCCTTGTCTTCGTTGTCGTGGTTTTCGTATATTAGCTCTTATGTCAGGGCATTTGTCATTTTTCAGATATTTCGCTGGCTCATCACCGTCAGGATCCTCAACCAGCTCTTCACCTTCTTTCATCTGCTCAATCATATTTATCTGCCTTGGCCTAATAGAAAACTGCATTCTCGAGCTGCAACTTGGTTCCCTCGGTGCTCGCATTATCCCATGATGCCTGGAAGTTTGATTGAATAATGGTAGACCGACATTGCACCTTTGAGGTAATAGAGGGTCGGCCTGCCAATCAGAGCATTGTAGTCACTGGGCACATTGATTACTTTGAAGGTGATGATTATTGTCCTCTTCTCCTCTCCAGTACCGAATTCTACTGATAGGTTGACTTGAAATAGAGCTTGAACGCATTCGCCACTGATTCCTTTGACTCGGTCATCACATGGCTGGATGTACTCTCTTCGTATTCTCATCCTTCGGAAGGCCGACAAGTAGATAAGGCTGGCGTAGGCTCCCGGATCGACCAAGACTCTGTGTGTTTGGACTCCTAAAATGGGCACCGTGATAACTAGAACATTTGGATGTGGGTGGTCAAGAGGTGTTGCGCCAAACTCATGGAATATGAAGGACGATACGTATTTGTCCTCTTCTAGCTGGTTATCAAAATGGAATACGTCCGACCTCATAACTTTTGTTCTCTGGATTGAAATTCTTGCCTCCCTGGTGAAAATATTTCTTTTTCAATTTCAGACCTCTTCTTCTGCTCGGCTCGTATTGACAAATGTTAGGATCTCCCTGGGGGCTCCATCTGCTGGGGGTGTGGGGAGCTGATTATTGCCTCTACACTCCTGTTGGACTTGATGGTTTTTTGAGAATGGCAGCAAACTTCGTTCATCACAAACTTTGATCAGAGCACGGACCAAGTCGTGACACTCTTCTTTGTTGTGCCCAATTGACCCGTGATACCTGCAGAATATTTTCTTGTCGAGTAGAGAAGAATCTTTCTTGATTGGTCGAGCTTGAAGGAGAATATCCAAGTCCTTGATTCGTTCAAAGATTGTGGCTACAACTAACGAGTAGACCTCGTTATATTCATCTAGAAGTTCATCGTGTTTGTCTTGCAGAAGTTTCTTGGTTGTCGTTGCTCGAGAGCTTGAATGTTTGTCGACCTGCTGAGCTGACTTGTAGTGTTGCGGGAAAGATATGACCGGGGCGGACATGTTTTTTTTGGCTGCAATTTGGGATGCGGCCAGAGCTAGGAATTACTAGAAGGTTTGAGAGTCTTGCTGGTTGTCTATCCACTTCAAAAAGGAGTTGTCGGAGAATCCATTCTGAGCTGACATGAGCCAAGCTTCATCACCACATGGCTGAGACTCCTAGACCTATTTTGTGAATTGAGCTATGTAACTCTTCAGCGACTCATTTGGATGCTGCACAACAGTGGCGATAGCTCTCTTAGGTTCGACTGTGGCCTTGGAGACCATGAAGTGTCCTCGGAATAAGGATCTCAGCTGTAGCCATGAACAGATTGAGTGGCGTGGTAAAGGTCGGTACCATCTCAGTAGGGCTTCATCAAGCATCATGGAGAACATGCGGCACCGGTATGTGTCGGATGCACCGACCATGTCCATGTAGTTCTGCCAATGGCTCAAGTGCGAGTTAGGGTCGATGCTTCCTTTGTACAAAGATATTAGAGGAATTTTCAGCTTCCCCGCTAGTGGCTGTTCTGGATGGACAGGGGATATTCGTCGTCACATGCCAAGATGATCATTGCTAGTCGTGAAATCGGATAAGTGTTTTGGACCAGGGAGCAGTTTGCTTAGCTTCCAGTTCGGAAACTCGCAGTTTTAGATATTGCAGCTCGGTAAATTCATCATTTAGCCTCCGTTGTGGGGGAATGTCCACGTTGGCGATACTCTTGCTGTTGGCCGACCTCGTGGAGAGGTTGCTGGTTGGCTTTTCAAGACGAGCAAAGACGTTCCGAGGAGAAGAGAATGTAAGTCTTTGTGTGATAGGAGGTCTATCGACCCTGCTCTTAGCATTCAGCTCGTCCTCCTCATCCAACTTTCTCTTTCCATTCTTCTTCGCTGCATCTCTGATGGTGTCCGATTCCGACTGTCCTTCTAAAGGTCAGTGTTCTTGTGATTGCCGACCGGAACCTCCAGTGTTAGTATTGATTTCGCTGCCTTCCTCATCATTTCTTCAAACTCTCTAAAAAGGTGGGGTGTTGCATGAACGATCGCACCTGATCCAGGTCGACCTCATTCGGACAGGATTGAACAGTTTTTTCTTGATGCTCTTTTCCAACACTTCTCCTTGAACTTTCTAAAGGGCTCATGGTGATGAATAGATCTAACAAAGACTCCTATTAAACAAACCTTAACCACGGAGATGTTCTGAAAATTGGACAGAAAACAGAAAATAAAAAATTGAAAGGGCTGACTGAGCGAGTGGGACTGCAGATCACAAGACCCCTAGCGCCATTTTGTATAAGCTAAGAGCATCTTAAGCATTAATATATGAAAAATTAGGAGAAAAAAAGTAAAATAAGTAAAAGCGACGAGCAGAAAAAGTACTTGACTTTTATTCCTTAAATTCAGGTCGGATTGGCCTTGATCGAATCCTTTTACAAGGTATTGATATCTCAAAATAAGCTTTCTCTCTCTAAAACTCTCTATGTATTTTTCTCTTTAAAAAAGTGGATCCCTTCTCTCTTTCTTGCAGAGGCTATTTATAGTTTTCTCTTGAAACCATAATTGGACACCTGTCTCTTTTCTGTTGGTTCAACAATTTCCTGCTCACCTTTCCACCGCTTCAATGCCGACCTCTACTATTTTCCACTACCTTAGTGCCAACCTCAATGCCGACCTCAACTATTTTCCACCGCCTTAGTGTTGACCTCAGCTATTTTCCTTTCCGTCTGAATCCCGGAACATCGGTCTAGTACTTCAGATCGGCATTTAGGCTCGACAAGTGATCAGAAGTGACAACTGAGCATGTCATGCATGCGCAGGGGCAGCACATCCTGCTCGGTAGATCGGCATTTTCTGTTTGACATCAATGCTTGGCGTCGGTCGATGGTGACCGAATGATGGCGTAGTTCAGATCGGCGACCGAGCACTTTAGCTCGGCATTTTTTGTTCAACGTCAGTCAATGGAGACTGGCCGTTGGTGCTGTCTAGCTCAACAGCTTGACAGTTCCTGCTCGGCGATGATGCTCGGCAGGGATCGGCGACTTGCACAGGGGAGCTCGCGACTCAGCAATTATTACTTAGTGGCACTGCTCTGCAGGGCTCGGCACCTTGCGTAGGGGAGCTTGGAGGCTCAAAATCTCTTGCTCGACGGTGCTTCTCAGCATCGGCCGATGGGACGGAAAATGGTGTTGTCTACCTCAGCATGATAGCTGAGGCTGCCGGCTGCACGACAGACGAGGTTGTTCATGGCACAGCAATTAAGGTCGTTAGTGGCACAACAATCAATACCGTCAGTGGCACATCAATCGAGGGCGCAGCTCAGTAGATCGATAGCACGATGTAGCATCATTTCTCAGCAACTCGGCGGGAGTACTCGGCGGCATGGCGCCGGCGTGATCATCAGAGTTGGCATCGCTCGTCGCTGGTTGAACGATGGCGCGGTTCAGCTCGGCAGAATGGTGTAGGTGTGCTTAGCAGGCTCGACATCGTTGCTCGGCGTCGCTCGTCGATGGTCAACCGATGATGCATTTTAGCTTGGCAGGAGTGCTCGACAGCACGACGCGGACGTGCTCAGCAGGCTCAACGTCGCTACTCAGTGTCGTTCATCGCTAGTTGACCGATGGCGTGGTTCAGCTCAACATGAGTTCTCGGTGGCATGGTGCGGGCGTGGTTGGTAGGCTCGGCATCGCTCGTCACTGGTTGACCGACAGTGCATTTCAGCTCTGCAGAAGTGCTCGGTGGCACAGCACGGGTGTTCTCGGCGGGCTCGGCGTCGCTACTCATCATCGTTCGTTGCTGCTCAGCAGCGGTGCTGTTAAGCTCGGTGAGAATCAACCTATGTAGATCGGTTTGGTTCGATTCGATTTTCCCTCATGGTCTGATGATATCGACCATTAACAATATATATATATATATATATATATATATATATATATATATTATATATATATATATATATATATATATATATATATATATATATATATAGGGTTGGGTTCAAATGAGAACCCCGTCATTATATGTGAACCTAGGGACTAATCCTGGCCTTAGATCTAATATTGCACAGTACAATTATATGTCCAGGTTCATTGTGCTTTTTATACAGTACTGTAGTGCTAAAATCAGTCCAGTTTTTTAATTTTATAATATATTTTATATTATATATATATATATATATATTTACGTTCTAAAAACATGCAATATGTATCTTAAATTGTAGATCTTGAGAATGTGATTAATTTGATATATATTTCATTCAAAACGAATAAAATTTGAAAAAGTTATGGTTTGTTGAAGATTTGAGTTTCATTTCAAATTTTTGAATTTGCAGTTTATAGACGAAATTTGTGATGCTTTTTGTATACAATCGTAGTGTTTTTTTTCTTAATCTATCGTGCTTTCTAAAGAACAATGTAGTGCTCTTTGTAAACGTGATATATGTCCAAAATACATTTTTTAATTAATTAATGCATTTTTTTACATTATTACCATGCTGACATGTCATGATCTCAACCATCAAGATTATTTCAATTCTAATGGTCAAGATGAGTCCCTAGGTTCACATATTAAAATGACTAGGTTTTTTATACGGCACCATACCCCCACCTCTTGTATGTACAATCGTTGATATTCCTAATATATAACCTAAACTTGATTTAATAGCGTGTTGCATGAAGGCGGCGAATAAGTTCTCATATATATATATATATATATATATATAGGGTTGGGTTCAAATGAGAACCCCGTCATTATATGTGAACCTAGGGACTAATCCTGGCCTTAGATCTAATATTGCACAGTACAATTATATGTCCAGGTTCATTGTGCTTTTTATACAGTACTGTAGTGCTAAAATCAGTCCAGTTTTTTTTAATTATATATATATATATATTATATATCGTTTTAAAACATGCAATGTGTATCTTAAATTGTAGATCTTGAGAATGTGATTAATTTGATATATATTTCATTCAAAACGAATAAAATTTGAAAAAGTTATGGTTTGTTGAAGATTTGAGTTTCATTTCAAATTTTTGAATTTGCAGTTTATAGACGAAATTTGTGATGCTTTTTGTATACAATCGTAGTGTTTTTTTTCTTAATCTATCGTGCTTTCTAAAGAACAATGTAGTGCTCTTTGTAAACGTGATATATGTCCAAAATACATTTTTTAATTAATTAATGCATTTTTTTACATTATTACCATGCTGACATGTCATGATCTCAACCATCAAGATTATCCAATCTAATGGTCAAGATGAGTCCCTAGGTTCACATATAATGACGGGTTCTCATTTGAACCCAACCATATATATATATATATATATATATATATATATATAAATAAATCCTATCCCATATTAAATCACATATTCAAATCTCATTATTCTCATTTTCTCATTTTCTGAAACCCTAGGCCACCACAGTTTTCAAGCCAAATTATTAGGTACACCTGTAAAGAGTATGGTACTCCTATATCAAATGAACTAATGGACATTATATTAAAATATAATTAATATTCAGTAACAAACAAATTAATATTATGTTAAAAGTAATGTTTCTCTTGTAATAAGTAATGAAACTAAAGTAAAAAACTAATGAACGTGATATTAAAAATAATGAACTTTAAGTAGCAAATAAGTGAACATTCAGTTATAAATTAATAAACTCTCACTAGTGAAGTATAATACTATGTACAATAGGGTGTACAATATAATGGCTGAATTTTCAACCTCCCCTGCTTTAATCAGTCTTTAAAACTTTTTTATCTGTATGCTTTTTTGTTTGTTGTTTATTTGTTTATGTATATAAAAAAATATTTGCAAATATTTTTTGCAAAATTCATTGTTTAACCTTATTTCAAAATATGTTATCACTAATTATTGTTTTCATTACCCCAAAAAAATTTACGCAAAACGTGGATAAGAAATTCCCATTAGTGCATGTACACATTTTTTGAAATTCCTATTTGTATTTTAAATGAGTGTCTTACATTTCATTAGATGTTGAGTTATTGTATTATTATTTATTTATTTGGTTAATTTCTTAATTAAAGTGCATTATTTCTTGTGAAGTATTTAAAATAAGACAAATACTTGTATTAGATCGATCTTATAAAATGAGATCACTTTTTAACCACAAAATAGAGTCCGACCCATTTACCCACCCACCCCATTATAATACTAACATTAAAAGAAAAAATAGAACATAAAATCATTTGTTGAAAAATTTACATCATCTCTCTCACTCTCTCACAGACAAACATATAAGTAGTATATATCTTGCTTTGCCACCATTCGCCGACCATTATTTGCCAAATACAAATGAAAAAACAACATCCAAGGAGGAAGCTAGGGTCTCGAATCCCCCTCCAGTCACTTTTCCGTCAATATTTTAGTTTCCCTCAATTCTTCTCCAATTTCTTTGAAAGGGAAAACTATTTCATATCCAAATCAAGTTTTGCAATTGCAAAGTCTGTGGTATACTGTGCTTTCAGAGTTGTACAAACAAAAGTTATGGCACCCACCCTCAATCTCAAATGCGTCGCCTTCATTATCTTTCAAGACAAAATTCTTATTTCTTACATTTCTTGCCTTATTCTTGGGCTAATGAGGTATTATTGTAATTCAGGAAAAAAACACATTGTGATTTTTGTTGAGTTCTTGAGTTTGAAAGTGTTGTGAGTAGGTTTTGAGTTTTAGGTTTTATTGGATGTGAAGAAATTGAAGCAAATAGTTACGATGGAAAACAAAAATAAGAGAAAAAACCTAAAGAAAATTATATAAATTGAGTGGAATGATTTAAAGGTTGTTGGTTTTGCTTTTTTAGTTATTGCTTTCTAATATTTATGAGAGGGATATATGCTGATATTTGTGCATTATAATTGAAACAATGATACTCATTATGTTTTGGTTTTAGAATTTATCTGGGTTAGTGGTGTTAGTGTTTTCCCACGAGCAGAGACACTTAAAAAGTCGGGATCGTCAAACTTTTCCTAAGGGAGATTTCTTAATACGTGAGGCAACTCCACACCAAGTTTAGGATCTTCTGAGCCCGTTTAGACAGTCAGGCGTTAGGGTGACGATGGACTAACATCTTGCGCGGGAGCAGGACAATGAAGTGGTGAGCAGAGGACCTTAATTAATGAATTTTGTAAAGCTGTTCTTATGTGGAGTTTGTAGGAGAGTGAGGAAGGTCTCCACCAGATTCTATCACCAAAAGGTTTTGCTTGAGTAGCAAACAATGCGAACGCTCGAGACAGGGTAGTGTCCTTGGTTGTTTTTTCTGGTAGCGATGAATTATGTATGTTTTGTCGCAACATGATGTATGTTTTGCTTACAAACTTTTGTTTCATATTTACAAAATTGTTACATCGATAAGCAAATGGAATTTAGCTATGTGAGATTTTGGGTTCACTTCTATGGCTATCTTCTTAATTCTACATGTTATATAGCTAGTCTTAATTGTTCTTTCCAATAATTAACCTAATTTACATTGTTCATCATAAATAGACAAATTTTAATATATGGGGTGGATTTCATTAGATTTCTATAAGAATATATGTTGTTGTTGTTGTTGTTGTTGTTGTTGTTGTTGTTGTTGCTATTATTATTATTATTATTACTATTATTATTATTATTATTATTATTATTATTATTATTATTATTATTATTATTGTTGTTGTTGTTGTTGTTGTTGTTGTTGTTGTTGTTGTTATTGTTGCTGTTGTTGCTGTTGTTGCTGTTGCTGTTGTTGCTATTGCTGTTGCTGTTGCTGCTGTTGTTGTTGTTGTTGTTGTTGTATTTTATTTATGAAAGTATTATGAATTGTAGTAAAAGTATCACAAATTTAGGTAAAGATTTTACAAAATATAGTGAAAGTATCACATGATTATATATTTTATTTTTTCGCAATTTTTTTACTATATGTAGTTAAAGTATTACATAAAATAGTCAAATGTATCACAAAATATAGATAAAGTGTCACAAAACATACTTCAAGTGTTACATTGTTTTAAATATCTGGTTTCTTTTTTTTTAGTATGTTATTAAATTACTACAAAAGGTTGTTATAGTATCACAAATCATATTTGAAGTATCGCATGTTTTTATACCTAAGTTCTAGATTTACATTTATATTTTCTACAATAAGTTGTTAAAGTATCACAATATTATTTTAAAGTATCACAAATTATAGTAAAAGTGTCACAAAGTATTATTGCACATTGTAGTCACAACTCATAATATACTAAAAGCATCATAACATCGTTCTAAAGTATATATTACAAAAAAGTATCACTTTGATGAATGTTTCTTGGATTTTGATTTGGTTACAATTTATAGAAGTTAAATTTAAAATGTCTAATTTATAACTTTGAGTATAAAATCAATGACTTAAAGTATTGAATGTCTCGGAAAAATTATCATATTTACAATTTATAATTTTTTTTTAGTAAAAATATCACATTATTTGCTTAAAGTATCACAATCCCTGGTAAATGCATCACAAAAAGAATTATTTTTAGTGTAATTTTATATTTTACACAGTTTTTAGGAAAAGTATCATAAAAGTATCTCTATGCACAGAATAACAATTAAATTTATCACTAAGAATTTTTTGTCATATCGAAATTACATAATATTCATACAAAAACATAATTACCCAATATCTTTTAGTAAAATAATATACTTTCAAGTACAATCATGATGAATATAAAATTCATTGAAATTAACAAACTTGCAAATCGCCCTTTTCTTATTCCAATAAAAGCTATATTATTCTTAATAAAAGTTTCACAATATCATCCTAAAGTATCACAAGACTTAGTAAAAGTATCACAACATATTATTAAAGTATCACAACATAGTTAAAGTATCATATGTTTTGTTAATTTAATTTGTGTTATGTTTTCTTGTGATAGATTGTTACGATATCACAAAAGGTTGTTGCAACATCACAAGCATAGTTAAAGTATCACATCTCTTTAATGTATGATTTATGGTTTCATATCTATTTTACTTAAAGAGGTAGTTACTGTAACACAAAATATTACTCAAGTATCACAAAACATATTCTAAATATCACATGTTTTTAATATTCGATTTCTATTTTCACATTTATTTATATTTTCATAATAAGTAGTCAATATCACAAACGGTTGTTAAAGTATTTCAAACAATTATCAAAGTATCACAAAATATTTTTAAAATATTCCTTCAATCATCTAGAAATTATGAAAGAAAGATTGACAAAATTAAAACAAATCCGCAAAGTGCTAAAACGTATTATTGAATGCCATAATCAAAGTATTAAAAAGTATTGTACAGTATCACTAAATATAGTTCGTCATTAATTCTTCACCGTCAAATCGAACCATTACTAGACTTTCTTTATCACGACACACAACCCCAACAACACAAAATAGTACATATGACATACACATACGCGCACTCCACCACCACAACCATAACCCCAACACGCCAGTGGCACACTACCGCAACTCTCCTCTACCCCATCCAAATTCCGGGTAAATAACTACTCTGTTCGTCTACATCCTCGTAAATTCTAAGCTCATACCATCGAATTTATTCCTAGAAAGATCCATCTTTCTACACAACAATTCAGAAATAATTGAATTAGGGACACAATTTCAGTTTAAAAATGAAATAAAACTCGAATTGATCACAATTAAGTTAATTAAGCACCTAATTAATATACATAAAACAAATTTCACAACATGGTGACAGTAGAATGGAAACGGCTTAAAACAAATAATTTCAATCAAAAGAAGATCAGATTTAATATATATGAAAATAATTACACAAACTTAGGGTTTAATTCAACTATATATTTATTTTTAAAAATCAAAATAGTAAATTCTACTATAATACACTGCATGTAACTCTTAACTCGTAATTCATATTCACAAAATAATCGATCACCGTCGCCTCTTGAGCCCGTGGTTAAAATACATTAAAATAATTATTCCAAAGAGAACAAAATTATTTTATATTCTTCTTCTTCACCGAAGGAGTGAAAATGCAAAAATAAATAACTAATTGGTCGTATATAAAATAACAAGATTAGATTAACATTCATGGCGGCCACAAGCAAAATCATGTTTAAAGCTTTTGCTAAATCTTCAATCTGAAAAGGGGAAATAGAGAACATAATAGATAATAGTAAAATTGATCTAATAATAAATGAAATACTTAAATTAATCTGTACACGTGTTGAGATTTGGAATGGGAAACAAGGAAATCCTAAAAACCTCTATCTGAAAACTTTGGTATAGAAGACGATCAGAGCATCTCCAATGCTATACTTTTTACGTGATAAAAATTAGCCACGTCAATAATTTAGAAAGTGTATAAATAAGTCATTCTCCAATTCATAATGTCGTAGGTACTGTTATAGTGACGTGAAAAAAAAAAAACCTCAACAGTGTCGACCCTCTATTTGATATCTGAAACCATGTTAAACAGTCTGACTCAGCATAATCTACATAATTCGTGAGCGCACGCATCTCAAAAATACTAGGAAAAAAATTTGCGATAACTTTTTTAGGGAAAAAGATTTATCTCATGATCTTTAGTTATCTATGAATTCAGTTTTACTTTGTTATTAATTAAAATAAATTCCGCATGTACAAAATTAAGTACGTTGACATTATGCATTGGAGAAATATTTGAGGATCAAGATTTGGGCCTTTTAATACTAATCTATGTGGATAAATATTGTATTATTTGGGTAACATCTATTAAAAATTATCTACTTTCAAAAGCGTAGCATTTAGAAAAATGAAAGTGGTTGACAGGGGAAACTCATATGTGGTTTAATACTTTTTGGCCCAATATACACCATACATGTTTTTAGCTAATATTTGTAGATATGGTGCGGCCAACTTAAGTAAATGAGATGAGTGGGTGTTTGATGGATTCCAACGGGCCAGTTTAAGTAAATGATAAAAAGTGGCTCATTTCAGGAGATCGATTTCACAAGGGACCTACTCAAAAATTAAAAGATGATAATCAACTTAGTGGGAGAGCTACTACAAGAAACAGGTGAATGCTGACGGACGTGATCCGTCAGCAAACCCATCAGCATCAGTTTGCTGACGGGTCACGCCCGTCAGTATATTTGGCGTCAGCAAATGCTTTTCTGACGGGATTAATCTAGCCGTCAGCAAGTGCTAACGGCATGCTGACAGGTATGTCCCATCAGCAAAGCCCCCGATCATAATCCGACACCCATCAGCAAATACTGACAGGTAGGTTAATCCCGTCAGCAAACTCAAATAATACTGATGGGTATAAGCCGTCAGCATATGCTGACAGGCTTTACCCATCCGTATTTTCAAATAAATTTATTTCTAAATTTTATTATTATTTTATTTTGTTTGATATTTTTACCTGTTTCACAAATCAATAACGCAATACAAAAACTAATTTTCATTTCCCAAAAATAATATAAAATTAAAAATAAAATATAATTAATTAACAATTTTATCGTATAATGTATAAAATATAAATAATATACCAAATATAAATATTATTTGTTCTTAAATCAACTAAATCGCAGAAGTCTCATCATCATCAGCTGGAGTATTAGAGGATGGTCGTCGACGTCGCGCTGCCATCGCTGCCGGCAACTTCCTACATCACCCGCTCCCGGAGAGACACCTCGTACTGGAGCTGGTGACGTGCATGCTCCTCACGCATGGCCTGGAACTAGTCCTGATGTGCACGCTCGCTCGCCTAGAGTTGACTCTCGACCTAGCTCTTCAAAATCTTCATCTGCATCTGGAGCTCCGAGACACAGCTATCAGGAACAGAGGAGGTACTGCCTCCGTAACTTTTCGAAGACTGAAGAGTTCCTAAACATCCCATTCCAAACCGACGACCCTTCCTGACCCCGATGGTCTGTAGATAGACCGTGTTCTCGTCAACGGCAGCAGAATCTGTTGATAAAGCATGAGCTTCCTCCATACATCTCTTATACTCCTCCTGCAATATTTTGATTGATGTATAATTTATCGTTACGAGAATTTTGAAACGAAAGATATATATTTATATTAATTACTTCTAAAAAATACTTACAAAAGTCTGTTGCGATTGAGGATCAGTGAAAGAGTCGTCGGGTCTCTGCTGCATAGAAAAGAAAAGTTATGCATTGGGTTCCCTACCCAAGTCCTCACGCTGTATACAATATTTAAATTATTTTTTAATTTATCACTAATTATGAACTAATTATTTACTTACGATCAAGATTTACAAATATATTTTAATTTACTTATGAGCTAACATGCATTACCAATCGCAGTCCGAGACCCTCCTCTGTACTTGACTATCCCAGTACCAGGTCGGCTAGGCTCGCTCATCCTGTTCCTGCTCGCCTTCTCCGATTGCTTATTGTTCTCTAGATTCTATCTCATTCAAGAATGTGATGCTCAGTAATAAAATTATTTTACTATATATTTTGAGAACCTAAAAATCTCGGCAGCACCTCCCCTTAATTCTCTAAGTACACATATATTGCAGTGCACCCGAGAACAAAGGAGAGATGGAAACCAAAATTCAAAAGTCCACAAAATACATACGCCATAAGATAATCACATTAGAATCATATTATCAAACTATCCAAATCAGTGGACAAATTAGAATTTAGTATCAAACTATCTATTTAATACTAAATTCCAAACGGGTCTAAGGTAAGTGTTTCAGTGTATAAAGATTTTATACTTTTCGATGCTGAATCACGCTCTTAAAATCTATGATGTGATGTTTCAACACTCGCCCCCTCTATTTCAATATCACTTCTTTTCAAGCATACTCGATTTTTTGTTATAGTTTGGTAGAGTACGCTATATAATACATAGTGACTTTAATTAATGTATAGTGACTTATAAGTACAACACGCTAAATGGGCCGACTATATAAAGCAAAGCGCATATCTGTAAATTCAACTTTATTCATAAGTTGCACCAAGAACCTATCAATCAAACAAATAGTGTAATAATTAATGCAACGATAAAAGCATTAATTAATCTCAATCTCAACCAAGTAAAATATTCACTTGTCGATCACCACGACATTTGAAAAACCCCACCACGCACTTTTTAAGATTTTTAAAACCACCATCACATTTTTAAAAAAATTTAAAATCCATTATTGGAGGGACGCAACCTCCCGGCCGGCGCCTTACACCACGTCATCACCGACGTCAACCCCAACCAATTACAACACCAACCAATCACAATATGTATACCAAAATATAAATATTAATTAAACACAACTTTCCGGTAACCACGGTATTTCAAAACCACCAAATTAACTATAATTATACAATAATACCTCAATTAAACCTTAATTACACCAAAAAAAAAAATTAACTCTAAATATACAAAAACACCTAAATTAAACCTCCATTATATAAAACCCCCTAAATTATAACATAATTATATAATAACTCCTAAATTAAACCCTAATTATATAAAAACTCATAAATTAATGATAATTATACGATAATACCTCAATTAAACCTTAATTACACAAAACTCCCTAAATTAAACTCTAAATATACAAAAACACTTAAATTAAACCTCAATTATACAAGAACCCCTAAATTATACTCTAATCATATAATAATTTCTAAATTAAATCTTAATTATACAAGAAACCCTAAATTAACGATAATTATACGATAATATCTAAATTAAACCTTAATTACAAAGAAACACTAAATTAAACTATAATTATAAAAAAATGCCTAAATTAAACCTTAATTATATAAAACCCCTAAATTATACCCTAATTACCTAATAATTCCTAAATTAAACTATAATTACACAAAACCCCTAAATTAACGTTAATACCTAAATTAAACTCTAATTATATAAAATCTTTTAAACTAAACTCTAGTTATACAATAATACCTAAACTAAACCCTAATTATAAAATAACCCCTAAATTATACCATAATTATACAATAATATCTGAATTAAGTAATAATTATACGAAACCCCCTAAATTATTGATAATTATACGATAATATCTAAATTAAACTCTAATTATATAAAATCTCCCAAGTTAGACTCTAATTATACAATAATACCTAAACTAAACCCTAATTATAAAATAACCCCTAAATTATACATAATTATACAATAATATCTAAATTAAATATTAATTATACAAAAGTCCTAAATTGATGATAATTATAAAATAATACCTCAATTAAAACTTAATTATACAAAAACCCTAAATTGAACTCTAATTATACAATAATACATAAATTATACCCTAACTACACAGTAATACATAAGCTAAACTCTAATTATAAAATAAAACCTAAGTTATACCTAGTTATATAATAATACCTAAATTATACACTAATTATGTGATTATTTTATATAATTTTTGAAAATAAAAAATATTTATTCATATAACAATGTAAATAAATTACAAAAAAAAAAAGAGAGAGAGAGAGAGAAAGAAGATGGACCTTGTGGGTGGCGGCTGGGCGACGGCTAGCTGCGGAGGGCGGGCAGCTGGGGCAGATGCGTCGGGCCGGTGGTTGTGGCAGGCAGGTGGGAGCGTCGGGACTGGCGGGCGGCGAGCAGCGGATGGAGTGCGAATGGGCGGGCTGGCCTGGTGCAGGCAGGGGGACAACGTGCGGCGGGTTTTTTTGTGTGTATGTTTCGTCTTTATGCGTCTGAAAGCAGATTAAATCTGTTTTAAAACAGATTTGCCGATGGGCGCGACACCCGACAATGTTTTTTCTTTTTAATATTGCTGACGGGATGGTACCCTTCAGTATTTTTTTTAATTATTATAACGGGCTGGTACCCGTTAGCAAAGTGGCCCGTCAGCAAATCCGTTGCTGAATTAAAATACTGACGGGTAGCTGATGGGCTATTCGTTGACGTCCTTTGCCCGTCAGCAAGCCGTCAGCCAATGTCGCCCGTCAACGGCCGTCAGCATATGCTGATGGTTTTTCTACCTTCAGCAAAATCATTATACAAACGCCAATTTTTTTGTAGTACGTGTTTCTGGTTTCCATCTCAGTATTTTAATTTTTTTCATCCCATTTGTTTCAATTTTATTTTTTTTACGAATCAAGTAGAATACAAAGAAAGGTTACTGATATTGGAGAAGTGTACAAATTGATCGGGACACTTTTCCAATATCAGTAACCTTTCTTTGAATGGTACTTGATTCATAAAAAAAAATGAAACAAAAGGGATGAACAAAATTAAAATAATTAGATGGAAACCAGGAACACGTGAACAAGCTCAATTGCATAAATTTCATAAAAAAAAATGAAACAAAAGGGATGAACAAAATTGAAATAATTAGATGGAAACAAGAAACACCAACATGAACAAGCTCAATTGCATAAATTTCATCTGCTATCATCAATTTAATGTGAATTATTCAGAATATAATACGATTTGAGTTTCAAAATGAAGAAAGAAAAATCAAAACGTGTTTGATCCAAATTTCAGAATTGATTGGTTTGTTTTTTAAACAATTAATCCGTGTTAAAACAAAGAATTTCAAATCAAGAAAATTAAATATATGGTCAGATTCTAGCCGGAGTCATTTTGGAAAGAAACAGAGATATTAGATTTAATTAAGATTGATAGATATTTCTGTAATAATATATACAAAACTAAGTGTACAACTGTCCTTTTCCTAAGAATTAACAAATGATTAGCTGGAAAAGATAATTCAAGGTTTTTCATGAATATAAAAAATAAATAAAAATTATTTTTTGAAATTATAAACACCCCTTGAACTTATTTCTTTTAAAAAGAAAAAAATAAATGGAGTGTTTGTAAGTAGATGAATTCAATGGGTGTTTGTAATATTTAGGAGTGTTGGCTATTCACCCTTATTTGTAAATAAGCTAAACTTGAGGTATCTATTGTAATTATCTGATTCATTAATTTTAGATTAAATTACCCTGGGTTGTTTGATCAATTTAAAAAATATTTGTAAGCTCTTAGATTTTATGAAATTGTAATATATGATATGATTTTGGAGATAAAATTTTACCATGATTAAGATTAATAGATGTTAGAATGTTGGTAATATAATTGATTTAGTCAATATACAAAAAAACAAAAATATAAAAGTAACTTTAATCTAAAGAGAAAAAAATTAAAAGCCCTTTGAACTTGTTTATATTTCAGAAAGAAAATATATATGGAGTGTTTGTAAGTATATTATCTCAATGGGTGTTTGAATATTTCATGGGGGTTGCTTATCCACTCTTATTTGTAAATAAGTTAAACTTGAGTTAGCTTTTGTAATTATCAGATTCATTAATTTCAGATTAGATTATCTAGGGTTGTTTGGTCAATTTGAAAAGACATTTGTTAGCTCTTAAATTTTATGACATTGTAACTAAGATGTGGTTTTAGAGAAAAAGTTTTACCATACTTGGATTAAGTTTAAACGATGTTAGAATGTTGGTAAATATAATTGGTTTAGTCAATACATAGTTAAAATAAATAAATAAAATCTAAAAGTAATGGAAAATATTTGACTTAAATGAGATGAAACAAAATTTAAATAATTTGGGAATTCCATCAAAGAAGTCTATTTTCTCTCCATAAAGATATTCACTTGAAGTTTTTTTTTTTTTAAATAATTACGAAAATTTTGAATAAGAAACAACATTAAGTGGATGGATATATGCTTAAAGATAAGGGCGCGGATATACGCCCGTGTTTCTACTCTGGTTCGTAGAACCAGAGCCATCTGTTCGGTCGAAAATTTCGAACATATAGGC
>BMAC01000088.1:2135381-2152491 GCA_014905375.1 Phtheirospermum japonicum
ACCTCAATAATTTATGAGTGACCCCAAGTGATAAGAACACCCCAAAAACTTTTAAAATGTATTTTTTTTTTTTTACTAAATCAACCCCACAAACACCCTATTTTACCCTATTTAATATAATATATAATATAATAATAAACTAAAAAAAAAAGAATAATAATAAATTGAAAAAGAAAAGAAAAGGAAAGTGAGAGAGGAAGAAACGGCGAAGAAGAAAGAAAACGCAGGCAGAGGAAAAAAAGAGGGGAAAAAATGGAGGAAAATATTGCTTTGAAAAATCCATATAATTTACTGAGAGGAAGAATGGAACGGGTGAGCCATCAAACGTACGGGATAAGTTTCTCATTGGGTTTGATTCACTTATTTAGGTTAGGGTTTGAAGTTTTTGAAAGAAATTACCGTGTCATGTTCATAAATATCAATCGAACAATATGCAAGTGTTCAAATAATATATTCGAACATATGTATAATGTTCGGTTAGAACTTTCGAACATACATCAATTGTTCATTAAAACCAGATCGAACATATTCGCGATTTTCAACCCAATAAATAGTAATACACACAAAAAAAGGGAGAAAAAATGACTAAAACTGATAGATGTCAAGAATAATACATTATTCATCTTGTTCTTATCATTATCCTCAATTCTTACAAGTTTTAATGTGAGTTTTTATTAGATATTGAGAGAGGTTTAGGGATGAAGAAGAAATTATGAAGGTTTATATTTTTATTTTATAATAAATAAATAAATAATATATATATATATATATATATATATAATTGTATAAACTTTATTTTTTCAATTTTAATTATATATTGTGAGTAAGGTTATTTTAGTCTTTTCATTTAAAACTTTTTTTGTCTAAAATATTTTGGGGTCAACTAATAGTATTTTGTGGTGCGTATATCCGCGCCCTAAAGATAATCACATTGAAACCAATATTGACAATAAACCAAACATCCCTTAAAAAAAAGTCTCATGATTTGGAGAACACTTGCAAACTACAGGAAACCCTCCTTGATGATGAAACATGAGAATGGACCATAAAAGGTAAGAATCTAATATTGATCTGTCTAAATTGTCATGGAAAGTGTCTCTTTATGTTCCATGACTTGAACCTGAGCAAGCATTTGGCCTCTCTTGTTTCCATAGTCATACTTCGCCGAGCATCTCTGAATATCTCGTGCACTTTAGGGGACACTCGAGGATCGGATCGTACCCAACCAATTATTCTAACAACAGTCCAATGTAATCGGCCTCCATATCTATTCTAATCAACTCAAAAATGACATATATCATCGGAAAGGGCTAAACCGACAGGTTTTAATTTTTACAAGAACTATATTTTCACTTATTAAGTCTAAATTGAATGAAAAACTATTTCCCTTTGAGTAAGCCATAAGTGACAAAACTCATATAATAACAAAGTCCAACACAACTCGCATTGGCTATTGAAATAAGTAATTCAACTTATTGTATCGATATATATTATCAATTACCATTTTGAATCCAATAATCAACAATGAGGTTTATGAGATTAAGAAAAGTACCATTGCTCGTTATACTCTAATGAGTTCACTGATTGCAAAGAAGATGGCATAAACCCCAATAAATAAATCCCAATATTAGCCCAAAATAATGCGAACTATAAAGTGTATACACTTAACTCTAAGAATCAGTATGCTTTATGAAAATATGGACTTTATTAGTGAATACACTATTATGGTTCATTATATTATTTTGTTGCAGTAGAGTTGTAAAGTTGTGCAGATAGTAACTATAAATTACAGTACCAGCGGGAATCATAAATTATTTGTATAAAGTTGCGAGCTAAAAAGTAATAGATATGGTAAGCAAGTTTTTCAGTAACAGAAGTTGCAGCAGGGGGATTTGTGATGGTTAGCTCGGGCGCAGGGGTGGTGGTTAGCTCGGGCTCCGGAAGCATGTCATCCAATGGCGTCTCTAATTCGGCATGCAATCCAGTTGACAGGACAGCTCGGCTCTGAAAAGATAACCACCACTTCGTGTCAATTAGTTGCGTCCAGTTGCCCTTAAAGCTGCTGAAGGGAGTTAACTTGTCGATGAGGGCTTTGACGTTGGGTGTGTAAGAGACGTTCAGCGCGGCGACCTCCTCTTTGATCATATTAGCAGCTGTGAAAAGCCATTCTTGAGAACCAGCAGCCATTAGTCCAAAGTAAATGGAAGACTTCTTGTAAGCCTCCACTAACCCTTGCCGATATGCATCAAGGAACTTCCTGCCGACCGCGCTGGTGAGGAAGGTTCGTCGACCTTCAAATTTGCCTTCTTCGCGGGCTTTTTTCACTTGTGCTTGGAGCTCTTGGTTCTGCAGTTTGAGTTCTTCAGCCTGTTTTTGTGCACCTTTGAGCTCCTCGATTTGCTTTTGGGCATTTTTCAGCTCATTGTCTGTGCGAGTTGCCTCATCCTTCAAGCTGTTTACTTGGCTCTTCAGGATGGCTATTTCCTCCTCGCGAGTTTTCAACAGCTTGAGTGCTCCATCCAGTTCCCCTTGGGTTAGCGATAGCTGTCGAGTTTGTTTTTCAGTTTGTGTGGTCAGCTCGTCACATGTTTTTTGGAGCTCTCTCTCCGCTGAACGAGCCACTAACTCTTCGGAGAGCTTGGAGAAAAAAGGGCTCAGCTGTATCAAGATGTTTTGTGAGTATCCATAAGTGTTAGACGTATTGAGAAGAAAGGTTCTTTAAAGTCTACCTGTTTGATCGCATGCTCGTTGAGAAGGGTTTGGATATCCGCTGCTTTGTCGCATTTTGCTAGTACCTTTCTCAGATCAGATGCACTAGCAGAGGTCACCGCGAGGCCCTTACGAAGGCGACGACGCTTTGGTTCCGGCGGGCTCGGGCTCTTCGCTACTGGGCTCTCTGGTATGGGTAAGAGAGGTTGTTTTCCTTTAGCTTTGGTAGACCTCCTTACTAGTTGGACCTCCTCCTCGCCGTCGGTCGTTGTCCCAAAGGCCTGTCGCAACTCCTCGTCCACATTGATAGGAMAGGGGATAGGGGGAGCTGCGGGCTATGGAGCGGATGGTTTCTTGGCTTCCTCGGAGCGAGCTGCYGCGRAATTATTGATAAAGGCAACTGCAGTGGAKAGGGAAAATGTTATTATTCAGTTTTTTACAGTATGAGATATGGTGTAATTATAAGACCTAAAACACCTACCAAAGTCTGATTCGGTGATGGCAAGTTCTAGTTCGACTGGGCGAGAGTCAATACCCACATAACGGAAAATGTCGGATCGACTGGTGAGGTGAACCACATCGAAAAGGCGTTTGCTCCATTTCGCTAGCTGTTCTGAGTATTTTTTTTTATATAGAAGAGGTCATTCTTTGGAGGTAGGTGGTTTGTATTGTTTGGGGGTACGAAATTGTAGCTCGGTTATAAAGGGGCGAGTCTTTCGTATTATGGATGAAGAAGAAGTTCTTCTTCCACTCGGGGACTTGTTGGGAGGGTTTATCAGAAAGCGAGCTAGCCCCGAGCGAGAGGAGAGATAGAAAGAGTTCTGTTGGTGTTTTGTTTGAAAGCAGAAGTGAAAAAAGCCTGAGTCAGGCTGGGTGTTGTAGTACTTACATAATATGAGGTATCCAGCTAGGAACTTCATGGAGTTAGGAGTTAGTTGCAGGGGGAAATTTTGTACAGGTGAGATATTTGAACGTAAAATGGATGGGCTGGGAATCTAAAACCCGCCACCAGCAGTGTGTCAAAGGGGGTGATGTGATTAGGGAGAGGTCGCAGGGGATCTGAATGGGGGCTGTCAGGCAGGACCATCTTGACTGTCTCCGGAAAGTTAAGAATACTTTTGAATTTCTCTAATTTCTCTGTGTTGGGGAGTAGCCAGTAATTGTGCTTGATTTCTTTGGTTGCACGAGACGAGGAGGGTAGGTCGTCAACAGATAGGGAGTGAGCTACAGTCACCGGATTTTCCCTAAAGTGCTCTCAAGGGGGAGGAATATTGGATTCTGGTAGAGGAATGCCCTCTGGAATGTGTGCAGGGGTTAGCGGGGCATAGGAAGGAGCTTCGGGGATGTTATCTATTAAAGTTTGGGCTTCAGTGTGGACTCTAGTTTGGGCTTGAAGCTCCGACCAATTGACGTCGCCCTCTGGCTCGTCGCAGAGGCCGGAGGAAGATAGTAAGGGTTGTTTTTATCTTTTTTCTAAGATGAAGGGGTTCTCAGTGGGGTTGGAATCAGGGGAAAGGGTTGAGTTTTGTGAATTAGTGTTTGAGGATGCTAATTTCATCACAAATTAAACATATTCAGGGGAGGGGATAACACTGAACGAACATGTCTCAGAAGATGCAATTATAATTCCAATAGTGCGATTAAATTATTAAGGAGAAGAGATCTGGGGCCTTACACACTTTTGGTGATCTGTAGGTCGTTGACGAATGATGGGCTGGTAGTAGATTCTTGAACGGTTGCTGGTTGATGAGCTTTCTTGCAGAGTGAAAATGGCAGTTTTTCGATTGCAATTGTGTAAAGTGAAAAATGAGGAGGATGAAAAGGTTTTATGTGTTGGGCGGCGAAAACCTGATGGGACATATTGGAGCGGGAGTTGGTAGGGTTTATTCGGGGAATGTTTTGGGCCTTTTGTTTTGGGCCCACCATGTTTATTATACTACGAGATTATTGTGGAGTGACACGTGCCCGACACGGTGTCAGGTTGCATTTAATGAGGTTTAAGTGGGATTGGATGTGTGACAGGAGGCGTGGTTTGACTTTTGTGAATGTTTATGATTGCATTTTGGGGAATTATTTGGGTCCGGATATGATTTTAGGTCGGAAAGTAACAGTGGTGTGGTTAGTGGTGTGGTTCCAGGTCGTTATATACATAGTTGGGGATTTAATCTGGGGACTTGTAGGTCGTCCCTCGCAGGATGATCGTCTTGTCTTCAAATAAGCGGGCTTTGTGAGCTGCACATTTACAGGTCGCAGGTATATTTGATCACTCATCGTGATAAGGCGAGTATTACAMATTGATTTGTGATTCTGAAGTGCGGATTGGTAAGGTGTAGTWATTTATGTATTTGTGTGTGATTGTTGGTTGTTGTGTTCTTTGATTATGTTTTTARATGTCTTACRTGATTTCGTYCCTTAATCAGCTAATACATGGGGGACTAGRTGATACGGACCAAAATGTCCATACGTGATATTATTTGTTGTYTGAGGTTATTTGTGGTAAGCGACCTCATTTTTGGGAGTGGGTGTTCCTACTGGGAGATGAGCGAGCTGTATTGTGTCTTTGCGAGGTAAGCGAGTTGGTTTGTGTAGAGTAGCGACCTGTAGTATGTGGATGAGTTCTCATATAGGGTCGCGACCTCTTATGTTTTGATTTGTATATTTGAGCTTGATTGTGGMTTTTATGAATATTAAGCCCGTGGGCTTAAGGTGATTGTYTTATYTGGCCTTCGGTGGGCTGTATAAAGGGCCCAGGCCTGTTGTATTGAAGAGATTTGTTATATATGGAAGCTTAACATGCGGAGAGAGTCCCAATTGAGAATCGGTTATAGAGTTGTATTATGAATGGAATTATGGTTATAAAAAGTAACCCTAGATTGAGGGACACTTCTCCTGTCTTTATATAAAGAGGCGTGTGCCTCTCATTATTTCACTAAGTCGATATCTCTTTATCGCATTATTGCTTTTATTGAGAAGAGAAGTGTTGAGTGTTTTTCGCTTATTAACTTAAGTTTTGGAGGGCCTTAACAGGCTCGAAATCCGGCCCGTTTGAGGCGCTGATTTGCAGGACCAGCTAGGTCGCCAGGAGATTTACGGAGGGTTTGGCAGGTCGCTGCGACATATCTAGAAGTAGTTTCAGGTCGTTGATCTCTTTTTGAGGTTAGTAACCCCTTTATTTGGTAGCCCAACTTTTTGGACTCATCAAATTGGCGCCGTCTGTGGGAAAGAGGGACATCGAGTCCTTGAGCGAAAGGCGTGAGAGATTTCACAAACAAAGCATGAAGGATAGCAACATAATTTCGAGAACCCTGGCACTATGGTTCTATATCGAACAACAAGAAGAAGAAGAACAGATCGGTGGATATTAACGAGCAATATATGACAAAGGATGGACAAACGCCTTCTCAGGCGGATCCAGCAGTCCAGGACACTGGTAACACACCGCCTCCCTCTCCCAAGAAGCGTGAGGGAAAGGGACCAGCGAAAGGTTTGGAGACAAGAACACCGGAGATGGAAACGCAGAAAGCGATCCACATAGGGGCTAAAGAGGAGGAAGATTTGCCGAAGGATAGGCCCTGCCAGAATAAAAAGGGGGTTTTCGATGGGCTTATGGATTTTGTGCCTCTAGAGAAGCAGGAGGAGTTACGCAGGTACCTATCAGGCGAGCTGAGTACTGGGAAAGAAAAAGGTGATAAAGCGGATAGCAAGCAAGAGGAGGAGTCGGCGATCACGAAAGTAAAACAACACGAGAAGTCTCTGTCTAAGAATTTGTCTCAAAAGAGAGGGCGGAGTAAGCAAGAAGATGGGAACAGTTCTAGTTCTACCTCATCCATAGATTCTCATGTTCATAAGCAAAGAATGAAGGGAGTGAGAGTGAAGCGAAGCTATTATAGGCGCAGAGGTCGCCGACACAGTAGACATGATAGTGAGAGCGAGACTCCGACCTCAGACACGGATGGTGGGTCTCAAGAGAAAACCCGGAAGAGTGGTAGTGGATTTAAGGAAGGAAAAGGGGAAAGCGAGATAGGGCCGCATAGTAAGGCCTTTAGAGATTTGCAGGAGGCCATGTTGAAGTTAGAAAAGCGAGTAGATGGGGAGAAATTTGATGGAGACGAGGGACATCTTTTCTCAGAGGATATGATGCACGCTGCAATGCCTAAAAGCTATAAGGCGTTGGAATTTCAGTATCGAGGAGTGACGGATCCAGTCGAGCACCTACAGCTCTTCGAGAACGCAAGAATGTTGCACAGTTATACGGATGTCATGGCATGTCGGGCCTTTGTGTCCACCCTGAGAGGGATCGCGCTAAATTGGTTCTATCAGCTCCCGCGTGGAAAGATTACCAGTTATCAGGTGTTGCAAGCTGCTTTTTTGAAGCAGTTTTCTAGTGTGAGGCAGAGCGCGAAGACGGCACAGTCGCTTTTTACCATGGTGCAGCGACCTAATGAAACACTTATGCAATATATTAACAGGTTCACCAGTGCCACTTTGGAGGTACCTGCAGCCACAGATGAGATGAAAGCTGGAGCTTTACATCAGGGATTAAGGAGAGAAGATTTGCGTAAATCACTAGTCAAAAAGGAGGCAAGGACCTATGATGAGGTTCTGGCGAGATGTCATAAATATGTACAGGTGGAGGAGATTGAAGAAGAACATCGAGCACGTTTTGGCAGGGAGGTTATAAATACGGGAGATAGTGGATCTAGAAGGGAGTTGAGGAGAGAACCGAGAAGGATAGTGCATGGGCTCTTGAGCCCGAGCTCTGTGATTAATAAAGGGTCGGAGGAGAACATGCGAGGTTGGAGGGAGGAGGATTTCACACCATTGGCTTACCCGCGAGCTAGGGTGTTCGGTATTATGGAGCGCTTGGTACCCGATGCTATAAAATGGCCAGAAGATCGCGCACCTATTCCTACCAATCCCAGAACTGCCTCTTTTTGCTTATTTCATAACAATTACGGACATTTCACTGAAAAATGCAGGCACCTCAAGGAGGAGATAGAAAGACTTATAAGAGCGGGGCGTTTTAAGGAGGTGATTTACAAGGAGAGAGAGCTAAAGGAACGGGGTCGGCCGCTACCTCCACCACCACCAGGAGGTCCGCCCCAGCAACAGGTCGCGAGGCAACGGCAACAAGGAAATCAAGGACACGATGGTCCTAGGAGGAATGGAGGAATGATAAACATGATCTCAGGAGGACCAACGGATGGTGATTCTAATAATGCGAGGAAAAGGCACGTTAAGTCAGCTCGTTCAGGAATGTGGGAGGTCGCTAGTGTGAGCAGGCAATCACAGGTTATGGGGCCAGTCATCTCTTTTGGCCCCAGTGATCGGCGCGGGTTACAGGAAGATCACAATGATGCGTTAATGATTGAGGCGGAGATTGCAGGGTACGAAGTCGGCAGAATTTTTGTGGATAATGAAAGCTCGATGAACATCATATATACTGACTGCCTTGAGCAGATGGAGGTATAAAAAAGGGTGCGGTCTGTAAATACGCCCATATATGCATTCAATAGGGCACAGGTAAATATCGAGGGCGAGCTGACGTTGTAGGTGGTATTAGGAAAAAATGAGTCACGAGTGGAGAAGAATTTGAAGTTTTTGATCATCCGAGGGAGGTCGGCCTATAATGTGATATTGGGGCGACTTTCCCTTAATGTGTTCCAAGCAATAACGTCGACCTATCACAAGAGCATCAAGTATCCAATGGGTGACAAAGTAGGGGAGGTTATCGCAGAACAACAGGTCGCGAGATCATGTTATCAGCTGGTGGTCAGGAAAGGACTGATGGAGAATAAACACGAAAGGGGTGACGAACAGCCGGAGGGGATGCTTAATGCAAAGAAAATGAAGGAACAGGAGAACTCTGTCCAACCGAATGAAGAGCTGATGGAGATCTCGTTAGAAGAAGATCGCCCAGAGTATACCACAAGGGTGGGGACCCTAATGCCTGAGACATTGAGGGACGAGTTGATCGAGCTGTTAAGAGAGTTTTGGGATATATTTGCGTTTGGAGATGGAGAGTTAACGGGGGTGCCATCGGAGGTCGCACAACATCATTTAAATGCAAATCCGGAGGCAAGGTCGGTAAAGAAAAAGAGGAGACATTTTGGGCCAGAACTGGATAAAGTAATTGGAGAGGAAGTGCAGAAATTGTTGAAAGCTGGCCACATAAGGGAGATCCAATTCCCTGAGTACTTGTATAATGTTGTGATGGTGCCAAAACCAGCTCAGAAGTGGAGGATGTGTGTGGATTTTCGTGACCTAAATAAAGCTTGCCCGAAGGATCATTATCCTTTGTCGCGAATTGATCAGTTGGTGGATTCTACCTCAGGATGCGAGCTGTTGAGCATGATGGATGCTTCACAAGGGTATCACCAAATACCTCTTGCAAAGGAAGATCAACCCAAAGTGAGTTTTGTCACATCTACGGGTACGTATTTTTTTGTATCCATGCCCTTTGGCTTGAAGAATGCAGGAGCGACCTATCAGAGGTTAGTGACCGTATGTTTAAAGACCTGCTGGGGTCTACCATGGAGGTTTATGTAGATGACATGATGGTTAAGAGTAAGAGAGCAGAATCCCATGTGGAATATTTGAAGAAGACGTTTGTTATGTTAAGACAGTACGGGATGAAACTCAATCCGAAGAAATGTGCGTTTGGCGTAAGTTCTGGGAAGTTTTTGGGTTATATAGTGATAGAGCGAGGAATTGAAGTTAATCCAGAGAAGGTGCGAGCTGTTTTGGAGATGCCACATCCTCGCACCGTGCGGGATGTTCAGGTACTTACAGGTCGGATGGCCGGTCTTAATCGTTTTATTTCTAGATCGGCGGAGAGGGGCGTACTAACCTAGCCCTCAAACAAGTTTTGGGCAATCCCAATGTATCTAGGAGATTGGTAAAGTGGGATGTAGTGTTAAGTGAGTATGATGTGATTTATGAGCCAAGGGTGGCTATTAAGGCGCAAGTGTTAGCATATTTTTTACAAGAGATGGCGAAACTAGCTGAGGAGGATAAGGAGGTAAAAGCATGGACCCTATATAAAGATGGTTCAACTATGGCATCGGGAGTAGGGCTGGGTATTGTGTTGACCATCCCGGAGAGGGAGAGCCTGGAGTTTGCGATCAAGATAGGATTTAAAGCTCCAATAATGAGACAGAGTACGAAGCTGTGTTGCAAGGTATCAAGATGGCGGGCGATCTGGGGGCACGGAAGTTGTGGGCGTATACCGACTCCCATCTGATAGCTTGTCAGTTTGGTGGGTCCTTCAAAGCTAAGGAGGAGCGGATGGCGGTTTATTTGAATCAATTGCGTGAAGAAACAACACGTTTTGATGAGTTTAAGCTGGAACATTTGCCGCGAGCTGAAAATACCTGTGCTGATCAGCTCGCTCGAATAGCAGGAGCCTTGAGGACTTGTGATACTCGGAAAATTACATTGATGGAGTTGGACCATAGTAGCGTGGAGAAAGGGAAAAAGGTTATGGAGCTCGAGGTAAAGGATGATTGGCGTACACCTATTTGGGATGTTCTGGTCAAAGCGAAAGAAGGCGCAGAGAGATTGACAACGAGGGAAACCAGAACAGCCGCTCGCTTTTGTGTAATACATGAAGAACTATACAAGAGGTCGCGCTTTGGACCTTTTCTAAAGTGTTTAGATAAAGAACGAGGATTGGAGGTGTTAAAGGAGATACATGAGGGTTATTGCGGCGATCACGCGAAGGGGAAGGCGTTAGTAGGCATAACCTTACGGGCTGGTTTCTTTTGGCCAGGGATGAAAGCTATGGCTAGCGAGCTAGTGCGAACGTGTAAGAAGTACCAAATGCATGCTCCGGTTATTCACATACCGGTTGAGGATATGATGGTTATGAGCTCGCCGTGTCCATTTGCGCAGTGGGGGATTGATATTGTGGGTCCTTTTCCAAAGACTTCGAGCGGCAAGGAGAATCTGGTGGTGGCAGTTGACTATTTTACGAAGTGGGTGGAGGCCGAAGCGGTCACGGGGATAAGCGAGCAGCACATAATGGATTTTATTTTTGATAACATATTTTGCAGGTTTGGAGTACCCCGAGTGTTAGTGTCGGACAATGGGACTCAATTTAATGGCAGGAAAATTCAAAAGTGGTGCAGGGAGATGGGGATGAGGCAGCGATTTGCTTCTGTGGCGCACCCACAAACCAATGGGCAAGTGGAAGTTACTAATCGGATAATTGTACAAGGACCCAAGCTGCGACTAGAGAAAACGGGCGGGATCTGAGAAGAAGAGCTCGCATCAGTTTTGTGGGCTTATCGAACGACTCCCTGAACTACCACGGGAGAGTCGCCATTTAGCTTGGTTTATGGAATGGATGCGGTCATTCCAACAGAAATAGTTGGAGGTTCACAGCGTTTGATAGCTTTTAATGTGGAAGGGAATGAGAGGCTGGCTCGAGGAGCGATCGAGAAAATTGATGAAATAAGGGAGAAAGCTGCAGCTCGGGTTGAACACTCTAAACAGAGAGTGCAAACTGCTTTTAATAAGCGAGTTAAGTATCGATGTTTTCAGGTCGGTGATCTGGTATGGAGGAGGGCTGATGCGTTGCGAATGACCAGGAAGTTGGAGCCGAACTGGATTGGGCCATTTAAAGTAAGAAAAGTGTTGCGAGGAGGAGCATACATTCTTGAGGATGCAGCTGGGAAAGTCTTGCCACGTAGCTGGAATGTGTGCCACTTAAAAAAGTATTATGCATAGAGAGTGGATTGCGGGAGAAGGTAACTCTGGGCTAGAGGGCACTTCTCCCGCAGAGAGTTCGTGTGGAAGAGATGTGAAAGTTTGTGTTTTGTGGTACGTATTTTTGTGGCGGGAGAAGGTAACTCTGGACCGAAGGGCACTTCCCCCGATCAGGCGAGCTTGTGGAAGGTTTGTGTTTTTAGTACGTGTTGTGTTTTTATGGCGGGAGAAGGTAACTCTGGACCGGAGGGCACTTCTCCCGACCAAGTGAGCTGGTGAAGAGTGTGTCCTTAAAGTTGTATTTTTGTGACGGGAGAAGCTAACTCTGGACCGGAGGGCACTTCCCTCGAACGAGGTTAATATTGAGAGGTCGTGAGGTAGTGGTAAAGAGTTGTGTTTTTAAGAGTTGTGCTGTTGTGCCGGGAGAAGATAACTCTGGACCGGAGGGCACTTCTCCCGCATAATGTTTGGGAACTTGAATAATATAGTAAATGAAGTTTGCGAGCTGTTTTGTTCTCTATGGTTGCATGGTTGTGATGTTTTGTTTACCTGTTTTCTAAATAATTGTTCTTACGCGAGCTAATATGTTTTGAGTGACTGATTGAGTGCATTGTTTGTAGTCTGACCAAGATCGCACGTTCCCAGGGTGGAAAGTATTTTTGCGACTTATCTTAAAAAGTTAGTGTTATGGTTGGTTTCTTTGAGAGTTTTTGTTGTAGGAGAGTTGTAAAGCTGTGCAGGTAGTAAATATAAATTACAGTACCAGCGGGAATCATAAATTATTTGTACAAAGTTGCGAGATAAAAAGTAATAGATATGTTAAGCAGTTTTTTCAGTAACAGAAGTTGCAGCAGGGGGATTTGTGATGGTTAGCTCGGGCGCAGGGGTGGTGGTTAGCTCGGGCTCCGGAAGCATGTCATCCAATGGCGTCTCTAATTTGGCATGTAATCCAGTTGACAGGACAGCTCGGCTCTAAAAAGATAACCACCACTTCGTGTCAATTGGTTGCGTCCAGTCGTCCTTAAAGCTGCTGAAGGGAGTTAACTTGTCGATGAGGGCTTTTGACGTTGGGTGTGTAAGAGACGTTCAGCGCGGCGACCTCCTCTTTGATCATATTAGCAGCTGTGAAAAGCCATTCTTGAGAACCAGCAGCCATTAGTCCAAAGTAAATGGAAGACTTCTTGTAAGCCTCCACTAACCCTTGCCGATATGCATCAAGGAACTTCCTGCCGACCGCGCTGGTGAGGAAGGTTCGTCGACCTTCAAATTTGCCTTCTTCGCGGGCTTTTTTCACTTGTGCTTGGAGCTCTTGGTTCTGCAGTTTGAGTTCTTCAGCCTGTTTTTGTGCACCTTTGAGCTCCTCGATTTGCTTTTGGGCATTTTTCAGCTCATTGTCTGTGCGAGTTGCCTCATCCTTCAAGCTGTTTACTTGGCTCTTCAGGATGGCTATTTCCTCCTCGCGAGTTTTCAACAGCTTGAGTGCTCCATCCAGTTCCCCTTGGGTTAGCGATAGCTGTCGAGTTTGTTTTTCAGTTTGTGTGGTCAGCTCGTCACATGTTTTTTGGAGCTCTCTCTCCGCTGAACGAGCCACTAACTCTTCGGAGAGCTTGGAGAAAAAAGGGCTCAGCTGTATCAAGATGTTTTGTGAGTATCCATAAGTGTTAGACGTATTGAGAAGAAAGGTTCTTTAAAGTCTACCTGTTTGATCGCATGCTCGTTGAGAAGGGTTTGGATATCCGCTGCTTTGTCGCATTTTGCTAGTACCTTTCTCAGATCAGATGCACTAGCAGAGGTCACCGCGAGGCCCTTACGAAGGCGACGACGCTTTGGTTCCGGCGGGCTCGGGCTCTTCGCTACTGGGCTCTCTGGTATGGGTAAGAGAGGTTGTTTTCCTTTAGCTTTGGTAGACCTCCTTACTAGTTGGACCTCCTCCTCGCCGTCGGTCGTTGTCCCAAAGGCCTGTCGCAACTCCTCGTCCACATTGATAGGAMAGGGGATAGGGGGAGCTGCGGGCTATGGAGCGGATGGTTTCTTGGCTTCCTCGGAGCGAGCTGCYGCGRAATTATTGATAAAGGCAACTGCAGTGGAKAGGGAAAATGTTATTATTCAGTTTTTTACAGTATGAGATATGGTGTAATTATAAGACCTAAAACACCTACCAAAGTCTGATTCGGTGATGGCAAGTTCTAGTTCGACTGGGCGAGAGTCAATACCCACATAACGGAAAATGTCGGATCGACTGGTGAGGTGAACCACATCGAAAAGGCGTTTGCTCCATTTCGCTAGCTGTTCTGAGTATTTTTTTTTATATAGAAGAGGTCATTCTTTGGAGGTAGGTGGTTTGTATTGTTTGGGGGTACGAAATTGTAGCTCGGTTATAAAGGGGCGAGTCTTTCGTATTATGGATGAAGAAGAAGTTCTTCTTCCACTCGGGGACTTGTTGGGAGGGTTTATCAGAAAGCGAGCTAGCCCCGAGCGAGAGGAGAGATAGAAAGAGTTCTGTTGGTGTTTTGTTTGAAAGCAGAAGTGAAAAAAGCCTGAGTCAGGCTGGGTGTTGTAGTACTTACATAATATGAGGTATCCAGCTAGGAACTTCATGGAGTTAGGAGTTAGTTGCAGGGGGAAATTTTGTACAGGTGAGATATTTGAACGTAAAATGGATGGGCTGGGAATCTAAAACCCGCCACCAGCAGTGTGTCAAAGGGGGTGATGTGATTAGGGAGAGGTCGCAGGGGATCTGAATGGGGGCTGTCAGGCAGGACCATCTTGACTGTCTCCGGAAAGTTAAGAATACTTTTGAATTTCTCTAATTTCTCTGTGTTGGGGAGTAGCCAGTAATTGTGCTTGATTTCTTTGGTTGCACGAGACGAGGAGGGTAGGTCGTCAACAGATAGGGAGTGAGCTACAGTCACCGGATTTTCCCTAAAGTGCTCTCAAGGGGGAGGAATATTGGATTCTGGTAGAGGAATGCCCTCTGGAATGTGTGCAGGGGTTAGCGGGGCATAGGAAGGAGCTTCGGGGATGTTATCTATTAAAGTTTGGGCTTCAGTGTGGACTCTAGTTTGGGCTTGAAGCTCCGACCAATTGACGTCGCCCTCTGGCTCGTCGCAGAGGCCGGAGGAAGATAGTAAGGGTTGTTTTTATCTTTTTTCTAAGATGAAGGGGTTCTCAGTGGGGTTGGAATCAGGGGAAAGGGTTGAGTTTTGTGAATTAGTGTTTGAGGATGCTAATTTCATCACAAATTAAACATATTCAGGGGAGGGGATAACACTGAACGAACATGTCTCAGAAGATGCAATTATAATTCCAATAGTGCGATTAAATTATTAAGGAGAAGAGATCTGGGGCCTTACACACTTTTGGTGATCTGTAGGTCGTTGACGAATGATGGGCTGGTAGTAGATTCTTGAACGGTTGCTGGTTGATGAGCTTTCTTGCAGAGTGAAAATGGCAGTTTTTCGATTGCAATTGTGTAAAGTGAAAAATGAGGAGGATGAAAAGGTTTTATGTGTTGGGCGGCGAAAACCTGATGGGACATATTGGAGCGGGAGTTGGTAGGGTTTATTCGGGGAATGTTTTGGGCCTTTTGTTTTGGGCCCACCATGTTTATTATACTACGAGATTATTGTGGAGTGACACGTGCCCGACACGGTGTCAGGTTGCATTTAATGAGGTTTAAGTGGGATTGGATGTGTGACAGGAGGCGTGGTTTGACTTTTGTGAATGTTTATGATTGCATTTTGGGGAATTATTTGGGTCCGGATATGATTTTAGGTCGGAAAGTAACAGTGGTGTGGTTAGTGGTGTGGTTCCAGGTCGTTATATACATAGTTGGGGATTTAATCTGGGGACTTGTAGGTCGTCCCTCGCAGGATGATCGTCTTGTCTTCAAATAAGCGGGCTTTGTGAGCTGCACATTTACAGGTCGCAGGTATATTTGATCACTCATCGTGATAAGGCGAGTATTACAMATTGATTTGTGATTCTGAAGTGCGGATTGGTAAGGTGTAGTWATTTATGTATTTGTGTGTGATTGTTGGTTGTTGTGTTCTTTGATTATGTTTTTARATGTCTTACRTGATTTCGTYCCTTAATCAGCTAATACATGGGGGACTAGRTGATACGGACCAAAATGTCCATACGTGATATTATTTGTTGTYTGAGGTTATTTGTGGTAAGCGACCTCATTTTTGGGAGTGGGTGTTCCTACTGGGAGATGAGCGAGCTGTATTGTGTCTTTGCGAGGTAAGCGAGTTGGTTTGTGTAGAGTAGCGACCTGTAGTATGTGGATGAGTTCTCATATAGGGTCGCGACCTCTTATGTTTTGATTTGTATATTTGAGCTTGATTGTGGMTTTTATGAATATTAAGCCCGTGGGCTTAAGGTGATTGTYTTATYTGGCCTTCGGTGGGCTGTATAAAGGGCCCAGGCCTGTTGTATTGAAGAGATTTGTTATATATGGAAGCTTAACATGCGGAGAGAGTCCCAATTGAGAATCGGTTATAGAGTTGTATTATGAATGGAATTATGGTTATAAAAGGTAACCTTAGATTGAGGGACACTTCTCCTGTCTTTATATAAAGAGGCGTGTGCCTCTCATTATTTCACTAAGTCGATATCGCTTTATCGCATTATTACTTTTATTGAGAAGAGAAGTGTTAAGTGTTTTTCGCTTATTAACTTAAGTTTTGGAGGGCCTTAACAGGCTCGAAATCCGGCCCGTTTGAGGCGCTATTTTGCAGGACCAGCTAGGTCGCCAGGAGATTTGCGGAGGGTTTGGCAGGTCGCTGCGACATATCTAGAAGTAGTTTCAGGTCGTTGATCTCTTTTTGAGGTTAGTAACCCCTTTATTTGGTAGCCCAACTTTTTGGACTCATCAAATTGGCGCRGTCTGTGGGAAAGAGGGACATCGAGTCCTTGAGCGAAAGGRGTGAGAGATTTCACAAACAAAGCATGAAGGATAGCAACATAATTTCYAGAACCCTGCACTATGGTTCTATATCGAACAACAAGAAGAAGAAGAACAGATCGGTGGATATTAACGAGCAATATATGACAAAGYATGGACAAACGCCTTRTCAGGCGGATCCAGCAGTCCAGGACACTGGTAACACACCGCCTCCCTCTKCCAAGAAGCYTGAGGGAAAGGGACCAGCGAAAGGTTTGGAGACAAGAACACCGGAGATYGAAACGCAGAAAGCGATCCACATAGGGGCTAAAGAGGYGGAAGATTTGCCGAAGGATAGGCCCTGCCAGAATAAAAAGGGGGTTTTCGATGGGCTTATGGATTTTGTGCCTCTAGAGAAGCAGGAGGAGTTACGCAGGTACCTATCAGGCGAGCTGAGTACTGGGAAAGAAAAAGGTGATAAAGCGGATAGCAAGCAAGAGGAGGAGTCGGCGATCACGAAAGTAAAACAACACGAGAAGTCTCTGTCTAAGAATTTGTCTCAAAAGAGAGGGCGGAGTAAGCAAGAAGATGGGAACAGTTCTAGTTCTACCTCATCCATAGATTCTCATGTTCATAAGCAAAGAATGAAGGGAGTGAGAGTGAAGCGAAGCTATTATAGGCGCAGAGGTCGCCGACACAGTAGACATGATAGTGAGAGCGAGACTCCGACCTCAGACACGGATGGTGGGTCTCAAGAGAAAACCCGGAAGAGTGGTAGTGGATTTAAGGAAGGAAAAGGGGAAA
>BMAC01000088.1:2152732-2167270 GCA_014905375.1 Phtheirospermum japonicum
CCAGCTAAAAAAAAAAAAGGAAAAAAGAACGTGGAAGGAGAAAAAGTAGTCATCTTTAGAATATCAGTTTGAAGGGGAAAACATGACCATCGATGGGTCTGTGAACTTGATTGAAGTCTTTCACACATTGGGACTCAAGTGATCCTTGGGTTATATGAGCAACAAAATCCGAACATTTTCGGGCAATAAGTAATTGAGATAAAATGCTCTACTAATTGGATGCAGTCGTACATTGAATCTGTTTAAAGATGCCCGTGCAAGTAGAGGGTTAGAAATCGGGCGAAGCAAGCCGAATTCCTACGAAAAATGATAGTTTGTTTACGATTGTTCGTGTCGTTGCAAGAAGAGGTGTGTAGGGTCGGTCGATCGGCCTTGAATATTATCCCTTGTACCCTTCGCATCTCAAATGTTAAATGCTAAAATACAGCTGTAGTGAAACGCATATTTGGTTTTTCAATGGACAATATTTTGGATTGTCCACGCTATGCATTGTACATGATTTTTGAATTTAACATTCATCTTATGTGGTTGGCATAATTTATGGCTAAAAATTTCATTTTCACTTTACCGACGAGGTTTCAGTAAGAATGTAAAACCTTCGGCCAACAAAATCGCGGACAAATAATCCTTACTAGTAGCCAAACAAACTTCCCCACATTTCGAGAAGAATAAATTCATAAATAATCAATGGAGATGGTGGAAATTGACGCGACAGTTCGGCACAAGTTTACTGAGTAGTAAGAATAGATGCAGTAGGGGGCTTGATGTTTTATGACCAAAAATCCCTGCTTATGATGATAAATCAAGTATAAATATTGTCTCAAGTCCAACAATATTCTTCAACTACTTGAGAGGAACCCTACCAGATCATAGATTTAAAAGTAAGTGCATATACAATTCTGGCTCTGGAGATTTTTTCCGAAAATTCAAAATTCGGATACGAAAGCCCTTAGGGCCGTAGATGTAAAGGCGAGAACTTCACTATTACAATAAACAATGAACAGTGTGTGCTTCTAAGATGCTGACGTTTCATCCATAGCAGAGACGGATATATAAGGCTTTAAGCACTTGCACTCCAGAGAAAACACAAACTTCGCTTTCTTAGTGCTCAACAATTAAAAACATCACCGAGATCTTAGTGAAGCGTGGCCAGTGTCTCCCAAATGTTTATGCAGTTTGGTCCTGTACAAAAAAGGATCTCAGATAGGGGCCAACAGAAGTGAAATAGGAGCAGAGAAATTGTTTTACGGAGCAAACATTGACGAAAGAAATTACCTTGATTCGAATTGTTCTCCGCACTTCTCACACATGTTGTCAAAACAATTTGCTGCCACCTTCATATCAATGAATACAGAAGAAACATTGTCAGGAACCAAAGTGCCAAGATTGGAAAAACATATTACTTAAACATATCATATGGTTTAAATAAACTGAGTTCCTTTATTAACCAAGGAAACGACATCTACTACGAATGGAGGGCTTTTTTTATTTTATTTTTTTTTGCCTTCGAGCAATAGCCTAGTAACCAGCCCATTATTCCAACGGTCAACTTAATTTCATGCCCCCATATTTACACAACATTTAACCAAAAAAAGATGTCGTGATATAATCCATATAGCCGACCCCACATACAGGGATGAAAGCTTCGTTGTTGTATATTTTCATAAAATCTTATATATTAATTATAGAATTGTGATGGCATCATAACCAAAACAAAATCCAGCAGTAATGCTGACCCACATGTCAATTGATTAGCACATGCAATTTGAAAAGGCTTTTATAATGTACCTTTCCTTTTCTTCCTTTTGGTGCAACTTTCGGCTTGGAAGCATTTTCCTTCCTCGTTGTAGACTTCTTTTTTGCAGCTAGGTTGGAATGCTTATGGTGCCTTTCTGTTGTATCATCTGCTCTCTTAGTCCCAGATTCTGGTGGTAAAGGATGAGAACTGGGCTCCCCAGAATCTTCAACCTGCTCATCAGGCTTCTCAGCCTCGCCATATCTCTCTGCCACATCAGATTTCGTTGTTTCTGCTTCTTTTTCTTCTTCTTCTTCTTCTTCTTCTTCTTGTCTTCTACCCCTCCGCCTCCTGCCTCCCCTGTTACTCCGCGAACCCTTTGTGTCATTATACTCCATGAACTCCAACTCATCACTATTGATCTCCGCTTCAACTTTCTTAATTGGAGCCTTACGCCGATTGCCCAATTTGTTCCTACTTTTATGCTCAGACAACATAGCTTCAAGGATGCTCGTCTCATCATCATCTGATCCCCCTCCTCCATTATTATTATCAATGCCAGCAACCTTGTCCGCATTACTGGATTCAATCTTTTCGTCATCACTGTCATCCTCTTGAATACCAACATTGACCTCAAATTGCTCCAGTAACTCATTTACATTATCATCAGCTGACAAATAACCAACACCAATTTCGTCATCTGCCTCGCTTTTGTTCCCTTCTGTTGCTTCTTCATATTCTTTATCTTCCTCACTAAATGCCTCCCTCAATTCCGCAACTTTCTCTCTGTGCTTCTTAGACTGCTCATGGTTCCGCCATTGTTTATCGCTCTTGAATTTCTTGCTGCAGACTACACAGTAAAACTCTGTTCTCTTTTCCTCCACTGCATCCTCAAACTCGTCCTCAACCTCGTCTGCCTTCGCCCACTCAGGCTCCTCATAATTCCTTGCCTTCTCTGCTTTCTCTCTCTCCAACTCTTTCTTTCTCTGTTTCTCCTCCTCTCTCTTCTTCTCCATCTCCACATTTCTCTTTAATTGCATATCAATTACTCTTTTATCCCTCTTTTTCACAAACTCCGCCAGTCCCCTCACTGTCTCGTTATACTCTCTCCTTGCTTTTTTCCTCAACTTCTTGTTCTCATCCTCCATTACCCTCCTTGATTTCCTGTTTGGTCCAGCCATAGCATCATACTGGTCTGCCCAAAAGAAGTCCAGTACAGTAGTAAATCCTAACCAGTAGTTATAGAATGCTGTGACCTGCATAAAAATGATGATTATATTTAGTCTTTGGGATACAAATAATTAAAATTTAATTGCATAGAGTAGGAACAATTATGGTGTGGTTCAGCCTTCTCTTGACATATTTCAAACCAAATTGCCACGGGGCGACTTCTCAGTTCTTAAGTTTGTCTATTTTAAAATTAAAATAAATGGGAAAAGGATTATTAATTGGTCCATTACTCCGCCCTAAAAATAGCCTTAACAGTCTTACACTACACATGATTGACTAGATTTGGAATATAACTATCTATTGCTCATAGGATTATATTTGGAGTCAAGTGAGTAATAAATATTCAAAGTAAATAGGCACCTAATACTTAATTTGTTAATGCAAGGTCACAATCTATCTTCAACTCATCATTATGTTACTCCCTCCGTCTCATTCTATCTGTCGCAATTGACTATTTCACGAAGATTAAGAAAGAAGATTAGTGTTATAATTATAGGTATCAAATGACCATAATATTCTTTTGGTTAAAATAATTAAAAGTGTGAAATAATAAAGGTAGGAGTAAAAGCAGTAAAGTAACCTTTAATTCTTATTGGGAAAGTAAGTAACAATGATTCCCTCTTGAAATTTCAACGCGACAGATAGAACAGGACAAAAAAAATTCCAAATTGTTACAGATAGAACGGGACGGAGTGAGTATTATTTACGGTCGGTTCATTTTCTTCATATGCTAATCCTTCAAACGGGAAACTAACTTTATCATTACCATGATATATTACAATAAGATGAAGAAAAGAGAATATGTAATAAACAGAAAAAAGAGAATGGGAACATAAATAAAGACGGTTGATATACTTTTTAAATTTAAATTAAACTCCTTGTATCAAGGATTGAAATGAATGGAGCTTAAGAAAAAAACTGAGAGAAGTTTGCTGCCTGCATTAACGTGAATCAATAAATTAATTTTAACACAGAACACTATTGCATAATTAAAACTAAATTTAATATTTTAAATTAGTAATATCATATAAACATATATATGTTATCTTGTGTAGTTTATTCAGACCCAAACCCCCAGCAATATGTTCAAACTAAATTCAAGCCTTAATATGGTTATATCAATGTTTCAAAAAACGAAAGGCGGAAACGAGGTGTTTTGCTAAGATGAGGCGAGGCGTACGCCTCGAGGCGTGCGCCTCAATTTTTGGGAAAAAACTAAAATAAAAAACCAAAAATAATAAAATTAAGTGTGTGTGTGTATATATATATATATATACATGTGTGTGTGTGTTAACTAAAAAGTCTAAAATTAATTCACAACCAAAAATTAACAATTAACTAACAACTAACAATTAAATCAAACAATTTAAAAATTTTAAAAAAGAAGTATCAAGACAGTGGCAAAAAAACAAAATTCTCAAATAAAAGTCTAAAATTAAGTCAAAACCAAAAATTAACAATTAACAATCAACCATTAAATATAACTAAGGGATTATTTTTAAAAAACTCAACTAACTGCCAAGAAATAAAATAGCTTTTATTATTTTAATTTTTGTTTTTTAAAAGTTATATAACAAATTAACAATAGCAAACACCTATAGTTATATAACAATATAATTTGTTCATAAGAAAGGGGAGAAAAGGCCACGAGCTCGAGGGTTTAATTTCTTTGCGGTAGTACCCTCATTAACCTCAGCTTTACTAATTACTAAATTGGCTTCGCCGGAACCCATATTGTAAGCAGCATTTGCTGCAGCAGAATAAACCAATTTAAAAATTGGATAACATGCAAAGTGGAGATAGAGAGGGCAGATCGAGCAGAAGATAAGAGAGAGGAGTGCGTAGGGTTTCGGCCGACTGGTTTTAATTCTATTTACCTCCTTTTATATTATTCTATTTATATTAATTTCTTTTATACATTTATAAATAATAATAAATAAAGAAAAAATAACATGCCTCAAAAACTGAGGCGTCCGCCTCAGGCGCCTTAAGGCGCATCCGATTCGGACGTTCCCAACATGGGGATCTGATGCGGCCGCCTCGAACTGATTTCCCCTAAACCGTTCTGAAGCGCGCCTCGAGGCGTACGCCTCAGTCGTTTTTGAAACAATGGGTTATATTCTGTGAGCTCCATCAGAAAGTGTCTAATGTGAGCATTGTTGTAGCTGTAGGAGATCATATGATAAGATACAACATCATAGTTGTTAAAGGCGAAAGGCGAGCCAGGCAATTTGCCTACAGCTTTGCCTCGAGGCGAGAGGCGACGCCATGACGCTGCCTCTTGAACATGAGGCGACAAGGTTAAAAAAATAAAAGTAAAAACTCTATCAAGTATATATTTAGGCTCAAATTGAAAACTCAAGTCCAAATATCCCCAACACACGAGTCTTTAGCAAGTAACAATAACAAAAGACGGCATTTGAACACAAGTCAACAAGACATTAACCAAATAAAGATTACAAACCCTCACCTAAAACATTAAAACACTACACACATAAAAGTCATTAAATCAAGCATAACTTCATCAAATATTCACATCAATTCTAACTTCATCAAAATTGATGGGCAGGCCAGAGGTAGAGTCAATTTAGAGTGGGTAGAGGTGGTTTAGATCTAATGTTGTCGAATGTGTTTTTGTCCAAAACCCTAAAAATTGTGATTTAGGGTTACAAATGTGAAATATGGTAGAAGTGACCCTCATTGACCTCCTAAAATGTGTTCACACCTTCAAAAAGTGTTAAAAAAAGGTAACCGAACTTTACTTGTTGGCTGAGGCGCCTGCCTCGTGTTCACCTGCCGCCCTGAAGGAAGCTTTATTTTTTATAATATGTGGTTTGAGATATTTGTTATTTCCACTTTAGATACCTGCTAATACGACTAGGATTCTTCTTCTTTCTCTAAATTATGTGGTTAATACCATTCAAAGTGCACTCTTTGCTGAAGCTTTTAGACAAAACTATAGTTCTATTTACGGAAATGTCAACAATTATGCAAGTCTTACGAGCATCAATTTTAGTGATGAGTCACAAAAGATGCAAGGAAACACAATATGAAAAGAGCTGGAACCTATGACTAGCGTTAACGTCCACTTAAGAAAGTTGAAAATGACAGAACCTTGAATTTGGTCTTAGGAGTCAAACGTCAACAGTCACATGACACAAGGACATGAGTAAGCAAGTCAGTACAATAAGCTTTAAGATTTACATCGCTCATATACCCCGCAGGAATTTGAAAGTCAACGCCATCCTATCATCACACTTTGACAGCACTTCACCTTACAGATGGAAAGGAGCCATTTCTTGGATATCTTCCTCAACATAGTGCGCAATTTCTACCCTTAAATCTCCTTAATGAGATCACCAATCACAAAGGTTAGATAACTCTTAGAGTGACACAGTTATTGGCTTGACCAATAAGTTCATCAATTAAAGATTCAGCCTTTACATGAGTCCTGGATAACTTTTCATCTCACGAACACCAATTATTCAAAATTCCTTTTGTTGTCATTCTTTATTCTTTTTCTCCCTCACACGACACCTGATGTTGAAACAAACGTCAATATCTTACTAGTTCAATTATATGATCAATTCTAAGTATCACTACAAAATCTTTTCCAAAAAATAAAAATAAAATCTGCCTTTTTCCTACCAGTTGATAATACTAATCTCCTCCATGGTTAGTCATGGAATAATAAGTCCACTTCAAAATAACTGATAACCACGTTACCACGACGGTGACCACGCAATTAGTATTAAAAATCCATCCCTACCACTAAAATACCATTAGCATCAAAATTACTCAAATAATATACCGTGCTAAATAAATTTAAAGCTTACACAGCTTGGCCCCTAAGCAGGTCGGTCCATTCTCACATGCTAGTTAGCTAATAACATACCCCAAAGAATGCAACCAAAAGCACAAAAGCATGCTAGTAGATGAAAAACTGTGACTGTAAGATAACAATATAAATAAATGTCGGAAAAAAAAAAAAGACACGTAGAAACATATTTTTGGCGATTTCAGACTTAACCATCCACATTTTACCAAAATAATCAATAAGTAACGAAATCAAGGCTTAGCTGAGAAAAATTCTTGCCTGAACATAATGACTGTCCAATTTGCCAATAAGGGGAGCTTCCTTCGGCAACGGCAACCCTAATTTCTTCGCGGAACTCAATTCATTCGCGTAAATCTTCTCGAACAAAACTCCATAAACCTTATAAAAGCCCCGTCCCGAGTCCGAATACCCAGAATAAACCGAATTCGAAAAGTAGGAAAACAAATCGGGCACAAAACTGGAGGAACCGCCTGCAGCAGAGGTCGAGGAGAACAATATTTGGTTCCGGTGCGAGTCGTACCACGCGCGCTCCCGCGTGTCGGAGAGGACCTCGTAGGCGTTGACGAGCTCTTGAAAAGCGGCTGTGGCTTCGGCTTCACAGACGCCGCTCCGGACGAGCTTGTCGGGGTGCCGCTGAAGCGCGAGCCGCCTGTAAGCCGATCGGATCTCGTCGGCTGTGCAGTCGCGGCTCAGCCCGAGGACTTCGTATAGGCATCGCTTTTCCGACGAGGATGCCATTGAGATGTTCGTTCTTGCGTTTTTTTGTTTTTGTTTTTGTTTTTTTTTTTTCTTTTCTTGGTTCGATTGTATTTGTTGAAAATTAGGAATTAAGTTTGATTTCTATGTTATAAATATTGAAAATTCCCATATTTAGTTATGCGAGCGAATATTTTGCACCCAAAATTTGATGAATTGGACTGATGAGAACACCCAATAATATTTTAAATATATTAAAATTTTACAAAATCAATCCCATGAACTCCCTATTTTATCCCCTATCTAATATATAATATAATAAAAAAAATTATAAAATAAAACAAAGAAAAAATAATGAAAAAAATGCAGAAAAGCTAGAAGAATTGAAAGGGAAAAAATGAAGAAGAAATGAGAAGAACAAAATGGAAAAGATGAAGAGTTTTTTTTCGAAATATTTTGAAAAAGTAACAACAAGAAGATGGATCATAATAAGCAATCAATCATTTAGGGTAAGTCTCTTGTATGTAAAAATTAGTGTTCCTCCAAATAAAAACTGAAAAAAAAAAGAAATCTGAACTACGTAAGGTTCGACTCTGGTTTCACGAACAGTGAAGCAGTGTTCAAATTTTTCTTGAACAAATGTGTAATGTTCGAATTTTTATTTAGAACAAATGTGTAATGTTCGAAAATTTTTATAGAACAAATGTCAACTGTTCGAATTTTTTTTTAGAACACTCTGTTTTTGGGTAAAAAACAGACTGTTCGAAGTAAATTTTTGAACTTGAAATCCATGTTCGAAAATTTAGTTCGAACGGTCTGTTTTTTTGACTGAAATTATATTATGTTCGAAAAAAAATTTTGAACAACCTTTTTATGTTCATCAATACCAGTTCGAACACAACCCTGACAATGAACCATAATAAACCAATTTATGACGAAAAAATAATGAACACAAAAATATCAATTTGATTATTGTAACACTGAAAACTATAGATAAAACTTGTATCATTCATTTTGTTCATACTAAAATCCTTCATTATTGGGTTTTGTTTTGAAGGTGGGTCTTGAAGGTTTTGAGAGGAAGTAGATGTATATTTTTAAATGTTTAAATCAATTTTATAAGAGGGTTATTTTTGTTTTTTCAAACATGTCTATTTCTGCCCAAAAGATAATGTGGTCAACTTATCAAATTTTGGGGTGCCAATATATGGCCCCTTTAGTTATATATCATAAAACCCATATAAAATTTTATGAATCATTTTATTCCCATCTAAAACAAATACATACCATATTGTCCGTACTATATAGTATATTGACAAATCTACCCCAAAAATACTGAACAGTCTAAAAACCCGATGGAAAAACCCGTCCCGATTGAGATATATGCATGTGTTTAGGAGCATGATTCACGCAATCAACTTCATTGTCCACACCGATCGTCACGCAATCAATGATCAGCTACTCACCAGATGAAGGAAACTGTGCGCATCGATTTCCTTGTTTGTACTCAACTCTTCAGATGCCAATAAACTATGCTTCTCTTGATGAGATTTTAAACTACAAAACATCAAATGATTTTTGTATTCCCGCCGTCATACACAGTTGATAATACACAATTCTGATTGGTGTTGTTTGCAAATGGACACTGATAGTAAGTCATCTATTTTTCGCAATATTTTTTTTCAGAAATTTTTTGTTCTTCTCCTTTTCAATCTTTTGAATATTTTTTTTCAAGTTTCGAATTGCAACTTGAAAGATAGTTTTCAGAATAGTACTCAGATTGCAAAAAGATAGTTTTCAGAATTGTTTCGAATTGTAGTAGAATAGTTTCGAATTGTAGCAGATATTCTGAATAAAACCATTAGCACGCATATAGTTTCGAATTGCAGCAAATTTTTTTCGTGAAATTCAGTTCACTTTTTTTTACAAACAGATTATAAACTACTCATCTAAAGAGTTTTAAATCAGTACTAGAAAATAAAGAAACAGATTATAAACTACGATCACCTTTTATCGGGAGTTCACTCCAAATAAGTTCACTCAAATATATGTTTTCAGATTATGTGCCCTTGATGTGAATGAGTGTCTTTCCCATGCAGTTGCCACACATTTTCAGTTTGTATCAGACCTTCTATTTGGATGACTGTAGGCTTGTGTTAACAACTTTATGTAATTCTCATAGTTATAAGCTATCAGATGGATTGGGCACTTCTATGGTATGGTGACCTATGAGTTACAAAAACTATGGTATGGTGACATGTGAATTACAAAAACTATCTACGTGAAATTTGTTTCTATCTTACAAACGTCACCTATTGAGGAATGGTTGTGAAACAAGGATAATTTTCAAGGGGATGTTTTTAGTTTTGATGTGTTGTAAGTGCATTTTGTATATAGTTAAGTGCAATATTTTATATTTGACTCGAAGTACTTGTAGGAAAATATGTTGCATCTATCAATCATGCACTTGGCTTCCATATCAATACTAACAGCTTTGTTGGTCCCATTGGGTTGTGTGCTTAATGGAGTTTTGCTTTATTTTTGTTGTGGGCATTGGTTTGATTAAAGTATATATGAACTAATTATAATTTATTACAAACAGATTCCAAACTACGTGACTCATAATTTCTAAATATTCAACTACAAATTTAATCCGTATTGCAAAGTATTTTTTTGGAGTAGGTCTGAATATATTGTGTGCTTTCAACTATCAAAGTATTCACCGATTTGTGTCTTCGTAATTGGTAAAGTCTTTTAGTGGTATTTTTAATTCTCAATTTAGTAGATTATAGTTCTCATTTTTTACAAACAGATTTCAAACTAATCTATTATGTAGTTTTTAATTAGTCGAACACAGCCCTGACAAACAGATTCCAAACTACTCTATTAGGTAGTTTATTATTAATCGAATATAACCCTAACAAATAGATTCTAAACTACTCTATTAACTAGTTTTTAATTAGTCGAACACAATTATAATGAAAACTCATCCTATGATCTTAACACCTCGTACTTCCTGCATTAGCCCTAAAAAACAGATTCCTAATTTTACCAAACCTATTTTTATAAGTGGGGCCTAGATGCTCTCGATGGCGCTTAATTGCTCTTTTTTTACCAAACCTATTTTTATAAGAAAAATAAAAATAAAATAAATATCAAGATATTAACTTTTAATTTTCTCTTTGTATTTTAATTTTATTGAGGCTTAGTTTAGTTTTTGAAGAACCCTAATTTTTTTAGAAGTTTGATTGTTTATGTTAATTACATTTTATGTTTGGGGTGATGATTGTTCGAATGTGTGGGGAATTGATCAATTTTATTATTTTTAGTTAAAAATACATAAATCTAATAATGTAGACAATGTGTTAGATGAAAATTAATAAAAAAGAACTTAAAAAAAAAAACTACCCAATTTTTGTTGCTAATAATCTTATATTATGCAGTATGATTGCAATTTAATTGTCTTGTATCTATGTTTGACTTGTTTCTAGGTATTTATGACTAAATATCAAATAAAATAATATTTATTTTTAAATTTTATGCCCACATGACCGCCTAGCCACTGGGCGCTTGTCCGCCGCCTAGAAACATGCTATTTACTCATCAATCACTTTTTCATAACTTGGTTTCCTTTTCTTACCTAGGACACTTTTTATGAGGAAATTATTCAAAATACCCATTTTCGAAAGACAACTCTTTTATAATCATAAGTGAACAAAAAATGATTTTTACCTATTTTTTGATTGAAAAAGTCTAAAATGTCCTTACTTGTAAAAATGGAAGATCGACCCAAACAATATCAATCCTCTCAAAATTAATCCTCAAATCCATAAAATAAAAACTCATCTTCTCCGGCGGAAAAATACATCATTCTGGACAAAAAAAAATGATACTGGCACATCCACCTGAGAAAATCAACGCGAAAGGCTGCCAAAGCTGAAAGGAAGAAGTTCGATAGTGACCCGCCGCCTGGGACACTCTATTCAGGCCCTGAGGCACCTTTAAATTAGGCCAATTAATTTTATTATTATTTTTTGGGGGGATTTTCTGCTGGTTGAAATTGAGTCAGATTTTCGCAAGTTGATATTTTTCTTTTTAATACATTTGGGTTGAGTAGTTATATTTGGTTTGAGATATTTTCATGTTTGGGGTGAGAGGTGTTATTTGGTGTGTAGAGTATGTTTTTATATATTTGGGTCGATAAGTGATAAAAGTTTGGGTAGAGTAGTTTAATATTTTGAGGCGATTAGTTTTATTTGGGTCGAGCAATACAAATATTTGATTTGTGAAGTGTTTTTATGTTTGGGGCGAGAGGTGATAATAGTTTGGGTAGAGTAGTTTAATATTTTGGGGCAAGCAGTATTATTTGGTGTTTCGTCCCAAAAATTACACCAAGAACGCCGGCACCTTCCTCTGAAAATTTCCCGACATGCTTCAACAAAAACATGTTATAAAGGACCACCTGGGATTTTCCGGTAAAAACCTCTTCGATTCTTAAGTCAGTAAAACTTTTTTATCGGAATATAATAAAATCAGTGGAAGAATGCCCAGAAAATCCTACCTCTCTCAGCCTTGAGGTTGAGATATTTATAGTTTTTGCCCAGTGGGGGCCCTTTTCGGGATCTCGGAAATAGAAAACCCACGAATCTTGGGCCGTTACATAGACCGACCTGACCTGGAAGCTTCCTTCCGGAAAATAGGTCAGCTCTGTCCTCAGGTTTTCTCAATTCCTGACCTGACTCCTCGAATCCTTATCCAAGGCTCCTGAATGAGGTCAAGACAACCTTTGCCAGACTACGGTTTCCAGTATCGGCCTCTTTTCGGACCACTTAGTTCAGCTCGTCCTAACCATGTCCCGTCCAGGCCATATGGGAATTAACCATCACTTTAGGTCGTACCAACCAGTCCCCCCACCCCCCTGAATGGTTGGGTAAGAGCTGAGCTACTTTCGTATTTCAATCATGACGACTGAAATCCATACGTCTCTTCGTATATCCCGCTCTAATACGCATTAATTGCACAGATCCCACGAGATCTTTTTCCGTAGAAATCGCAACTTTTGGGTAAGGGCTGCAACGCTCCATATTCCACCTCAGCAATCATAATTCACGACGTGTCCCCTCGTGTACTATGTTCTGACACACATTAAATGCCCAAATCCCGCCAAATCTTACCTTTCCCTAAAAACTTGCTTTCAAAGTATATCTCTTTCCCACTTCTCGTCATCTATCCAATTTCAGCATTCTTGCACCTGCGTATTTCTTCTTCAGAACATCTCCGTTTCACCCCTTTCTTTTTATTAAAGTTTACTTTCTCCTAAAACCAGGTACTTTTCTCATCTTCCTACGAATTTTAATTATGTCGTCTTCCATTTCTTTCTCTCTCTCCGCTTCTGGGAGTTCCTCTTCTGGGAATTCCTCATCTTCTATCAATCTGTCTTCTTCGGCGTCGCCGCCGGTGGTCGCCCAGGAAGAGCGGCCTCAAATTCTCCCCGGTGATGATCGTGACAACATAGCTTCTATAGTTAGTAACCAAACCCTCCGAGACATATGCTCCAAATTCCCTATCTCCGACAATTTCTCGTTTACTAATCCTGCCTCCGGTGAAAGAGAGTCTCATCCTCCCCCCAAACATCTAACCTTTTTTGTTGACCAATTTCAGGAGAGTCTAAGTTTGCCCGTCCATCACTTTATTTCGGCAGTGTCATGATTGTACTGGATTCTGGTACACCAATTCGTGCACAACGCCTTTAGAGTTATGGTGGGGTTCCACCTGGCGGCCCAGTTTTCTGGGCTTACTCGTACGGCCCAGATATTTTATTCCTTATTTCAATCCAAGAGCTCTTCTGTCTTTTTCTATTTATCTGCTCAATCTGACGTTCGCTTTCTGGTCGGGATCCCTTCTTCTAACAAGTCCTGGAATAAGAAGTTCTTTTTTGTTCAGTGCTCTTGTGACTGGGGCTTCTCCCCCGATCCTATTACTGCTCTACCACACCAGGCCCATCTATCCAAAGGAGACCGACCTCCTTACCTAGCCAAGAACATAGCCACCCTTAACCAAAACATCTTCCACCTGAGATAACTCCTCAAGCCTGATATCTTAGGCTTCTTTAATGCTCAGAGCGAGAACGGTACTCTCCCTCCTGAGATTGGTACATTCAAGAGCTGACCAGCTCTCCCCTTCTATATTTTTCATGAGTATTCCTTACGTGTTCCTTTATTTTTATCATTATTCGTCCTTGATTAACTCTTCTTCTTTCTCCCTCTTTTTTTTAGTTAAGATGATGCAAGCAAGGATGGCAGCAAGGCAGGAAAGGCCGGTGCCAGTGGCCAGAAGAGCCCTCTAGGCGAGCCTGCCAGGGCTTCCACGTATCCTGCCCCCGAGGCGGCCATAATCCCAGGATCGGCAGAGGTCCCAGCGAGGTTAGAGGGGACCACTAGACTGGAGGGAACGACCCCTGCTGAACAGGTGGCTCACCCAGCAGTCGACCTGACCACTTCTTCCGACCCGGAAGATGAGCAGACGTTGGTTCCGTGCAAGAGAGCTCGATCTGGTCAAGGTGCTGCTGCGCCCAGGCCATCCGTAAACGTCCCCAACCAGATCTTCTTTAATAGCTCTTTCATCTTGAACTTGTTAGAATAAGGTGACCAACAAGCCAACTTGTGGCTGTGGTCTGACCATTCTCTTGTAACACAATCGGTTTTTATTCGTAATAATATCTTTTATACATATTGGCATTCCATATCTTCTATCCCATGCTAGTTGCATAGGTATGGTCCTGATGAAGTTACTCTATTACGGTGGATTGGTCTAGCAGAACCGTGAGATAATCCATCACGTAATGTAACTCGTCGAACTTGTTCCTAGTCAAAGGGTTACGCCATAATGAGGATACAGGCCTTTCCCGTTAAGACTAGTACTTAGTGTATGTGGACCGCGTCTCATCGGTCACGGTGTCTGGTGGGAACCACTTAGAGATTTCTAGGTGAGGGAGTTCAGTGAACTCATCTTATGAGCACCTACTTATGTATGTCGATGT
>BMAC01000089.1:0-32988 GCA_014905375.1 Phtheirospermum japonicum
TATGTTTCCTAGTTTATGCACAAGACTTTAATTATTCCTAAATTGTGTTTAGGATTTGTTTTTAGGATTTTACCAAATTTAGGATTCTTAGTTGTCTATTTAAGACACAAGTAATCCTACACTTCCATACACGTTTTTAATAGGGATTTACGCACGGAATTCTTGGAGGAGAATTGACGCAAAAAGACGCACAAGAAAGGAAGAAGAACACAGTGAAGAAAACTACTTGGAGCCAACGTTCGTGAGTAACAAGACCTTGGAAGTTGCGTGACCAACCGAAGAGATCTTGCCATTCCGGCAACAAGTATTTAGTATCAAGCTTCTTGATATTTAGTTTTCATATATTACTTTATTATTGTGTATTGAACGTGAATCGAAAGTAATATAGTTTACGGGTTTGTACACCCAAGTTCAAAATTGTCCTAAATCTAGTTCCCTAATTTATTTCGTGCCCAAGAAAGGCAAATAACAAAATAGGAATTATTGCCAAGAATAAATTCCTCAACAATATTTTATAATTTTCAAGTAGTGTGTGTTTATAAAGGTAAATAAATATGTGGTGGTGATACTTTTATACCATTAACTTTACGTGGTGGCAAAAACATCCCGTAATCTTTAAAAAAATATGAAATTTGATCCTACTAGTCGCCGAAAATTCAAAAATCTCCCGTAGTTAGTCACGTGAGGGGTGGCAAAAATATCCCGTAATTTTTTAAAAATATGAAATTTGATCCTACTAGTCGCCGAAAATTCAAAAATCTCCCGGAGTTAGTCACGTGAGGGGCACGTGCAGCTTCAATTTGGGAATTTTCTCAAAATCGGCCGAATTTCACCAATTTTGGCTTAAATTTGGGGAAGTTAATGCAGGCGTGGCAAATGACCCACATGAAATTTGGGGGAAACTGAAGGGTATTATGGACATTCTCAAATAGAGTTTAAAAAAAAAAAAACAACCTAAACATTAAATAACACAAAATCCGTTTTCTAAATAATCAGATCCACAAAACTCATTTCCTCCCCCAAATTGAAAAATGCGAAGCACCCTAATTCAAAAATAAAAAATAATAACAACCACTTACATTCACCGTAGGAAACGCACGATTTGTGGGGGATTAGCCTCGCAATGGTGTTAATTAGACAGACGATGGGCCATATCTTTCTCCCGCCTCGCCATCGTAAGTTTTACAAATTCTTTTCTCACGATAATTTTTGTTTGTACTATTTGGTTTTATGTTTTTAATATTGTTCTCGAGTGTTAGTAGTGTTTATTGCATGATAGTTGTTATTTTTGTGATTATTTTTATACCTTTGGAAGCCCTAGGTTTGTATATGAGTTTGGTTGCCGATTTGATTCGGTTTTGATTTTACTGTAAAATGGCCCCCATGTGTTTGTATAATTGTTTGAGACACGTGACCTCTTTTTTGTAAAAGAAAAAAAGATTATATTTTTATGTGTGGTCCCCAATGTTCATTAATGTTCAGACATGTGACCTTTATGTAAAAAAAAAGTATTGTAGTTTTATGGATGGTCCCCAATATTCAGACATGTGGATTTTGTTTTTAATTTTTTATTCTTACAAATTGTAATATTTTATGTCATTACAGATCCTAAAACTGGAACTATAACTGTCACTATGCATTTTGGGGGTCACTTTCAACACACTCCACATGCAAAATACATAGGTGGTAAGGTAATTATGTATGATTATGTTGAGAGAAAACACATATCTATGATGGAGTTGCATGGATTTAGTTATAAGAAATATGGTCCTCTACCTAGAAGGTATCACACACTCTCTGAAGGTGGCTTTAAATTGTTTTGTGATGATGCAGATGTAGTGCATTGGTATTACAATGCGTTGCATGAAAATACATTTGGTAGGGAGTTGCATATTTTTGTTGAACTTATTCCTATTTGGCAGGGAGATGAACAAGTTTTAGAGAGAGGTGGGATAGATAAATGGTGAGGGTGTTGAAGGAGATGATGAGGTAGATGAAATTGGGCATGGTGTTGAGAGGGATGAGATAAATGAAACTGGGCAAGGTGTTGAGGGAGATGGGTTGGGTTTAGGGGGAGATAGGATAGATGCAGATGAGGGGTTATGTGAGTCAGATTCACTAAAGGATAGTGACTATGGAGTATTTGGTTGTGATAGTGAAACTAATGATGACCTATTATTTAATTCAAATGTAGACAATATAAGCCATGCATCAAATTCCAAGGATATTGTAGACCCATTAGGTGGTGAGTGAGATTCTTAAAATGAACAGGGTGTTGAGGGGGATGAGATAGATGAAAATGGGCAGCAGGGTGTTGAGGGGGATGAGATGAATGAAACTGGGCAGGGTGTTGAGATAAATGAAATTGGGCAGGGTGTTGAGAGGGTTGAGATAAATGAAACTGGCAGGGTGTTGAGGGAGATGAGTTAGGTTTAGGGGAGATAGGATAGATCCAGATGAGGGGTTATGTGAGTCAGATTCACTAGAGGATAGTGACTATGGAGTGTTTGGTTGTGATAGTGAAACTGATGATGACCTTTTATTTGATTCAAATGTAGATAACATAAGTCATGCATCAACTACTAAGGACAGTGTAGACCCATTAGATGGTGAGTTTGATTCTCAAACTGTATGTCTGATTTTGATGTTGTTGAAAATGAGGATCATTTAGATGAGAGTAGAGCGTCTGATGAGGAAAATGATGTAGACCAAAATCCAGTTTTGAATAGTGAGAAATACTTTTCAAAATTCGATCAAATCAATTCTGGTCTAGTCTTTGAGCCTGTGTTTGAGTTGGGGATGATATTTAGTAGTACTAAAGAATTTAGGAAGGCTGTCAACTCACATGCCATTAGCACTCATAGTACATCGTCATTTCATAGGAGTGAGAGGGAAAGAATTTATGTGAAGTGTGCTGGTGAGGATTGTCCCTGGAAAATACACTGATCAAGATAAAAATTCTGCATTCTTTTAGGGTCAATCAATATATTTCGGATCATGTGTGTCAACCTTTCTTTTATGTTAAGAATATCATGTCTAGGTGGTTGAGTGAGAGGTTTTTGCAGAAATTTAAGTCTGATCCTAAGAGAAGTAGTAAGGGGTTTAGAGCAGATGCAATTGATGAGCTTGGGGTTAATGTTAGTAAGGATCAGGCCTACAGAAGTAAAAGAATGGCTTTGCAGGAATTAAAGGGTAGCTCTGAGTTTCAATACACTAGGTTGTGGGATTATGCAGATGATCTTAAGAGGAGCAACCCAGGCTCAACTGTGATTCTTGGCTGACCAGGATGAGGAAGGGAACACTAGGTTTAAGCAGTTTTATGTTTATTTAGATGCACTTAGAAAGGGTTTTCAAGCAGGATGTAGGCCTATCTTGGGTAGATGGTTTTCATTTGAAAGGGCTAAATGAGGGGATTTTACTGACTTGTGTAGGTGTGGATCCCAATAACTCAAATCTTCCTCTTGCTTATGCCATAGTTAGCAAAGATTGTAGTGAAATATGGGCTTGGTTTTTGATATGCGTCAAGAATGATTTAGGTATAAGAGCAGGTCAAAGTTTTACATTTATTTCTGACAAGCAGAAAGGGCTTACTCAAGCCTTTCAAGATGTGTTCCCTGAGGCTGACACAGATTCTGTGCGAGACATCTCCACAACAACTTTATGAAGGCAGGCTTCGGAGGTTTGGCTTAAAAAAATGCTATTTGGGTTGCTGCATTGGTTTATACACCTGGTCAGTGGAAAATGAAGATGAAGAAGACGAGAGAATTCAAACAAGGGGCTTCAGATTGGTTTAATGATAAACCCCCAAATTAGTGGAGTAGATCTCACTTTTCAGATGTACCTAAATGTGACATGTTACTTAATAATGTGTGTGAGACTTTCAATAAGTGCATTTTGGAAGCTAGAGATAAGCCTATAATCACTATGCTTGAATGGACCAGAGAGTATATGATGACCAGATTGCAAAGCTCAAGGGATAAGGCAAGATCAGGAAAGAAATGGAAGGGCTTTGTCGAATGATCAATCAAATTCTCCAAAAAAAATTGTGAGAGAGTTGGAAACTGCCTGCCTATCAAAGGAAATGATACAAACTACCAAATATCATGCCATGATGGAGCTTAATTTAATGTTGATTTATCAAACTTCTCATGCACCTGTAGATAGTGGGATATGAGTGGAATACTCTGTTCTCATGCACTCAGGGAAATTGTTGATCAGATATTGAATCCCTATGACTTTGTCCACAACTCCTACACTGTTGAGTATTACAAGGTGTATGAACCAACCATACTAGGCATAAATAGAGAGTTGATGTGGGATGAGACAATTTTCATTCCACCCTTGCCTCCCAATTTTGGCAGAGGAGCTGGAAGACCATCTAAGGCGAGGAGAAGAGAGCTTGATGAGCCATCTAGCAAGAGGAAAAAGAACAAGACTGGTAAGAAACCTGTGAAAGTCAAGAGGCAACAAACAACTGTGAAGTGTGGTAAATGTGGTATTGAAGGACACAATGCAAGGGGGTGTAAGGCAACAAAAACTTTAAATTTTCAAAGCGAAGTAAGTGCAACTTTATGTATCTTCTTGTATGTTCTTTTTTCTTCTTCTTATTATTGTTATTTTTTCAACAGTTATATATGATCTTGTACCTGTAGGATTCAGATCTTATTAATGCAGGAGTGCAGAAGACTAAGGTAGATTTTAATATTTTTTTATTCATTTTCTTATTTTTTTTCTTATTATTTTTATTTTTTAACACTCATGTATGTTCTTGTAATCTGCTGACTGCACAGATTTTATGTTTTGTAGGCTACTAATGTACAAAATGAAGGTTGTTTTGAGGAGGGTTCTCAGCTTACTCATCATGAACAAGGGGTTCAGGGGACTCAGGTCAATTTTAATAATAAAATTTTATATTTTGTATTATAAATTTTTTTATTAATAAGTTATTCATTTTTTTCATTGTTCAATTCTTGTATTGTTTGTAGACTGGTACAGTCCGGAATAATGGTGCTTCAGATGGTTCATTCAAGACCCTAAGGACAAGAGTGTTGCTGCCTCCTTTAAATGAGGGTGCCATGTCAGATGAAGAAATGGAAAACACATATGATGACTTCATTGCTGGTAGTCAAACTGGATCATATACAAATCAAGATGTGTAAATGCCTGGTCCAAGTGCATATGACCAATTGATGATGTCCAAGGGGCCTCAATCAAAGAAATCAACAAGGAAGTTTGTGACATTTAAATAGTTGGTTAATGGTTTTTTTTTCTTTTGTAAAACTCTCTTTGTTATGTAAAACCTTATTTGGTGATTGATGCACTTTTGATGCACTTTTTTGTAAACCCTAAAAAGTCTGTGACTCCGTTTCTTTTGATGCACTTTTTGTGTTATGTATTAATGCACTATTGATGTATCTTATTTAGTGATTTTGAATAGATTGTCAATTCCCATGTGACTTCAATTCTGTAAAACAGTTATTCATTTGGTTAATGGTTGTTTTATCTTTTGTGAAACTCTTTTTGTTATGTAAAACCTTATTTGGTGATTGTGACTGTTTCATTTGTCAATTTCCATGTGACTTCAGTTCATTCCTCTATAAACAGTTATTCATTTCAGTTTTATAAGCATTGTGATTGTCATTTTATTTAGGTTGTTTGCACAAGTAATATTACCAACAAAGAGAACACTTGAAACTTCTAGAAACAACTATAGATACACTAACATAATATTAATGTCAATTTCCTCAGTCATACAATATTCAAATAACAACCAAACATAATGAAAACATAGTCAGGTTACAATAATATGCAACAATTACAACAAATAGAGGAGAAAAGAGAATTGCATCTATCAAGCTATCATTTAGGAAATTCCAATCTATAAAGCTAACATCTTCAAACCAATACATTTCCCACCTGCAGCTCTCCACATTCTGAAGAAGATGGATGCAATTAGTGACATGACAATCAACAACTTCATAAGCCCTCTCTTAGCACAATCATTCTTTGCAACTTCAACTTTCAACATTGAAACTTCATTTCCCATCTCAACTAATTCAATTTTCATCTTAGACACATCTTCCTTCAACTTTGAAACTTCCCCCTCCATGTTTGTAACTTCACTTTGCAACCGATTAATCTTTCTTAGCAAGTCTGGAACAATCTCACGACCTCTAAAACACATCGGAGGATCTTCCCAATTAAAAAGTTACATCCATTTTTCTGAAAAAAAGAACCATTTTTTTTAAATTTTGCCGTTTATAAACTTGTGGGTGAATTTCAATAAAAATGTTTCCTTTATCAAAACAAAGGAAATGACTCACGTCACCATGTCGTCGTCCCTCGTGTATTTATATTCGTCCATCATTTAATATTTATACCCTAAATTAATACAATGACTATAAATAAGTGAGGAATGGTGTCTGAATATTAATCCTACTAGCCAACATTTAGGTCGCCGGAGATTTTACCTGAGCAGAAGTTTCACGCTGCTGAGTTACAGATAACTGGATTTCCAGATGAGCGTGTTCGGCGGCGACAGCTGGGCGCGTGAGGCGCAGTGCCGGAAGAGGCGAGTAGACGATTTGTTAATCGAAGGCGTCGAAGCTTCTGCATTCAAGAAGCTCTCCAATGGCAAATTAACCTGTCTTGTTTGCCCTAACAATCCCGTTCTCGACACCCCCGTTATGCTCTCAGTAAGAATTTCTATTCAAACCTTTTTCAAATTGCATAATTTATTTTTCGGGAAAATAATTAGGTTTTCATTGCATTTAAGGGATTTGATTTGAGGTGATGTGATTTCGAATTATTAGGTTTCAACCGTCCGAAAAGCAAATTAATTATTGTGAATTCATATCGAATATATACAGACACATGTGAATGGCTCACGCCATCGAGCTGCCGAGTTGAGGCTTAAAGATAAAGAATTGGCTTTGCAAGAAGAAGTTAAAAAGCGGTTAGCATTATCAGATTGTGTTAGCACCAATGCTTCAACTAAACAATCAAAAACAACTGCCAAGAAGAAGCCCTTGATTGAACGAGCGAAGAAGGCCGCGTCTGAGGTGTTTCGCGGTGAAGTTATTCAGCACAACGTGAAGGTGGTACTAATCGGTAATACCAATTCGACTGAAGTTGAAGCCCTGGACGACAAGGGGTTTGGTGGAGAGGTGAAACCATTGGATTATCGAGCGCGTCTAGAGAGAGAACTCAAGTTCACGGCCTCTGGATGGAAACGCGATGGCCATGGCAGATGGTTCAAGGATGAAAATGTGAGTTCGAGGCCATGGCAGTGAGGGACTCGAAATTGGCTTTAAAAAACATGTTTTTATTTATTTTTTTTCAAAAAATGGTTAAAAATCATCTTTGGCTACGGTAAGGGTCGTTTATCCCCCGGAATATATAAAAATAATAACTTGAAGCTGGTTCCATTCTTTCCTTATGAAGTTTTGATGAAATAAAAATTGCTCCGTTTAATTGATCATTATCTTGCAGGTCGAGTTTGATTCAGACGAAGAAGACCCGAACATTGTCTTAAACGAGACCACTTGAGTTGGGGATGATATTAATTATGTTGGAGTGTTGTCCCGTGATACATTTTATCCGATCGCACGTAGACTGATATTCTGGGTTGTTAATCTGCAATATTGCAATGTTGTTGGGGTTGTATGTGTGATAATGGAGTATATTATATAACAGTAACATTTTTATTTTCTTCTGGAGCATCACAGTATGCTACTAGTTATTAGAACTGGAAAAGGGGAGACCCTTTTTACACTGAACTCCCATACTATGTGTTCTTTTACGCTTTACCATATAACTTCACCATAATAATTACGTTATTTTATCTCGTGTAATTATTATCATCGAATTATAAAAAGCCGACATCTATTTTATCTCGTGTAATTATTATTATCGAATTATAAAAAGCCGACATCAAGGTTGTTCCCGATATTAATCTCAAAAGTCATCAATGTAGAGAAGAGATATTAAGGCGAGATTGGATATATTTTCATTTTGTTTTGTTTCATTTGTGTAGAGAATAGTGAAAAAAAATCTGGTGAGATGAATTATCATAGGGAGATTGTGATTGAATATAAATTGTGTTTTCGAAATATAAATGAAATAAAATATTAACTTTATAAACAATCACTTAATCACTTTTTCATGACCCTTTCAGTTGCGGTGATTTATTTTTTCTTATACTTCCAGCCGCGGCTTATTTTTTCTTATACTTCCAGCCGCGGCCTAATTACCATGAGTTATTTTATCTTGCTCGCACACAAACACAATAAAATAAAATTAGCTGCAAGGGTTATTCTCATCAGAAGATTTCAAGTACCATCTCTTGAGACGTGCTGAAGTTATCGATACCTGCAAAACATAAGTTTCATATTAATTGCCAAAATGGTTATTCTCATCATAAAACTTGTAAAATCAATACTTAGTTTTCATTTTCTGGCTATGTCGACCTTGAGCTTATGCATGCTTACATAAGTTTTACCTCGTGATCCCAGTTTCTTTTCCATGTCATGAAGCTAAGTGCAAGTGTTTCCGTAATAACTCCACTAATCATTCCAATCCATATACCCTGTCCATGCCGATAACAATTTCAGATAAATAAAATTAGTATAATAAGTTAAGATATAATGTGTGACCTCACCTTCACTTGAAGTCGAAGCATATATCCAAGAAGTGCTCCGATCGGTAGTCCAATCACATAGAAGCAAATAAAGTTAATAATTGCGACTTTGGTTTGAAAACCTGCTCCCACCGCCACACCTGCTAGCAACAATTAAGCACATATATGGCTGTCAATGTAATTTCACTACAATCGTTTTTTCACTAAAATTTACACTTATCGGGAGAATAATAAAATATTTTTGTGGCGAAAATCATACCGACCAATTACCTACAATATAAAGTTTTCTTCGCACAATATTCTGTAGGTGATTTGAATTTTTCTTGTAGTGAAACTAAAGAAAAAACTTTAAGAAAAATATTTTCAAGGGCTGCAAGATCGATTAGTTAAATCCCCCAACAAGATTACTTAACCTGAGAGCACGGGATAAATTCCATTGAGCAACACCGAGAAAGCAAGCAGAAGAGAGAGATCCGAGATGTACTGTGCCACTCGGTCGTCGTTTGTGAACAAATACCCGATTTTGTTGCCGAATACCAAGCAAATAATCCAGAAGAATATCCCGATTATGACTGATGTGCTGACCGCCACTTTGATCGAGAATTTCGTAGCTTTAGCATCTCCTCTGCCTAGTTCATTTGCCACCCGCACGCTGTACGTTCAGGAAATTTATATATATATATATATATATATATATATATATATATAACTAATGTATCGATTGTACGTTGTGTTGGCTTTATTGTAATTTTACACGAGAACAAAGACGTACATTGTGGCGCCCATTATGCCGAGGATGATCATGAATTCCCAAGCAACGATATTGAGGCTGCAATTTTTTAACAGAGATCTTTTAATATTGCAACAAAATACAAATCGAGAATTTATTGTGTCCTCGGCTTAATTAATTACCATATTGAGAAGGCAGAAATGGCAACCTCTGCATTTTTCATGTATCCAGCCAGTAAGACCAGAATGGCATAATACCATAACTCCAAGCTGTTTAAAAAAAAAAAGAAAAAATCAAAATGATTAGGAAATGAAAGTACATTACTGATAATAGCAGTACATATAACGTAATATAAATTACCAGATCATTACACCAGACGATATTGATAGTTTTACTACCGGTAATAAATCCTTGAATGCAGCTAAAGTGAGCCCTTTCCACGTATCGGGGCACCAACCGCCGCAAACGTAGGCAAACTCTCCAAACACAAGAAACCATAGAGATACGCAAAGCGCACCCATCGCACCCGCGACTCCAAAGTCGAGCACATTTACGAAAAGCCAAGACAATGAAATGTGGATTGCGAATTGCACAGCCGATAGCCACGCGATGATCATGTTCTTCTGCTGCGCCTGTAAATACATTTGCATCGTCAAGCTAAAGATGAGGCCGTACACAAACGGAATGAACCACAAGGAAATGTATCCGGTGGACTTTGCGATGTCTTGTTGCACGCCGAGGAGGGTAAACATGGGCGTTGCGTAGATGAAAATCGGAAGTAAAATGGTTAGGGTGATGAGATTGATGAGCCACGATCGTTGGAGGTAAACGCCCATCATGTGGTACTGCTTTGCTCCGAATGCTTGGCCGCACAGAGTTTCTGTTGCGCTCGACATTCCGGTCTGACAAACCAAACACACGTATATACAGTAGTTGAGAATTAAAGTTGAATACTTATATATAGAAGATTAAAAAAAAAATGAATAATAATAATATCATGCTTCCTAACATCAAATCATCATAAAACAGTACTAGAGCAGAGAGGTTAGGTTTACTACCAGTAAGCCGATCACAAACCGAACGGTTAATGATTGGACAAGCGCATAAGCAGTAAGGTCCACCGAACTTATGTGTCCGACAAAAGACTGTGCCACGACAATGGTTCCGTACCAAGCCACTCTTGAAATAACACTCGGTATTGCAACTCTCCATATCTTCTTCAATTCTTCATAAATCCTTCCCTTCAAATCTCTTTCTTGCTCCTCTGCCTTTAATGGTGACCTTATAATCAGACTCTCTTGTACGCTATTACTATCCATGCCTCTAAAATACACACACACACCAAAAAAAAAAAAGAAAAAGCTTAGTTACTGCAATCATGAAAGAGAATCCAAATTTCCTAAAGAACAACAAAAATAAAAATTAAAACATCAACGGCAAGAAAAGTCAACGTGGAGAGATCTGACAATTATTATCATTTACATTTTTTTATATAAAGTCAAATAAAGATGAATGTCTAAGAAAAGTGAATACATCAACTAAAGAAAACAACATAGGAACATGAACACAAACCAAAACTTTCTCATATGAGACTATATGACAAGAAAATACAGTCCCTTGACAAATAAATTGGCAAATCGCATCCTAAATAAATGTGGTTAGCCAATAAGAGGAAAAACATATTTGCACGTGATTATCACTTATACTGCGGCGAGACATAGATAGTCACACCGTGAGTAAAACAAGAGATCATGAAAAGCTATTAGAAAGATTAAAAAAAACAAAAACAAAAAAAAACTCAACACACAGTGATGATACTTACAAAGTCTAATGAGTGTCTTGATGATGATGATGGCTTTTTCTTCAGTTCCTGTTGCAGTCTTTTTATAGATTTCAAGGTCGCTAAGGTTTGAAAGTTTGGTGTTATGGCGTATCTTGTTATGATATTATTTCACCTTGGTGTGTTCTTTTATACACCGAACCAAGAAAGTGATGGAAGGAGTGTTGACTAGAACTTTGAAAAACAATGATTTGTTTGACGTCTCTAAACCATTTCCGCTCTTTATATATATATTCCCACACAATCCACGCCTAAATTCTTAAGGCTATGTTTGTTTTGAAACTTTTCAGTTTCGTCTGTTTTAGACTTTCATTTCAAACAATCAAGATTTTGAAAATCAAAATCCTTTTACACACAAACATTCTATGGTAAAGTCATCTTCATATAATTCTAAACAAAAAGATTTTACTATTTATTTAGAATTTCAAAATAAAATCACATGATTCTAGAAATCAAGAAAATGAAAGTATTATATATAAGACATTATATTTATTGAATTATTGTTTTGATTGTTTATAATTATTAATATAAATATTTTCATGAGTTAATGTTGTCATCGATATGATGAGATGTCAGTGATAGAATATTACTCTTAAAATACCAAAACTAATGATTATTAAGATTAAAATATTGATAATATAATATATGTCGGTGTGGACTGCATCACATTCTTAGAGAAAATTGTTATTCGTGATGGACACATGACTGATAAGCTATTTGTTGAATGTCTATACACTTATCAGTGTATAAAGTGTGTGATACTCTTTTGATTGGAGGTGAATATGCACCTTCTGTACTTAGTGGTGCAGTTTGACCATGACCAATACTTGTACACCTTTTTGTGGTAGATATGACTTCCATTGGTTATATCATGATGTAAATGAAGGTGATAGTTGTGACAAGAAATAATTCATTTTTTGATTGGAATTTCGAGACTCATAATCTGTATAACAGGTCGACTAAAATCATTAGGTTATAATTCGTTGATTTCAAGTGAATATTTTCTTATATATTGAGTTTGTCCAACTAAGCCTTTTAGAAGTTTTGTTTGACTCATCATTGAATTGATATCATATATAAAGGCCTATAAGGTACAATTACTTTTCCAACTTAAGAGTGTATCAAGAAAGTATTAAATATTCGATTTGAAATTATAATATTTAATGGATAATAATTATGATGTTAATTTCTATTTTATAGAATTTATTTTAATTAAATTAAATTGGATTTGAGTTTAATTATTTGTATTATATTAATAAATGTACTTTGCCAAAACTGTTTTGGGCCATGTATTGGACAACTCAACCCTTTTCAGGATTAGGAATGTCTCATATACCTAATATAAATATAACATAAAATTATAAGTTGTAATAGAGTTTTAACGAGTTTTAGAGAAACATCATAAATTGTCTCTTGATGTTGAGATTGAGAGTTCTTGAGCTTTCGTGATCTGGATTATTAATGTAAAATTTTCATACTTTCTCTTATTTATTTATCGTATAAATATATTTGTTCATAGTATATGAATCTGTTAATTCTAAATTTTTAAAAAATTTTGCTGCACAAACATAGTGTTCATCTTTACAAATTCCAAAAGGAAAAAAAACAAAAACAAACCACAAGCTAAAAATCTTCAAAGTTTTTACCATGTCTGGACCTTATTTTCAAACATATATGTGTACTGCACAAAACATTTTGACTTAGATAATTTCAATTTCCTTCCGAAAACTATAAATTATATTTTCTGAAAAAATAAGTAAATTGAATTTACAAAGTATGGTACCTAGAGGTGTTATAAAGGGTCGAAGCCCACGGGCTGGCCCGTCAACTCGTATAAACGGTCGGATTTGGCCTTTCATTTCTCAACCCGTTTAATCGTGACTTTTTTGGCTCGCTCCGTTAAGCCCGCGAGTTTTCGCGGGCTAGAGCGGGCTGACCCGTTTTTTTTTTTTTTTTTTTTTTATATTTTATAATTAGAATTTATATTGGTTAAATTTGAAATCATCTTTGTATTCTTTTATTTTCTATCAGCTCGTAAGAATACTTTAAATATTATAATTTTTTTTAATTTTTTAATATAAAAATTAAATTTTATATTAAAAAAAAATGGTCAGCCAGCTGATCCATTTTTTTTTTATTTTATATTTTATAATTAGAATTTATATTGGTTAAATTTGAAAGCTTCTTTGTATTTTTTTATTTTCTATCAGCTCTTAAGAATACTTTAAATATTATAATTTATTTTTTTTTTATAAAATTTTAATATAAAAATTAAATTTTGTATTTAAAAAAACTAGTCAGCCCGCGGACACGTTGCGAACCTAAATTTTCCCAATCAACAAAAAAATGGGCCAAGCCCGCCCCACCCCGTTTTGGGGCAACTCGCGGCGAGCCGGAACGGAGTGATCCGTTTGACAATACTAATGGTGCCTGCCTTTTTCCTTAATTATATAAGTTGATTCTTATTTTGGCTTGAATCTCCAATATCGTCCAAACCAATTTTTAACCGGAACCATTATCACATTCTTTTAATGATAGGGTCAAAGAATAATAAAAGAGACCAGATAATAACAACTCCGTCATCTTATAATTAAGAACATCCCATGAAATCAAACTATCTAACTTACCATCTACCCTAACAAACACACACCCTACAGTTATTAATTAGTTCCAAATTTAATTTGGCAAAACATTTGTGTGATCAAGTCAATGAGTCAGAACGCACTAGTTAATCACTACGTGTATATCGTGTATCATGTTCACCATGTCATAATATAATATATACATATATGTTGAGTAATAAGAGAGACAAAAAAATAAATGCATGATTGTGATATAATTTGAATATAGGTGCCCATTGATGATTATAATTTAACAATTAATATAAAAACTTCAATATTTGAAATTAAATAACTGGCAAGAAATAAAGTTTAGGAGGAAATAATCAATATCTAATTCGTATATCTTTTATTCCAATAAAAGTTTGTACATGACATTCGAACAACCACCTAGAATCCCTCCAATTGCTTGTCACTGAAATAATTAACGCCTTGAATTGTTTTCAATCAATTACAAGAAAACCGTTGATTTTCGATGGGTTTTTCTCATCGGAATTCTTGACTGATCTGATATCCGATGTACTTCGAGTCATTTAAAGTCTTGCACGGTTCTATAAAATTCAAAACAACTTATTGTGCATAATTAAAGGTTCACCCTTGATTCACTGCACTGACCATGCTTGTTCCGCCTTGCATCTGATCCACATTAAATTGCTCTGTAGGTGATGGATTTGACTTTGGATATTTGGTAGTTGTATTTGGTAATTGATGATATATACAACTGCTTTTCATGGATGATTAATTGCATGCTTGATTTAACATGCTACAGAGTCACGTATTTTTATAAATATGTGGTTTGATAATTAAATAATTTATTTTATCTTATCTTATTTAATATTTTGATTTTTTTTAAGATTTAATTATTTAGTAAAGATTTGACATTTATCATATTTAGTAATTATCATGTATATTATTTAGTCTTAGATCATAAATTGTAATTCTCTTTCTATTATATAAAATTTGTATATTGAAATTTATATTTATTTAGCAGATTAAGATGCGACCTTAATATTAAGGGCAACACTCTTGTTAGGCCGGACTAACGGATCATTCGTTAGGCCAAAATTTCACATCAATACATTGTAGTGTAAAAACCAATACATTATAATAAAAAACCAATACATTATGGTAAAAAAACATTACAGTATAAAAATCAATAAATCATAACACGGGTCAGAGATTTATGAAAAACTAATACTTTACAGTACAAAAATCAATACATCACAATACAAAAACCAATACATCACGGTATCGGGTCAGATGGCCTAACGGGTCATGACCCGTTAATCTGGCCTAACGCAAGTCTTTGCCTAATATTAATATTTATTTACAATATAATATGTATATTTCTTTTCTTAGAGTAGAATTTGAATTTTAGCCTAGCAAATATTATTAGGACTCTAGAGATTTGAACTTATTGCCTTAATAATGATATTTACCTGTTTTATTTTGCATATATTCTTTTTTCTTATTTTGTAGGTCTCATATACAAGTAGGGCGTGTCTATATAAAGTTGAGGGTTGCTCACAAACAGCTCGCACTTTAAGAGAAAATAATCAAAACAAAATCGTTTGAGAGTAAATTTATTCTTATTGCAGATTTTCAAAATTGGTAGATGCGACAGTAAATGCTTTCGTCATCCACAATAGCATTCTGCAATTAGAATTATATTCTTCCATAGTTTTTACAATTTTTGTTAAGATCCAATCTTGTAATTGTGAATCTTAATTTTTGGATGAGTTATACTGATTTACATCATATCTACACTTATGGAGATTTTAGTTTACCTTTATTCGTAGATTATTATGACTTTTGTAATCATTGAAATGTATATTTTAAAAGTAAAGACTTTTGCTCTATAGTCTCGACTACAGTCAAAAGGTTTGATGTACTCCCCTACTTCGTGAGCCAGCCGGCGCGCTGGGGGGTCCCCAGAACTCCACGTCGCCGTAATCGTGGGCGCTGGCTTGGACCCGTCGCGGCTCCCCATATAGACTCGCCATGTCAATTTGGAAGGATCGATGAAAGAGAGAGAGAAAGGGAGAGAGAGAGGGGAAAGGGTTACGGTTAAACTTTTTAATTGAAGTATAAGTGGCGCTTCTTTTAAAAAAGCGTCACCCCGTCGCATAAACCGCCACCTGTTTTTTTATTAGAGGTGCTTTTAAATGCAACAGCCTCTTTTATTATTATTGGTGTCGGTTCACTGCTAATAACTGCCACACGGACGAAATTTTTTATTCTTTAGTTTTTATAAATGGCGGTTCATTGCTAATAAGCACCACATTTGCACATTTTGCAGCGATTTCTTTCTAAAGCGTCACTTATGAAGCGACTCTAATTTAATTTTTTCCACTAGTGATGATGTTAGGTAGGTGAAGGTTTCTTATAAAAACCGGAGTAATTCAGGATCCAGAAGGACCCAAGGGTTCTCTATTGTAACCCTAGTGCTCTGGGGAAGGGGAGGTAGGTTGGCATGAGCCGAAGGAGGAACGACAGTTACAGGGTTAGGTTGAAAATAATCCAGGTCGGCAGAAGATGGTAGGGTTTGCATTGGGGTAAGGGGATGGCTTTAGAGATTCCTTCAGTTAATACCTTAGTATGAGCTTCTAGCTCGGCCCAAGTAAGGCTTCCCGCTGGTACATCTACAAGGCCGGATTTAGGTCGGTTAAGGTTTTTTTTTTTTTTTTTATTGTTTTTCTATTCAAAGGAATTTCTACGGACTTGCATTCAGATGAGATGTCTGGAATGAGGGTTAAATCCATGAGAAAATTAGAATTTTGTGAATTAGAGTCGAAAGATGCTGAGCAAATAAATTAAAAAATAAGGGTAAGGGGAAAAGAAAACATGTTCATAATATGATAAATTAAATGGGAGATTCAGTACAGTAAAATAAATTAGGAAAGATTAGGGGAACTTACCCATTGTAGTGTAGATATGGGGGACTGCTGAACTGATTTTCGAATTAAAAGAGTGAGGGATGTTCTTGCCAGAAAAGTTCTGGAGATTGTAATGGCGAATGATGAAAATGTTTTTACAGAAAATTGAGGTGGAAAGATAAGTGAATTGAACCCGGTGATAGGGTGAAGTAGGGTTAGTTGTGGGTTTTTTGTTTTCTGGCCCACGAATACTTTACTACGAGAAAACAGGCGTACGACACGTGTCCGACATAATGGTAATATGAGTTTAATGCTCTGATGTTTAATGTGTTTTTGACGGCTTGCACTTTTATCAAGGGGTGGGTGGGGTGAATCTTAAGGACTTATATTTACATTCAACTTGATTTCCATCCCCAATCAAGCAGAATATGTGAGACTAACTGATACGACATCAAATATTCAGGTTAGCATGCACGTCGAGTTAGGTTTTTTAAGGTGACCTTTTCTATGGGATCGACGAACTCTTATGGGTTAAAATGATATTTATACTATAACAGCTCGGTAAGGAGAGTTTGGTTTTATTATTATGCTATGAGCCTTGGCGAACTAAGGGTATGCGATGGTTATTGACCCATGGTTATTAGGATAACTTAACAAAATACGAGTGTTCCAATATTTATAATAACTTAGTATGTAGGAGAAATACTAATTCTAAGTTGGTGGTTAATTATGGTATTGCGGTATGAATAGAAGACGAGAACCGTAAATTGAGAACACGTCTCTTGTCTATATAAAAAGGACACAAGTCTCAGTTCTATTCTAAGTTGATTTTATCCTACTTTTGAATTCTCATTTTATTATCATGAAAAGCGACTACTTAAGTATTGGAAGGCCTATGTCGGGGCTGTCCCGCTTGAATTTTGTTTTGTAGGTCAATCAGGTCGGCATGAGCAATTCAAAGATCAACGACCTCATTTTTGATGAGTCAATCTTTTTGGTTGCATCACTTATTTTCCTCGTCCATCGATGGGGATCTTTCCACTTCATGGTCGCCATGGCAACTTGGTTAATAACTATATCTCCAAAATTTTGCTCATCTCGGCTGATTTTCAGTGTGCCTAACTACACACTTATTGGCAATGGCTGCTAGCCTCTAAGTGGGTTTGAAAATCATACTTGCCGTCATGACGAGGGCAGGGTCGTGCCAGTGAGTCCATGGACTCAGGCCCAAAGAAATCAAAACTTATGAGGAACCTGTTTGCTTTGTAAAAGAAAAAACAATCTACACATACTTAGCAATGGTAGCTTTATACTTGGGTTTAAATTCAAAATGCTGGGTTTGGTTTTTTCCAACCATTGTGGCAACAACTTTTTTTTTTTGTAAAAATAAAAACTAGCTTGCTAGTCCAAACCCAACTTTTTGCTAAATTATGACCAAGTTTTTTTTTTTAATAAATATGTAGATTTTTTGGGTTTATTTTATTTTGTTTGACGTGGCAAAGTAGGTCCCACACAAAAGTTGAATTTGTGGGTTTATTGTTGCTACCACCCTAAGTAGATGAGAATGGAAAAGCATGGCTACAAAAGAATAGGGAAAAGAAACGGAGAGAAGAAAAATGAACTTCCGGGAAGAAGAATTTGAGAAGAAATAAATAGCCCATAGAAAATCTTCTACAGTTTTGAGAGGAGTGTTGTGCAATTTATCTTTCGACTTCTAGCCATCATCTTGAGGTCACCATCAAAATAGGTAGTTTTTAGTTGATTGTCACCAACTTTATATATGTCTCGCCATTGCAGAACTGGGTTCAATTAGTAACGGTAAATATTGGGTTTAAAATATTAAACCCAACTCAATGCTTATTAGTAGGCAAAAGAGAGTTAGTTTGGCAGCAAGTGACAATGATATATGAATTAAGTGAGACCCTTATAAAATTGTTTTTTAAGGTTTATGATTGTAGAGATAGTGGTGGTTGCAATGGTAACTTTTTACGATGGGTTTAAACCAAAAGGTTGGCTTTGAAAAATTATTACCATTGTATGTATAGGTTTTATTTGTAAAAGTAAAAACTAGCTCAAACCCAAAAGGTTGGCTTTGAAAAATTATTACCATTGCATGTATAGGTTTTATTTGTAAAAGTAAAAACTAGCTCTAAACCAAAAGGTTGGCTTTGAAAAATTATTACCATTGYATGTATAGGTTTTATTTGTAAAAGTAAAAACTAGCTCGGTAGTTTCAAACCCAACTTTTTCTAAATCTTGGCCATTTTTTTTATTTATTATTTAATAAATATATAGATTTCTTGGGTTTATGATTGTGATATAAAATTTTTAGAAGTTGTAACTTTATTTTGTTTGATGTGGCAAGATAGGTCCCCCACAAAAGTTGAATTTGTGGGTTTATTATTACTAACACCTACAGTAAGTTTTCTGCTTGTGACGGGGCAATGAGGTGGCACTTATAAAGTTGCATTCTGGGCTTGACCATTGCTACCATCCTTGTAAAATCTTGTTGATGATAAAAGACAATAATAAGAGAAGCTGGTAAATAAGAAAAAAAAAATATGTTTAATTGGGTGGTTGCATGTGTAGAAAACAAGCCTATTTGTTTGGCAGCTACATTCAATTGAAAAAAAAAATGAAACTATTTACAAAAGGCTGGGTTGTTAAATGTCAACCCAGTAGTTACAGTTACTACTAAAACCCACATTTGCAATGGTGTAAAAAATTTTGAAGTTGGCTTTATAGGTTTAAACCTATTTAAAAAGTCACCGTTGTTGTTACCCTATTAGGAGTTGGAATATCATGCACCCTTCAATCCTTATTCAGGTGAGATATTTCTTATATGAATTTATCTTACTTTGGGGTATTAAGCTCTCTGCCCAGCCTGCTTAGTCTCATCTAGACCATCTAATCTTATTTCTACTCTGCCTAAGCTCTGGTTAGGGGATATAGAGATTATAGCTTGCCTTGCATAACTTATACTAAGCAATATTTGCAATTTGCACCCATCTCCCCAAGTTTCACATTCTAAGCATATCTCGTTATCATCCACTTCCTATCTCAAAATAAATAAAAATAATAATAAATAGAAAAAACAGAAAAAAACAACAAAAAAAAAGCAGGTGTGAAATTTAATAGAACATCAGTCAAGGTCATATATCATCAAAATAAACCAAAATGATACGCAGCATCACATATTTATCAAACAAGAACCAACACATAACAAATAAGAATTTCATTCGACGGCTGATTTGAGCATAGCAGAACAGAAGCTACAATAATCATCAAATGCAAGTTTCACACTCCAAAATCAGACTCAACTATAGGATATTATTACTACCAAATAGTCGCAAGTATCCGCTACATTTCGTTAGCAATACAAAACCCATATAGTTATGATTCTTACAAACTCATCTCGACGATAGCCGTTGATACAGATCATCAGCCAACACCTGCCTCAAATTCTCCCCATAGTAATAACAAGACTTTTCGTTCTCCATCACCCTTGGCGGCTGCCCGCTCTCTTCGGGCTCTCTCCACATCTCGGGCTCGGGCTCCCTCGCAATCTGACACAAATTATGCAACACACAACACGCAACAATCGTCTGCGGCGCATGATTCAATCCCACACTCAAATCCTGCAAAATTCTCCACCTACCCTTCAACAACCCGATCGCCTCCTCAACTGATTTCCTACCCTTCAACAGCGCCTCGTCGAACGCGTTCTGCGGTGGGGTCCCAGTCCGGTTGTAACTAAACGGCGTTAGCAAAAATGAGAGCAACGGGTAACACCAGTCACCGACTATATACGGCCTCACAGATATTCCCCGGACATTATTCGACTTGTCCCAAACGACATCACCCGAAATCAACCTATTGTACAACAAGCTATCGCGGAAATGAGAGGCGTCGTCATATCCTCCGGGGGCTTTTACGCAAACGTCCCAAAATATCTTCTTGTGATCCGCTACGACCTGCAGTAAAACCGATGGGAACCCGTATTTACAGCAGTAAATGGAAGTGTTTACCGTGTCGGGGTTGATTTTGTGAAGCTTGATTGGGGTGGTGTCAATGGCGCCGCACATGTTGGGGAGGGCACTGAGTTCCTGAAAGCCTTGGGTGGTTTCGACTAATCGGCGGCGAGAAACGGGGATTTTGATGAACTCGGGGTAGAGCTTGGTGGCTAAGAGGCGGGTGACCATGTTGGTTATCTTGGAGATTAGGTAGGGTTCGAGGCCGTAACGGGAAGCTAGGGTTTTGAGGGTTAGGCCGTGGGAGAGGCGGGAGAGGACCATGGCGACGGCGTAGTCGGACGGTAGGGAGAGCTGGGATTGGGTTATGTAGGGTTTGAGTTTCTCGACGACGGTGGTGAAAACGGGGTAGGATAGGCCGTAGAGGGATCGCCACTGGGCGTCGCGGAGGGGGGCCTCCATGGCCCAGATGTGCTCGGTGGAGAGGGCGCGGAAGGCGGCGACGGAGAACTCGGCCGGGGGTTTGGCGGTGGCGGCGGAGGAGGTGGAGGGGGAGGTGGATGAGGGTTTTGGGGCTTTTTTGGACGGAGGGTGGGAGGCGAGGTAGGAGAGGACGGAGGCGAGGGTGAAGAAGAGGAGTGGGCGGCGGAGGAGGAGGTGGCGTCGGCGGCGGGGGAGGAGGAGAGGACGGTGGAGGAGAGGAGGGGGAGGTAGTGGGTCCAGGTAGTTGTGGAGGTGGAGGAGGTTTGAGAGCATAAGGAGGAAGGATTGATCCATGTTTCGCGACGAGAATTTGTGTTGCTTTTCTGTGGAGATGTAGAGAGAGAGAGAACCCTAAAGCGAGAAATTGGTGTTCTTTTAAGGATGAAATTAGGAATTGCAGAGATAGACAGGAAAAGGGGGAGACGACGACAGGGTACGACGGCGTTTTGGGACAGTGGGTGATTGTGTTTGCTATGTACGCTCGGAATTTTCTGTGGAGAAGTAGAAAGAGAAATCACTAGAGAGAGAAAGTTGGTGGGGTTTTGTTGTTTTGGCTGAAATTAGGGGTTGCAGAGATCGGCAGGAAAAGGGGGGAGACGACGATGGGCATACGACGGCGTTTTGGGACAGTGGTGTGGGGTTGTATAGAGTGGAATTTTCAACGTGCCCACGTCATCTGAACTTCTTTTTGACTTCTTTTACATGAATGAATTGTTCAGTTATAATACTGCTATTTTAGTTATCCCAAAGTACAGAATACATATTTTTTCATGTTCATGTATATGGGTTTATTAAATAAATATTGTATTTTTTATTTAAAGTTAAAAAAATATTACTAAAAAAAAATTGAAAAAATAGGTTGGAACGCCACTTCGAGTGGCGTCTCGTCTGTGGGAAAATCGGACCAATTTAGAATTAAAAAAAAAACACTTGGGGAGCGGGACGCCACTCCAACTGGCGTCCCGAGGTCGAATTGAAAAAAAAAAAGTAGGAGAGCGGGACGCCAGTCGAAGTGGCGTCACGGGGCGAAAATGAAAAAACAAAGTTGGTCGAAAAAACAGTTTACCACACTCACAACACATATTATTTATTTAATTATATTATTTATTCTAATGATTATTTGTTTTTATAATTTGTTAAAAATTCTTTTAGATTAGGTAAAATAAATAAACATATCATAATATGTTCTAAAAATTACAAGAAATTATATTTCAAAATTAAAAATACAACAAGATTAAAAATAACAACAAATAAGATTAAAGGAAATTATAATGTTTTTATTTAACAAAAATGAGAAAGTGAACAACTAAATAGAAAATTTCGACACCAACTAAAATAAATTACATAATATCAAAATAGCATCAGACCAAATGTGATCTCGTGCCACACCTCGCCTTTTTTTTGTTCTTGTCCTTGCGTAGGTCGTGATCGTGATGTCGTAGGGGGGCTGGTGGTTCCGGAACCTGAACTTGCTCATCAACTCCGTCCTCATCCATATATAAACCAAAACTTCGATGTGCACGATTAGCAGTTTCGTTGGGAATCGTCATGGGAATGGGTGTGGTTTGGAACTGTGGCTGCGAAATGCCCATGTCATGTGCAGGTGCGAAGCTGGGGTACAGAATCGGATATTCAGTCTGAAGAAGATCGGTGAACGAGTGCTCAACATATGAAGGAGTATAAAACTGCTCTGCGGGTGTTCCAAAGGTCGGCACGTCATCACCTTCCACGTTATAGAATGATTGACCAATATGTATGCCACGTCCTCCACTACCAGACGCGGGTGCTGTATACTCATCTGGAGCGTCGTGAGATACACTCCTCCTTCTGCGAATTGATACGCTCCTTCTTCTTCCACTACTAAACGCGCCTCCCGTGCGCTCATCTGGAGCATCCTCATGTAGTTCCCCACGAATACGGAGCCGTTGCCTCATCTCATCGGCAACTGACTCTACCACATCGTGCATACGATGATAAGAGTCAAAATCGTCGTCTCGAATATCTAACGCAATACGATCGAGTCGTTGACTCCAAGTACCCTACAGAACACCAAAAGACGAACATCAAATATAATAACTAAAGAAATGCTAATTATGCGAGAAAAGTGAAAAAGATTTATTACAATGGCATCGTGAACGCTAACGTCTGATGGCTGAAAACCTCCCTGTGCATGTCTCTCCAAACGAGAGATGAAACGGCGTGCATTATCCCAATACCATTTGCGATATCCACTCACTGTACCCACACATCTATCTATCCGAGTGCCTTGTATCCTCGTTGTCTCTCGTGATTCCCATGCTTGATTCCATGCATGATGATGTACAGTCCACCGGACGTGGTGCATGTGTGATCGTGATACACTGTGTAGAGCCTCAAGGGGTTTCGACAAACAAACAACCTTCCACACTGTTGGATTGCTCTCCAACACTTTATGTGCACACTTGGCGACGCGCACAGAGTAATCTTTCACGGCCCACATCATATGTTTTTTATCTCTGAATAGCATGTATGTTCTCAACACTCCTTCGGCTTTATCGTAATAGTAGTCCCATCGGGCTACATCAATTGAATCAATAGGAGTGTCTCCGTACTCTGCATCGAGAAATGGTAAGTTCTTGTACAGTTCTGATCCTCTATCCACTCGTTTATGGGTGTTAGGGGCACGTTCAACTTTGGTATGTTCGGAATGATCTTCATCTGGTATGCTGCCCCAACTGAAAGAATTACTCGTCAGTTTCATAACCATCATCTACTTCATCTGGAATATATTCGGAATCGCTTCCTTCATCTGGACCGAAACAATCGATGGGGTAGTCCGGGATCACCAATGGGGGAGGGGGATGATGCTCGGCGGGGTCTACATTTGCATATTTATCCTCGTCTCGTAAAATTGATGCATACATGTCATATTCATTGCCATGATACATATTCGCCATATGTGTACTTACTTCTCACATAACAAGTTTTTTTTCATATTTTCACAAAATTAGTAACTCCTCATACACAACTAAAATCAATTTTAAAAAAAAATTAACAACGAACATTAACCGAATAAATTCAAATTTTCACATAATTAATAATTTCATATTAATTCAAATTTTCACATAATTATTAATTTCTCACAAAATACAAATATTCACATAATGAATAATCTCATCAAAAAAAATCATTACAAACAAATAATTCCAAAAGTTTAACGTGACTAATAATTTCTCACAAAATTAATAAATTCAACCATTCACATAATTATTAATTTTATCACAACCATATAAGATCAGTTTTCATGAATAATTAATAAGTAAGCACAAACCTAATAAATTCAACATTTCACATAATTAATAATTTTTTCACAACCACATGCGATTAATTTTCATAACAACTAACTAAACGCATAACTAATAAATTCAACAACTCACATGATTAACAAATCAAATAAAAATTAAAAAGTATTCACAAGTCAAAATCCACATATATATAAATTTAACATATACAAAAAATAATTAATAATTTTTTCACAACCACATAATTTTCATAACAACTAACTAAACACATAACTAATAAATTCAACAACTCACATGATTAACAAATCAAATAAAATTTTAAAAGTATTCACAAGTCATATAAATTAATTAATGACAATTCAAACTTACCTTATTTGAATTGTAGCTTGAAAAAAACTTGAAGAATGGAGAAGGGGAGCCGCGCCTCTGCTGGGAAGGGAAGAAGGGAAAGGAAGGAGAGGAAAGAGGAAAGGAGGTAAGTGGGCGTGAGTTGTGAGGGAGTTTAGGGTTTTAAGGCCGATTTTTTTTTTTTTTTTTTGGCAAATTTGCCTCCGGGACGCCAGTCGGAGTGGCGTCCCGCTCTCATCGTTTTTTGTTTTTTTTTTTCATTTTCGCCCCGGGACGCCACTCCAACTGGCGTTCCGCTCTCCTACTTTTTTTTTTTTTTCAATTCGACCTCGGGACACGCTCCCCCAAGTTTTTTTTTAATTTTGCCCCGAAACTTTTTTTTTTTTAAAATTGGTCCGAGACGCCACTTCGAGTGGTGTCCCGCAATTTTTCCATAGGCGAGACGCCACTCGAAGTGGCGTCCCAACCTATTTTTTCAGTTTTTTTTTGGTAATATTTTTTCAACTTTGAATAAAAAATACAATATGTATTTAATAAACCCCATGTATATACATAATTAATCATATTAAAATCATAATAATATACTTATTTAAATTAATTTCTACGCAAATCAAATGCATAATAGATAAATATTAATTAATTATAAAGGCATAAATCAAATTAAATAATAAAAAAATAATTAATTAATCATAAAAGTATAAGTGGAAAATACAAAAATTAATTATATTAACTAATATTTTTTTAATGTGTGAAATAATTGACACGAATAAAATATTTATTTACAACTTTATTTTACAGAAAAAGTAATGTATATATTTTTTACTTTGGTTATTGTATAACGCATGAATACATTAAAATATACTTAGTATACAGTAAGTGTTGATACAATCAAAAATTTTTTTTTAAGCCGAACAACAAATAACTTATTTTAGACATTTTATTTTTTACAAGTTTTTGGCTCTGTTCTAAAAATCGCCCTAGTCGCCCGCCTAGGCGCTAGGCGCCACTAATCCGCCTACGATTTTCAACAATCGACCAAAGAAATCGCTGGGCGCCCCAAGCGCTGCCTAGGCGCCAAACCATTTTTTTTTTTTTTTTTAAATTATGCCATGAAACGACGTCGTTTTTGGGCCTATTTTTTGATTATTTTGATTTTGTAATATATGTTATGATATTTTTATTTGACTAATGAACTTATGGATCTATGTTGTTTTAAACTTTGAATTGAACAATAGTTTTAAACTTGTGAATTGTAATTTGTGATTATTACTTTTAGTTTTGAATTGTGATAGAATAATTTGTGATTATTACTTTTAGTTTTGAATTGTGATAGAATTTATTGTGTAGTAGGTAGTATGTTGAAATATTAAATAGTTGGATATAATATTGTAAATAGGGGTATTTATTCACAAATTCTAGGCCCCGTCTAGACTCCGCCTAGGCATACTAGGCGTTAGGCGCTGGCATGACGCCTAGCGATTTTTAGAACACTGATTTTTGGTAACATGTATGGTATAATGGTGGTATTACATGCAAGAGGCATTTTCAAATTCAAGACATTGAATTGAAAGATCGGGTGAGAAGGCAAAATGAGAAAGAACAGTTTTCTGAATTTTGTGAAAACTTAGAGGATATTCCATTAGGTCATATTATAATAATATTATTTTTTGAAAATAATTATGGTGATTGATAGGACAAATTATAATATGTACCGGAGTGCATAATATATAGTACAGTTAATTTTGATTTAATACTATGTGATAATTATTTATATATATATATATATATATTGTGTTTTAACTGAAATAAATTGAAAATTGTTTTTCGTGTGATAAACAACTATATTCTATTCTATATAATAAAATATAATATGACCTGAGATAAAACATAGAAAGAAATATTGGAAGAAATGGGCTTCCGTCAAGAAACAATTAAAGAGAATTGGGCTGCACACTTGGTCCCGAATTAAACTTCTGGGTTGGGTCGTATCATTTCCATATTTGGGCCTTATTTTTAAAAAGAAAAACTACCGTTAGTAGAGTTGCTTAAAAAAAAGAAAAAGGAGAAAAATAAATTTACAATTAGAACGTTGTCGTTTTGAAGGAGTCTCCTAACGTTTTTTTTTTTTTTAATCGCAGATGAAATAGGGTTTTTATCTTGGGGCTGCTTCAAGAAGAAAAAACCAAATTCGTGATTTTTCTGTGTTAGATTAAAGCGATTTGCAGCCATGACAGAGGTATGAACTTATTACGTCTCTATGTATATTTATTTAATTTCTCGCAAAATATTTCAATACTAACGATCCAAAACTGTATATGCAGACGACGCGTCTGATATTTAAATTTCTTAATCTAGTTTTTTTTTTTTGCTCGTGATATTCACAATCGTATGGGTGATTTCATTCAAGAAAATGGATTTCGAACATCCCAATTTCACCGGCATTGCGTTTGATCATGTGGAACGTTAGCTATTTAGTATATTCAAAAGCAATTGAATTGAAGTTCTGTTTTTGTTTTTTTTTATTATCTAATTTCTTCATATTCCAATTCAAGTTTTCGTATAAGTTTGCAATGGCACAATCAGATTGATTATTTATAATGGGGATTTCTTTTTCGTTTATCTATTAGCATAATAATGTAAAGTGTATGATTAAAAGGATGGATTATTTTAAACAACTAACATTCAGTGGTTTGTTCAAGTTGAAAATTTTGTTTTTCGCCCCTATGCGCAAAAATAGGATAAATCTTTAATTATCCATCAGTCATTTCCATTATGTTATTTGTTCTGTCTCTTTTTGGTTATCTGAAGAGTCTAATTTTTCTTCTTTTTTTGAACTATCTCTCTCTCTCCAGTACTGGGTGAGTCAGGGTAACAAATGGTGTGATACCTGCAAGATATTCATATCGAACAATCCGTCCAGCATTAGAAATCATGAGCTTGGGCAACGACACAAGGATAATGTTACCAAGAGGCTTAATACCATGCGGGAAGATAAAGCCGCTAAAGAGAAAGAACAAAAGCAAGCTGCTCGTGTCCTCGAACAGATTGAAGCTGTAAGTATTTTCTATTTTTTATTTTTATTTTGTGTGTGTGTATGTGTGTTTGTCTTATAAGCTTATCGATTAATTTTTGGCTATTATGAATGTTAACAACATGACTATTTGCTTGCTTTTATGCTCTAAATCACATTTTTGTCGCTTTTGCCTTTGTATGTGTGGTCTTTGCCTTCCCTAATATTCAGCTTCTATCTCAAATTTAAACACCTAAATTATTTGGATATCGAGGGTTGTGATATATCTGAGCGTTTTCACGTTTGTCAGAAAGCGAAACGCAGTTATCAGAAGGACTTAGCAACTTTTCAGGAGGCAAGAGAGTCTAATGCGCAAGATATTAATCAAGGAACTGGTGATGGTTCTGCTATGCCTGGAGGTAATTAAAACTGCTTAATATTTATTTAATTATATACTTAATTTTTCGAATATGAGACGAGTTTGATATTGTAAAATATATAAAATGGCCCCATTGGTAGCCGCTACAAGTAGACATTGATGTAATTATCACTTTGAGGTGATGCTTCAGTCTATATCCTCTGAATTTTGTTATGATTAAAACTATTTTTTATTTTTTATTCAAATCTAATGAATGTTGCATGTTTGTTCAATTTACAGATAAAAATTACTCTTAATTAAGTGTAACTTACATTGCCTGTACAATTTGGCAATTTTGTGTTTCCAAAAAGCTATGGTGAGACAGACATGAGTTTAACCTGTTCAATGTCAGTTAATGATAAGATAGTACTTTTTTCTTCCTACAATATTTTTTAGAGCCCTCAAATAATGAAATAATGTTGTTAAACTTCCTGTTTACTGCGTGTCATATCATGGGCTGTTGATTCTTGTGGGGGGGAAAAATCTTGATTTTACTCTTATAAATTACTCCCCCCAGTTCAATTTAAGTGTCATTTTAGAAGTTAAGTTTTATTTTAAATTAATTGTCGTTTTAGAACTTTTTACCCATTTTTTTCCAACTTTATCCCTACTTATTTAAAGAATCAAAATAAATTTATGGTAATAAGATATTTATGAGTAAAGAGGTAAGAGAGTTTAATTAGGAATATTAATAATTGATTAAGGGTGTATTAGTCAAATTTATATGTCAATTAATTCTTGACATAAGTTCTAAAACGACACCTAATAGAAAACGGAGGGAATATTTGAAAGTATGAATCTCTCTCTCTCATTGTGTTTGTGTTTGTGTTTGTGTGTAGCATGGCATTATTATTTCTTGACTGTTTTTTTTCTAATAATTTTAATTACTTTATTCTTCATTCGAATGGCGTACAGAATGGGAATACGAGAGTTCAACAGGCTACTACTATAATCAAAAGACTAGTTGTTACTACGATCCCAACTCTGGCTTCTACTATACGGACGCTCTAGGTATACGCTTTTCCCTCCATAATTTCCGCCAACAAAATTCCTTTTTTTTTTCCAAATGCTTTGCTGATAAATATTTTACCAACGCAAATAGGTAAATGGGTGACCCAACAAGAGGCCCTCGCTTCGTTCCAAGTTTCTTCAGGGCCCACTCAGAAAAGACCTACTTTAGGAAAGCCCACATCGGAAAACAAACCAGATGCGGAAAGTGAAGGCGGGCGCCCACCTGGACGTTTGGTTACGACACCGGTCAACCCGATGAGGTCGGTCAAAGGTGCCAAGTCATCGGTTGCTGTTAAGAGAAAACGGCCGGACACGAAACCTAAAGTTGTGTCTAAAGAGGAAGCGGATGCTCTTAAGGCTCGGGAGGCTGCTAGGAAACGAGTCGAGGAGAGGGAAAAACCATTGCTCGGTCTTTACGGGCGCTGACTATGCGATTGGTTGTTCGAGAGCCTTTTTTTTTTTTTTCTTTTTCTTTAAATTACATATATTCACTATCCTAATTGGATTGCATCCTTGTAACTGTTTGTTTGAATACATGTTTTGGATGTTTTATATTTGCTGCATTTAACCCGAACCAACATCTCAATCATTTGATTTTTAGTTTGATTACTATGAGATGTCAAAATTTACTACTTCAGTTTTAAGTTTGATAACTCCTTCAAATTATAGATTGTTACGCAACAATAGACTTAATAACCCATATTTAATTCACTTTGTTTTAACAAAATTTGGTCTTGTCCCATTTAATGCAATGTAAAATAACATGAATGTTGAAAATAAATAAAGTAAAATTCCAACTAATTATGTTTCAATTTTTTTTATTTTTTTTTGAGGGTGAGATATATAATATGGTATAATTTGATCTTAGGCCCAGTAGGTAGTGCCAACCCGTAGGGTTGAGGTCGAATTTTCCTATAATACGGACCCATTTATTAAATACTTAGGTGACATATTTCGATGTAGTTTCCAATCAACATGATTAGGGAGTAAGTTGGAAATTCTTTGCAACATTCAAAGAAGTCGGCGGTGGTGATGACGACGGCACGTGGTTGTGTATTATTTTTCTGGGTTTCAGCCGCACGTGTCGGATTTTTCTTCTCTGCAAAAAATTGCTGCTGCTTATTTTATGTCAAATGTTCACACTGCATTTACTTGGAGTCAATATAGTCAAGCAAAAATTTAAAATTATCCTAAATCCTACCGCATACATAATTATGCCACCCGTAAATATTCCAATTCTTAGCCAAAAACAGAGAGACGGAAACACAATATTGTTGTACGAATATGTTATGATAATATAAATTGTCATGTTCGTATATTACATTAATAATCTGCAAATCAAAACTAGAATCAGGCCAGTCAAGTAAATCTCACGCACTAGGCAAGTTGTGTACAAAAAACTTGGCTAATTGATTACACAAGTGAGGATTCAAACCTAAGTCGTCCTAGTTTTATAAAGAGAGTTTTTATTTGCAACATGGCATGTACTTATAAGTGTTTTTATTCGTTGAAATTTAAAGTATTTTTTGTTCTATTTGTAACTTATACTACACGGGATTTATTAAATGCAACCTCAGATGGATTTTTCGTCCAAAAATTGGGTCGGGCTTAGGCCCATGACACGCACACCTCTTTTTTTAGGGTATTTTCGTGTTTGACTGTCGAGGTTGTAGGGTAAAGTTTGTTGGGATTTGCAAAGACGAAAATCATGCTCGTGCAGCGGAAGATTTTAAAATTTTATTAGATCCAACAAATCTTACTGTGAACGAATATATTTATACAATAAATAAACGAGAAAAAAATGAAAATCTTACAATAAATTCAGATTCGAGTTCAATATTAAGGTATCCACGCAATTAATTATCCGACTGCAAGATCCAACTTCAGTGTATTGCTATCGTGAAGAAAGTTAGGATATCTCACGAAAGCTCAAGAACTCCCCAATCTCAAAATCAGGATTTGTTATGAAGTTTTCTAAAAACTCTCTCTAGTCAACTACTATATTGAATGTCTTTTGCATTGGCCAATGACTTTAGTCGACATAATATAGAGATTATGAGTGATCTCTCTCGAAATTCCAATCGAGTAATGAATAAATTCTTGGCTCAACTACGACCTTCATTTACATCATGATGCACCCAACACAAGTCATATCTACCCCGAAAGTAGTGCAAGTATTGGTCATGGTCAAAGTACATCACTGAATAAACAAGGTGCGTATTGACCTCAAGTTAAATGATTATCACACGCTTTATACATGATAAGTTTATAGACATACAATAAATAACTTATTAGTAGGGTTTACCAATGCTCTCTAAAGTATTCATGTATCCATCACGAATTACTATTATTCGCAGTCGTGAGACTAACTCTATTCTCTAAGAATGTGATGCAGACCACATGCCGACACATATTATATTATCAATATCCCAATCTTGATAATCATTAGTCGGGCTATTTTAAGAGTAACGTTCTATTATTGACATCTCACCATATCAATGACAACATTAACTATATTATATTATCAATATCCCAATCTTGATAATCATTAGTCGGGCTATTTAAAGAGTAACGTTCTATCATTGACATCTCACCATATCAATGACAACATTAACTCTATGGGAACATTTATGTGAATAATCACAAACAATAAAAACGATAATTCAATAAATGCATTGTCATATATATATAATAATTGTGATCAAGTATAATGTTTATAAATCTGATTGTCTCTAAGATATTTATTACTTTCAAAGTTGACTTTATCAACAGATGTTGGGATTAATAAAACATAAATACCCTCAAAAAACATGTGTGCATGTCATGTGCTTGTGGGCCGACCCAATTTTTGGACAAAATCCTCCGTAAGTTGCATTTAACAAATCACGTCCAGTACAGATTGCAGATTGCAAATTGCAATTAAAAAAAAAAACTTTAAGTTACAACGGATAAAAACACTAATTGTACAAGTTGCAAATAAAAAATTTTCAATTTAAAAATTCATCATAATACATTAAGTCTACCAATAACGAGCCATATTTAAAATTTCTTGTTTTAAGCTAGACTCGAGTCAAGTCCACCAGCAAAATGGCTAGCAAATACATGAGAAGTCATCTAGTCTTCCCAAACGGGGCCTACCCGTGAACAAATAATAAAACACGTCAAATAAAATTTACGAGACTGACTTTAGATTCTACTATCTTTTTCTAGCTAGACTTGAGAAATTCTTCTTGGGTACATGTACAATGTAGTGGGAGGAACACAGAATTTAATAGCCGTAGGGTTGTGATAATGGTTAATGAGGCCGGGTTTCATATGATCGTAGTACTTGCTAATGATAATATAATGATAATAGGTTGTGTGATTAAATATGCGGTCCCTTTTGATATAGTTTAGGGATAACTACTAAAACCCGTTAGCTTTGGTTTCTCCTTGCATTTTACCACAGTTGAATGGATTTTGTCCATTTCATTAAATATTTTACACATTTGGACAAACCCAACTTGTTAAATATATAAAATAAACATAACCTTTAGGTTTACATTTATAATTATATTTTCTTAACCTTTTTAGATATTATATAATTAGTAGTTAGACAAAAAAATTGGGCTATTTATAAAGTTAAATGGATAATGTAAGATAAAATCAAACATCAATAGGAATTTGTGCCATTTTGATATCTCTCACTCTGCCCCTATATTTTGTTCACAGATTATAAGTTAATTAAGAAATAAACAATATTTATGTGTTTTTTGGTTTACTCA
>BMAC01000089.1:36155-51771 GCA_014905375.1 Phtheirospermum japonicum
TATACATATTGTGATTAGTTGATTTATACATCGGTGTACGGTGCCGGACGGGAGGTTTTATCCCTCTAATAATGGATTTTATTTTTTATTAAATGATTGTGGTTTTGAAATGTGGGTGATGGTGGTTTGAAATGCTGTGGTGGTTTGTACGTGAATGTTGTATTAAATACACACACACACACAAATGAAAACCATGTACTTATTTGTGAACCTATGGTCAATTATGAGCCTTAGATCAAATTAAAATGATGAATGAGATTTTTTGTATATTTACTTATTTGATTAAAAACATAAAAATTGTATAAAAGTATCGCTGGTGTATATAACTGAAATATTAAAATAAAAGCACTAGTTCGCAGGTTCGCAAATAAGGACATGGTTCCATTTGAACCCGCCTCTCTCTCTCTCTCTCTCTCTCTCTCTCTCTCTCTCTCTCTGTGTGTGTGCTGTGTGTGTGTGTGTGGTGTATAGGATTAGGTTCAAATGAGAACCATGTCCTTATATGTGAATTTAGGGTCAATTATGGGCCTTAGATCTAATTAAATGGATGGATCAGATTTTTTTTGTATTTCCTTATTTGATTAAAAGTATTGATTGTATAATAAAAGCACTACTGGTATATAATAAAAGCACTAGTTCGCAGGTTCACATATAATGATATGCTTCTTATTTGAACCCACCCCTATATATATATATATATATATATATATATATATATATATATATATATATATATATATATATATATATATATATATATATATATGTATGTATGTATGTATGTGTATATATATATATAGGATCATGTGAGAACCAAATCTCTAGGTGGGAACTTAGGAACCGCTATATTACATTATATGTGATGCTAATTTAAATAATGCAAATGCTATTTATATTTTCACATTGCTATTTTTATGTTCCCTTGATTTTTATTGTTATCTTATTAGCATGTACATGATTCATAAATAGCATCACATCCTATGTAATATAGCAGGTTTCTAGGTTCCCACACAGGGATTGGTTCCCATGTGAACCCACCCTATATATATATATACACACACATATTTTGATTGATTGGGGTTCTGATTGATTCGTGTATACGTCGGTGATGACGTGGTGTACGGCGTCAGTCGGAGGTTTTGTCCTTCTAATAATGGGTGTTTAAATTGTTTTGATCTATAATATTATTTCTTTGTACACTCATACACTATTCCTTAGACCTGTTTGAGATTTAATATTAAACAGAGAGTTTGATACTAAATTACGTAATGTCCACTTTCAGAACATGATTGTAATATGAGTTATCTTAAATGTATTTTTTGTTAATTAAAGAAATTCAGTTTCATTAACTCTCTTTTGTTCTCGGGTGCACTGCAATATATGTGTACTTAGAGAACCAAAGGGAGATGCAGCCAAAATTTTTAGGTCAACAAATTTCATATACAAGACATCTTAATTACTGAATGTCATGTTTTCGAATGGGATATGGCCTTTATCAATAATACAACCGTTATATAGCTACCCTCATACTACCCGTTTATCAATAAATCAATTACTTAAATAATAAAATGGTAATTGTAGGATGAGTTTCGATTGTAGTTGGATGTACAAACGAATCGTCAACGACTTCCTATCCCCATAATTCGTAGACGGGGTCGAGAGTTTCGTTGAATTTGCTTATTCACATTTTGCTCATAAGGACGAAGAGATGTTGAAGTGTCCTTATAATCTTAATAGATATAAGAAACATAAATTTCTCGACATCAACAAGATCAAGTATTACCTATTTAGATACGATATCGAATTGAATTATTATATCTGGACTTACCATGGAAAAATCCGCCTCGCCACCACCTATCACCATCATGATTGTCAAGTTGGAGGACCCTCTTACATCGCTCCTGAAGAATCATCAAACGCGTACATCAATATGGTTCAAGATGCGGCCGTTCCATTTTTGATGTGGCTGCCGATATGGAAGAGCGCTGAACCCCGATGCCTAAAACTTTTATGACATGTTGAAAGCTAGAAATCAAGCCTTCTATCTTAGGTGCGAGGGACAGACTCAGTTGTCTCTAGTTTCCATCTCATGAATTTAAAGTCAGAGAATCACATGTCTCATAAATGTTAAGATCAACGGATTGATTAATCAAAGAGATTGTGCCAAAAGATAACTCGTGCCTGATAACTTCTACAATATCAAGAAGTTACCAAGTTACACGGGCTTACTGGTTGAGAGGATAGATTGTTGCTAGGATAATTGTGTGATCTACTGGATAGACGATTTTGAGCTGACCAACTGCAATTTTGTAATGAACCTCGATTTATACCCATTTCTCATGGAAATTCGAAATAATAGAAGGCTCACGTCACTTATAAGAAGATGTACTACTTTCCATTAACTCCCCGTTTGCAGAGGTTGTACGCATCTAAGGCGACAACAAATATAAGGTGGCATATTGAACACATGGTTGAAGATGGTGCTATGCGCCACTCATCCGACTCAGAAGCTTGGAAATATTTCAACCAAACTAATCCAGGTTTTGTAACCAAAACTTGAAACTTGAGATTGGATCTCTATACAGATGGTTTTCAACCATTTGGAAGTTGTGGCGCACATATTACTCGTGGCCTGCTATAGTTACAACGTACAATTTTCTACTTGTACTAGGGCTAAAGAATCCAAAGGACAAACTCAATATATTTCTACAACCTCTAATCGTCGAGTTGAATCAGTTGCGGGTGGGTGGGGCTCCCTTATACGATATCTTTAAAAAAAACACAAAATTTATAGTTACAAGTAGCTCTTTTGTGGACTATTAGTAATTTCGCTGCGTATTCTATATTGTCTAGTTGAAGTACGGCTGGCCGAATGGCTTGTCCATACTGTATGGAATGCTTAGATGCCTTCACTCTTAAATGCAGCGAGAAGTAATCGTGGTTTGACTATCACTAAAGACTTCTTTAATGCGGTCACCATTTTCGAAATGAACGCTTTCGGAAAAGACGATCAGTCGAGAATCTACCACCAAATGTTTGGTCAGGAATAAAGATTCTGACAGAGTTAGAAAGACTTGGGCTTCTAAAAGTCACTAAACTAGATGCAACACTCGTTAATGCACAGATATCCAAAATGTTTGGTTGAAAGAGACAAAGTGTTATTTCTTTTTATTTTTTTTAAATAGTTCAAGTTTAATTTTTATTTAATATTTTTTGAATTAATTCAAAGTGTTATTTATTCTTACTTTCTCACTTAACTTCAAAATATCAAAATTCTTCTAATATATATATATATATATATATATATTATTTTAACTTTAAGTATTTTAAATGGTTCAATTTTAATTTCCTTTTAATTAATTCAAAATCTCAAAGTGTTAGTTTTATTTTTCTCACTTAACCACATACATTTAAAAAAATTATAATAATTGAAACATAAAAAAATTTAACTTCCATTCAAATATTCGAATTAAAATTTCTTATTTTAACATCAAATATTTTAAATAGTTCAAGTTTAACTTTTTTTGAATTAATTGATAGTGTTATTTATTTCTATTTCCCCACTTTTTTAACCTAATTCATTTTTTTTAATAAAATAAAATAAATAAACATAGATAAAAAAAATTATAAGTTTGAAAATCCGTAATTTAAAAAAAAAATCCAAACCGAACCGTGAACCGGCGCTTCACAAACCGCCGACAACCGGCCAATTTTACAGTTCGGTTGCGGTTTGTCATTTCCTGACAAATCGAATCGGCGGTTCTAACCGTTGAACATGTCTAGAAGTTGTAGATACACGCTATCCAATATAACTAGACGATGTCGATTTCCAATTGCACGACCGCACTGACAATGATGTGGACGAACTTGGTGATGAGGCAGATGATGATATAGAAGAGTAGTTACTCACCGATCAAGATACAAATCAAGTCACTGGTGAAGATGAGCTTGGTGATAACTTTAATAGTGAAAGTGTTTGTTCAGATGACTAGTTTAAAGGAAGTCGTCGTGGTATCATACAACACTATACCGGATATGATTACACCCACGCTGTTCGATGCGGGTACATCTTGATAGATGTCGGGCCTTCTAGAGAGACAACATCTGGCTTACATCGTCGGAAAAAAGTATTAAGTAAATTAATAGTTATTATATTCTAATCATTGTTATTATTAAATAATATTTTTAACCATAAACACAATTACAAGCTCCATATTAGGGAGGTCATATTGACCAACATCATCTGAGAGATTATGGAGAAGGAGCTTCATCACGTCGGGTCGCAGTATAAGGCGGTCCCTGAGCATATGCATCATTTGTTGTGGGACATGTTTCGGGTAAATAATGTGTCTAAATTCATTAATCATCAATGTAATTTGAGAATCATATATCAGTTGAATTATAATTATTTTATTTTGTAGATCGTTGTTATTGGGACATGAAGTTGTACAGTGACGGAGATGTGATGAAAATATTAATTCACGAGATAACGGATAAGTACGAGAAGCGGTTTAACGAGTATAAGCAGACTCATGATCGGACTGGCCATCAGTCAAGGTTCATTGACGATGGTGTCTAGAGGCAAACAATTTTTTTATGTGCTTTTATTAAATTATAACTTTATAGTATTATAAATGATCAATGACTTAAATTTATAAATCATGAATCTCAACTAGAGCATGTAATTTAGAGTAGGAAGCCTGAGAACAAGAATTGATCCGACCAATGCAGCAGCAATGTGCGAGTGTGCTAGTTTGGGTACTGAAATATCGAAGTACATCAGGGGAGCTAGACCTTCGATTGATTATTCTCTTGATATCGTAATTAAATAATTTGAATCATAGTATATTATTTAATTATTTTATACTAATTAATTGATAATTTTCTTTGAATACATGAACGGAAGACAGGTCAGTCGACAACTGCGTATTAGCTTTTTGTACGTACGCACAAGAAGAACGACGACACATGGGTTGATACGAGATCTAGTAATACCTATATAAGTATCTCTTATGCTAAATAGTTATAAATTAACTTATTTCTTGGTTTTCATATACAATATACTTAACGGTTTGTATTTTAAAAAGAGTACCAATGACATATAGATGAGGCTCACGCTTCTTCACATGATCCAGATAACAAGGTTAACTCTAACCTTGTCTATCTCGATGTCGTCGGGTCGAATAAAGGCCGATATTTTGGCACCGGCTGCTTCGGGAAGTTGGAGGCTTATGCAAATTATTTCAGAGGTAGCAGTTCCTCCTCCCAGCACGACATGACTCAAGTGAGGGAGCTCTAGACGCAGCAGAAGGGGCTAGAGGCCACTAGACGAACTCAATAAACAATGGAGGATAGGTACAACCAGTCTGTGTTCTTACGTGTGCAGTAATAACAGGAACTTGAGGCGCGGATGAAAGCACAGATGGTCGAGGTGTTAGCGTGATTTCAGCAGCCCCAGCCCCGTGGTCATAGGACTCCTCAGACTTCTAAACTTTTGATAATTCTGACATTTTTGTTGAACAAATTGAATCGATGTAAAACTTGTTGAAATTTAAATATTGGGAAAAAGATTGTAACCATCCTGTACTATACACGTTTTTTGAGTTTGCATCCTAACGTTTTTTTTGTAATTTAATGCATCCTGTACTATTCAAAATTTTGAAAGTGCATCCTGTACTATACAAAATTTAGAAAAAACTATTTTTATTAAATAAAAACTAGAATTTATTAAATAAACATGCAAACCATATTTTATCCTAACGTTATCGGAACTAATTTTATTAAATAAATAAAATTTATTATTTATTAAATAATAAATTCGGCGAGTTTGCATATTTAATAAAATATGCCGGAACTAGTTTTAAATAAATAATAAATTCACCGGAACTCACCTAAAGTATACGGGTTTGAAAATATGCAACATCACTCGCGAGATTAGGTGAGTTTCGACGAGTTGGGGCGAGTTGGCTTGTCGGAGGATGTACTTTCAGAATTTTGTGAAGTACAGGATGCATTAAATTACAAAAAAAACGTTAGGATGCAAACCCAAAAAACGTTTATAGTACAGAATGGTTATAATCTTTTTCCCTTAAATATTTAGTTAACTCAAAAGTTTGTTTATTGATGAATTCATGTTTTGTTTTTAATTCGTAAACTTTTTGGGTATTTTAAATAAAAATGGTGATTAATAATAATTATTATTTTTTAAATCGAGGGCAATATTCCCCTCATTATACTGAGGGCTATCCGATTAAAGTTTCGGGTGATTTACCTAAGAAACGACCCTTCGGTATATCACTCGAGTTGTTTACCGAGGGGAATTTTCTCTCGATAAGATTTATAGATAAGGATTTTAACGAGGGAAAAATGCCCTCAGTAATCTGATTATCAAGATATATTCGAGTGAGTTAAAATACTATTTATTTTGTAGTGAGAACTGTACAGGCATTTTTTGATTTAGTATATAATATCTTAATTATATAATTACAGATATATCATTAACCATAAAACTCTATATATAAAAATTAGTTATTTGTTATATAAAGTTTTACCAATAATAAAAAAAAATAAAATATATAAAATCTTTTCTTATTAATTTATTTTATATAATTTTAATAATAATGACAATAATAATGAAATAGTGGGATTGGCCAGCTGCATCCTACTGTTGCAGGTGCCGGCCGCAGGAGAAAAAATTTCTAGCCACCGATCGGAAAAAAATTCAGTATTTTTCTAAAGCCTAAAATTCAACATTAATAATTTGTTTTAATTATTCTTTGATTCTTTATACACACACACACACACACCAAAAAAAAAAGTATTATTTGATTCTTAAGATTACACCTCCCCATCTCATTATCGGGCTAACCCATTAAAAGATTCAAAACCCAATTTTACCCTGGTCACTCCCTAAACTGACAGAGTGGTAGCTAAGAACATAGCGACAACGTTGTGAAATAGTGAAAGGAGGAGAAATACTCGAATAGATTTGGCCGACAAAGAGCTCGTCGTTGATGGCGAGCGAAGGGATCGGGCGGCGGTTGGGGACTGGAACATGACTGTCTGCAATGTGTTTTTGTGGCAAACGGGAGAATTTGAGCCGAGAGAAAGGTTGATTATGGCGTTGCTGATAATTAAACGGGTAGTAGTCAGTTTTAACCTCGTGTGAAAGAGGGTTTCATATATACATCGATTACATCGAGAGAGGGAATGGACACAAGAAATTGACGTATTATGATGTTTATCTTCTTCTTCACAGTTAGGGAAAATTTCATTTTTGGTCAACTATATTGGTCACATTCCAGAAAAGGTACGTGATGTTGGTCATCATCAAACAACGTCGGCTAAGTTGGCCAATTCATCAAAAAAGGTCCATAATAATCTGATCGGGCCTTTTTACTGACTTGACATGATTCAATACTTTCTTTATCATTTTTCTTTTATTTTAAATATTAAATTGAAAATAAAAATTTGGGAAAACTTTCATTTTGGTCCATTATATCGGCCACATTCAATAAAAGGTACGTTAAATTGACCATCATCAAATCATATTTGTTAAGTTAACCAATTTATCAAAAAGGTCCAAAAAATCTTTGATCGGATTTTTTTTCTTGACATGGCATGATTCTATATTATTTTATCAATTTTCTTTTATTTAAACATTAAATTGATGACAAAAATATGTTTTGCCTTCATTTTCTTTTCTTTTAATCAAATTAATAAAATCTTAATTAATAAGAAATAAAAAAATCAATAAAAAATATATAAATATAAAATAAATCTTTAAAAATTATAAAATTAATATAATAAGATATATGATTTTTTGATTATTAAAATCTTAATTAACACTAAACTAATAAACTCGAAGATAAATAAGAATATAAAATGAATCTTAAAAAATAATAATATATATATGAGAAAACCTCTTATAAATGAATATTAAAATTTCTATATTTATTATATTTTTTTTAATATTTATATTATATTTTTATATTTATAAATAATTTATATTAATTTTTATTGATTAAAATTTTATTAATTAGATTAACAGAAAGAGAAAAGAAAAGGGAGAGCAAAACACATTTTTGTATTTAATTTAATATTTATAATTATAGAAGATTGATAAGAAAATATAGAATAATGCCACGTTAAAAAATCTAATTAGGTTTTTTTTGGACGTTTTTTAATAAATTGGTTAACTTAGCAGGTATGATTTGATGATGTCCATTTTAACGTACATTTTCTGGAAGGTGACCAATATAATGGACCGAAATGGCAATTCTCTCAGTATTTCATTTTCAATTTAATATTTAAAATTAAAGAAAAATGATAGGAAAGTATTGAATCACGTCACGTAAGTAAAAAAGCCCGATCGTACTTTTTTTTGGACCTTTTTTGATGAATTAGCCAACTTAACAGACGTTGTTTGATGAAAATCAACATCAAGTAATTTTTTTTGAATTATGGTCAATGTAGTGGATAAAAATTGAAATCTTCTCTCACAGTTATGGAGGGCGTGGTGACTAATTGCTAACTGTAAAAGTTTAAAAATTACAATAATATAGCTATTAATTAAAAAATGATAATAGTAAATTTAATTTACCAAGTAAGATGGGTGTACCTTTTATCCGAATCTATTGCTTATTTCTCTACTTAATTAATTAAAATTATGTTTTTGCAACACTCAATTTATATTTTATACTAAAATTAGGATGATGAAGGCAAAAAAAAAAAAAAAAAGAATTTGAACTGCAAATGGAATTCTAGAGTATCAAATGACTTTAAGATCTAACAGCTGCCATCATTAAGATATTGAATATTAAAAAATCATTAATTTCTATTTGGAATTTATTTAAGCCAATACCTTTGGTTAAATGATTACACCCACCATTTGGTTCAATTATAATTTAATGAAATTCATGCATTCCCTTCACCTATGGGTGAAAGCGAATATGCTCCCATGGGGGGAAAAGAGAAAAAAGAAAAAAAGGTTAGGGAAAAAGAAGCACAATTACAGGGTTTCATTTGAATTCTTTCGATGCATTAATTGAGCTTTTGATCATAAAAGCTAATTTGCACAAGGTTTGGTAGCTCCACTTTCCCTTGCAAGAATAACTATTGCCTTATCATAACATGACCCCTCATCATGATGTTTCCTCATTTCGGTTCATTTCATGCTGTTTATAGAGTAAGTATCACATAATTTTAAGAGAAGTGCTGAGGTTCAAGATTTTAAAATTCCATTTCGTATTAGCTATAAGCTGTTTATTTATTAGTGAGTTATTGATATTGGGAGTTTGGACTACTTCCTAGAGTTCACTTCACGCTGATAATCTTCTATATGATTTTTATTAATCTTGTTTTTTTTAATTAGTTCAACACATATAGAATTCATATATAGACAAATAAGTGAAATAATCTTATCTGAGTTAGGGATGAAGCAATGAGGTGAGATGTGTTTGGGGATTCAAAATTAAAAATGTCATTGTTCAAATATATATATAGCCGATTTTAGAATTAGATCAAGTGTTTGATAAATTTTCTTCTTTATTGTTCATGTCCAAGTAAAAATGAAGCATTTTGATTGGAATTCGTTAATGTAAATATACACATTTTGATTATGTTTGGATTAGAAGTTTAAATAATGGATTTAGATTACCAATAACGAATATTCATCCGTATTAGGACTCAAAATACAAAAACCCAGCCAACAATTTTTAAAACCTAAAACTTACTATATATCTATCATACTTAAATCGGATAAGTTTTAGAAATTATCTCATTTTGAGTTTTAGTAGTATAAAACAATTTCTAAATCCTAAAATCTAAAACATAAAACCTGAAACAATCGAAAATGATATAGTATGAATACTCACGATATAGTGTGAAATATTACCTATAATGATTAAAAGTATAAAAATTAATAATATATAATTCTGAAGTACAAGTATGAAATTGCACTATGTAGTATGAAATGCACGATGTAGTATGAAATTTGGCGTTAACGGTTAGTTAGAATGATATAAAAATGTTATGTTATAGTATGAATTTTAGTTATATTAAATGTTGAATAAAGAAAAATAAAATTGAAAGGAAAAAGAAAATATCATTAATAAGGGTAAGTAGTATTTTTATTTAGTAGTTTAGATTAAATGAAAAAATAACTAATTTTATGCAAAGTTAATATTTTCACTAGAATAGGGATAAAATTTTATGCAAAGTTAAAATTTTCACTAGACCAGCGCCTAACGCCTAGGACGCCTAGGCGGGGCCTAGAATTTGAGAATAAATACCCTTATTTACAACATTATATCCAACATTTAATAGTTCAACATACTACCTGCTACACAATAAAGTATATGACAATTCAAAATTAAAAGTAATGATCACAAGTTCAAAACTATTGTTCAATTCAAAATTCAAAACAATATAAATCCATAGCATACATTACAAAATTAAAATAAGTAAATAAGGGCAAGAGTTCTCAGTCTGCTTTTTGTTCTGTTCTGTCCTAATTCTTGCCCTGTAATAATTGAATTGACTTTAAAAATCTTGAAACCAAAACGACGTCGTTTTGGATTTAAAAAAAATTGGACTAATCGCGTGGCGCCTAGGCGCCGAATTCCTCCGGCAATTTTTCTGCCCAATTTTCGAAAATCGTGGACGGTTCGAGAGCGTCGAGCGCCTAGGCGGCCGTATAGGCTGATTTTTAGAACAATAATAAAAACTAAAATATTCATAATCTTACGACAAATAATAACTTGTACGATTTAATAAATTCTCAATATATCCCAAAATTTTGGCTTTTAAAATTCAAAATTTCAACCAAACATTGTATTAAGATTTGTCATTTGTCCGAATAGTAGTTGTTTGTCGGGCACGTATTCATCTGTCCCATCCCGGAACATTTCAACCTATTATTGTTAGATTACACACCTCTAGTTTAAGTCATAGATGTAATAGTAATATAAAGTATTTAACCGGTTATTGGACTACCTTATCGACATCAACCTAAAGGGTAAACGTAAACCAATCCTATAGTACCAAAAGTTTGACAGAAATTATTATTACGTGGACAAATATAATTGTATTAATCACATCAGCGTATTTTTACTTCAAATACACTGCAAACTATTGAAATTTCTAAACTAGCCGATACAAGAAAAAAAAAGGTCGGGAAAAAATAAATAAAATTAACGTGTACACGACAAAAGAAGATCAATAATAACAACAGATAATGAGAAATTAATCTGAAGAAAAGTATATTTTCACCCTCGAGATAAAGATCCTGTAGGACTAATCCCTTTGGTAGAAATATCAGGGACCGTTGGATGAAATCCCAAACAACCCAATAATCCCTGTTTGTACGGCAAAAAAGTCCTCTTCTTCATCTCCTCCGAAAACTGCCTGTTTATAGTGTAATGCAACTCATGGGCTGAAATCGACGGCCCTGATTTCCTCCTGCTCGAAACTGATCCAACGCTCTCCGTTGACCTGAAACTCGAATTCTTCGTATCATCATCCGGATCGGGTTTTTTCAACAAGTCATACTTCTTCAGCTCTTCTTCTTTGTCCTTCGCCCGGCTTTCTGATGCGCTTCTGAACAACAGCAGGTCCTTGATTTTCCATTTCCTGTACCAGAATGAGGAGAAAGATGAAGATGATGAGAATTGCGATTTTTTCGACGGGGTTCTCGCGGGCTCTTGGACCGGGTCGGGCTCGAACAATAGATCCGAGACCCTGTAAGGCGATAGCGATCTCGAGTTCTTGGACCGGGTCCTTTCTCTCCCTCTTTTCTCGTTGGCATTTCGTCGAACATTTTCTCTGCGTGTTTGCTCCAGCGCCGCCGCGAATGGATCGAAACCCTTCGATTTGTGCCGCGGGGAGAAAGCTTCTCTGATGATTTGCGTCGGCGACCGCGGCGATTTCGGCGAGTTATTATTATCCGTGGATTTACCCTGATCGTACTGGAACCGCGGCGGCGGTTTCAGCGGCTTGATCTTGCCGCCGTCGAAGAGCTCGTCGGCCGGCAAATAGTCTCTCTCCAGCTGGCCGCTGAAATCGAAAGCGAAGTCCTTGTCGTCTAGTTCTTCTTCGGCGTCGCCGTAGTTTGAGGAAGCGGCTGAGGGGCTGTCTCTTATACACATCTAGATGTGTATAAGAGACAGAATGTATACATATTGTGATTAGTTGATTTATACATCGGTGTACGGTGCCGGACGGGAGGTTTTATCCCTCTAATAATGGATTATTTTTTATTAAATGATTGTGGTTTTGAAATGTGGGTGATGGTGGTTTTGAAATGCTGTGGTGGTTTGTACGTGAATGTTGTATTAAATACACACACACACACAAATGAAAACCATGTACTTATTTGTGAACCTATGGTCAATTATGAGCCTTAGATCAAATTAAAATGATGAATGAGATTTTTTGTATATTTACTTATTTGATTAAAAACATAAAAATTGTATAAAAGTATCGCTGGTGTATATAACTGAAATATTAAAATAAAAGCACTAGTTCGCAGGTTCGCAAATAAGGACATGGTTCTCATTTGAACCCGCCTCTCTCTCTCTCTCTCTCTCTCTCTCTCTCTCTCTCTCTCTGTGTGTGTGTGTGTGTGTGTGTGTGTGTATAGGATTAGGTTCAAATGAGAACCATGTCCTTATATGTGAATTTAGGGTCAATTATGGGCCTTAGATCTAATTAAATGGATGGATTAGATTTTTTTTGTATTTCCTTATTTGATTAAAAGTATTGATTGTATAATAAAAGCACTACTGGTATATAATAAAAGCACTAGTTCGCAGGTTCACATATAATGATATGCTTCTTATTTGAACCCACCTATATATATATATATATATATACATCTCCGGTTTTAGCTAGTGTGGGGTGTGAAGAAAGAAGAAGAATATAAATGTTGATTGCAAAGAGTGTTTGTTGTATATATAAATGTTTAGGGGGATAGGATAGGAAATGGGGAGGAAATTAAAAAGAGGGGGCCGGGGCAGAGGATTTGACTGAGGGGGGCCGGACGGAGCCGCCTTTTTACATCAGAGAGGAGATTGAGATGATGATAGCCAGTTGTGTCTTTTTTTTGTCCGATGGAATTTTGGCCGTGAATATTCAATGCCTTCGATTATTACTCCTAACAACCTCTTATATTGTTGTTACAGTTTTCAGCCCGCACGTGGACTTGGCCGCTCGGTTGGGCCCTATTGGTACATACTCAAAATGAATCGGGTTACCTTCGGGCATAAAAGCAAAGGTCGGTGGCTTGAACGGATCGACCCACTTTACGTGAATTAGATATAAAGTGGTTGGTTCTAACGGTTGGATTAGGGCTGTTGATTCGGTTATTAACCGGCCGGTGTCTAACCGTAACCTAACCGACCGTGAACGGTTAAGGTTACGGTTAGGTGCGGTTAACTGCCGTTTTTTTTTTTTTTTTTTTTTTTTTTGAATTTAGAAATTTAAATAAAATTTGAAAAAATTAAGCCGTTATAACCGACGGTTAAATCGCCGGGATTTTTTTTTAAACTTCGATTAACCGGCGGTTACGGTTAGAAATTAACCTAAACCGTAACCTAACCGCCGGCAGCCGGTTGACGATTACGGTTTTTATCGAAAACTGGCGGTCAACCGTTTACTAACCGCCGGTTAGGTGGTTAACTTTAACCTAATTAACACCTCTAGGTTGGATTGAGCAAGCATAACGACATTTATATAATATTTCATTTAAAATGTTCTAATATCTCGGAATTTTAATATAAATAAATAATAAATTATTATTATTAATAGCTTTCATAAATAATTATTTACTTTCTATTAAGTGACCTAATATTTGATTTAGCCTTCATAAATAATTATTTGGTTAAGAGGGTAATCATATTTTTAAATAAAAAGTAATAATTTAAATTGTCCTTACATACAATATATTCATCCTAAACATCAAAATGGTAAACTAAGAATTATACCCTCCACCAAATATTATTTATTCAAAATTAAATAATATAAAACAACCTTCATAAATAATGAATTACTTTGAATATGGTAAGTCCAATTAGATTAATTATATTTATTATCTAAATGGTGAAACTTGAGCAATTTAAAATATATAATTATTTCATTAAAAATATAATAATCTTCATTAATTATAATTGAATTAAATTAAAAGATTTCCTACATAATCCCTGGTCAACTATAATTTAAAGCTCCCCACCCAAAAAATAAATTAAATAAATATTACCGTAATCAAATTGTTTCTAATGTTCAACTATTTTTTTATGAAAAAATAAAAGTAATCAAACGTTATGTATTACCGCAAATAACCACTAAAATTCAAATCGTTTATATATATATATATATATATATATATATATATATATATATATATATATATATATATATATATATATATATATATATATATATATATAGGATTAGGTTCAAATAGATCCCACGTCAATATATGCGAACCTAGGGACTAATCCTGACCATTGATCTAATAATATATGTGGACCAGATTTTTTCTATTTTTTAAATTCGTTAAATTACACATATGGAAGGAGAAGGGCTTTCATGTAATTTTACAAATGCTCAACCCTACCCTATCATCCCAGCCCCTTTTTCTTCCCAAACCCGTCTCTCCTTTTCCTTCTTCTCCAGAAAATCGGCCTCTTCTCCGCCTTCTCCAGAAATCGGCCGCCTTCGGTCGTCGGCGGATGGCACCTGGAGACGGCAATCGGGCGGCAGCGTGGAATCGAGGTCGGCAGCGGCTACACGTTGACGCTTTGCCTTGCTGTTCCTCTTCTCCCTCCACCTTGCGACGTCGTTTAGGTGCACCATCGCCGATGACGATAACGCCATCGAAGGCGCCGCGGAGAGCAGCGATCTCTTGATCCGGCAAGTGGTGGATCACGTGGAAGGGGGGCCGTTAACGAGAACACATTGCTGAACGCCGATCCCTCCGTGAAATCCGCCGCCTTGAACCCGCTGTTACAGTTCGAAAGCGAGCAGTGGTCAATCCAAATTCCGGCCGCCAAAGATGGCCACGCCGTCGCCGTCGGAGACCTCCCACCACCGCCGCGACTCGGCGAGTCCCAGCTTACGCATCCCATTTGATTCAAGAACTTTAGAGGGCTTTTAGCGTCGATTTCGGGCTGGATTTTGGGCTTTTCCTGGATTGAGCAAAAAACGGGCCCGATTTCCTCTTCGAGACCCTCCATAAGCTCCCAGGCGGTTGATGATCTCAGGGCTCTTCCCGAAACGGTGACGTTTTGTTCACTTCTACGGTGCTCGGCGTTGATTCCGGTGGCGGAGCTTTTCCCTTTTCCTTGTCGAGTCTGAGGACGCCATAGGTACTTGAAGTGAGAGAAACAATGTGGTGGGTGTAATTATCACCATTTTTGGGTAGTTTTTGTGACTTGATTTCTTTGGCTATGTGTTTTGATGAGACACAGCCCATTTCTTTGATCTTTGTTCTCTTTTATTTTTTTATGTGTAGATTTTATTTCGGTAGTTGTTTTGAAATGTTCAGCTCTGTGTTTTAAATTGAGGTTTGGTTTTGGTGGATTTGGTAGACGGTGGTGAAGGCACCGCGACGTCCGGT
>BMAC01000089.1:51796-80282 GCA_014905375.1 Phtheirospermum japonicum
TATATATATATATATATATATATATATATATATATATATATATATATATATATATATATATTATAATATATATATTAGTATATAGTATATATATATATAGGATCATGTGAGAACCAAATCTCTAGGTGGGAACTTAGGAACCGCTATATTACATTATATGTGATGCTAATTTAAATAATGCAAATGCTATTTATATTTTCACATTGCTATTTTTATGTTCCCTTGATTTTTATTGTTATCTTATTAGCATGTACATGATTCATAAATAGCATCACATCCTATGTAATATAGCAGGTTTCTAGGTTCCCACACAGGGATTGGTTCCCATGTGAACGGGCCGTTAACGAGAACACATTGCTGAACGCCGATCCCTCCGTGAAATCCGCCGCCTTGAACCCGCCGTCACAGTTCGAAAGCGAGCAGTGGTCAATCCAAATTCCGGCCGCCAAAGATGGCCACGCCGTCGCCGTCGGAGACCTCCCACCACCCGGCGCGGCTCAGCGAGTCCCATTTGATTCAAGAACTTTAGAGGGCTTTTAGCGTCGATTTCGGGCTGGATTTTGGGCTTTTCCTGGATTGAGCAAAAAACGGCCCGATTTCCTCTTCGAGACCCTCCATAAGCTCCCAGGCGTTGATGATCTCAGGCTCTTCCCGAAACGGTGACGTTTGGTTCACTTCTACGGTGCTCGGCGTTGATTCCGGTGGCGGAGCTTTTCCCTTTTCCTTGTCGAGTCTGAGGACGCCATAGGTACTTGAAGTGAGAGAAACAATGTGGTGGGTGTAATTATCACCATTTTTGGGTAGTTTTTGTGACTTGATTTCTTTGGCTATGTGTTTTGATGAGACACAGCCCATTTCTTTGATCTTTGTTCTCTTTTTATTTTTTTTATGTGTAGATTTTATTTCGGGTAGTTGTTTTGAAATGTTCAGCTCTGTGTTTTAAATTGAGGTTTGGTTTTGGTGGATTTGGTAGRCGGTGGTGAAGGCACCGCGACGTCCGGTAGGCGGCCGGTGACCCAGGTGTGGCCGAGCGCCGTCTTGCCTCGAGCGGCGGCGGCTGAATTCTATGTTGCAGGTTGTGGTAGGCGGCTGAATTCTGAATGGGTAGGGTTTAATGAATGTAGGGCTGAATGAATGGGTAGGGTTGAATGTTGGGCCAAAAAGCAGTATTAGTGTAGTTCAAAAGCACACTAAGAATATTAGAAAAAGCACTCCAAGTATTGCACAGTGTAATTATATGCAATTTTAGAAAAAACAGTTTTAGTGTAGTAAAAAAGCGTTGCCATAATATGAAAAAAAGCACCCCTGAAATTGTCAAATTTGTAGCACTGCTAACATATAAAAAAAGCATTGCTACTTACATTATAAAAGCACTAATTATATGTGAAAAAAACATTGCTACTTAATTATACATAAATTTTATTTAAGATTGTTTGTTGAAGATTTGAGTTTTTTTGAAATTTTTGAATTTTTCCGTAATTTGTAGATGAATTTTGTGATGCTTTTTGTATAAAGCCGCAGTGCTTTTTTTTTTTATTTATCCGTAGTGCTTTCTAAAGAGCAATTCAGCGCTCTTTTATGAATGTTGTTATATGTCGAAAATACCTTTTTTATTAATTTAATGCAATATTTACCATAAATACACTGCTGACGTGTCATGTTCTCAACCATCTAAATTATTCAATCCAATGGTCAAGATGAGTCCCTAGGTTCACATATAATGACATGGTTCCATTTGAACCCAACCCTATATATATATATATAACAATTAAATATTTAGTACTTTGTATACACGCTTTCCTTATAGGTGTGTCATTCTATTGATAGAGACATTATATAATGAGAAAATAAATTGGTCTTTTAATTAATATTTATTTATTTAAAAATTACAATATATGTTGAAAAATAATAAATAGGTATGATTTTATTTTTTACAAAGTTGATCATGTTGTTTATATTTCTACATAATTAATTGATTGTTCATTTGATACGGACTTGACGATGTGGATATTGTCTCCTTACAATTAGTAATGTTAGCGGATCACCTACATGAACTTACCTCAACAATTTCGAAAAGGAAAATTTTCAGTTAAAACCATAAAATAACTAACCGGTATGGAAAGGTAAATTTATGTGATTATTTTTAAGAATAATTATTATGGGATTTAAATAATATTTAACAAAATATAATCTTTAAGTTAAACCATAAAATAACTTTAACATTACGTAGAAGTACTTTTATGTGATCATCCTAGAAAATAGTTATTATGGGTTTTAAATAATTTTTATTAGTTTTGACATTGAACGTATTTTAAGTTAAACCATTCAAGCTACTATAATAGGAGAATAGCTTGAATGTGTTTAACAATAATTCATTTTAATTTGTGTTGAATATCGATTGGTATTGATGGTATTTATTATTTTAGCATAATTGATTTTTTTTTTCTCCTTAGTGTATTAATTCTAATATTTCATGTTTCACATATGGATATTACTTAGTTTTATAAGCTTTAATTATTGGAAACATAGGCTAATGCTAGCAAATGACTTCTATTTATAATTTAAGATGATTAAACCATTCAAGTATGATGTATGAGAGGGTGAATGATTCAAAAGAACTAATTGAAAATTATTTTTATATTTAATATGATTCTTAATAATAATATTTTGATAAATAAAAAAGAATCAAAAAAATATGTATCAATTAGTATTTTGAGTGATTCTAAATAAGAAAATCAACTACGTGGTATCTTTAAAAAACAACGAGACTTCATTAATTACGTATGCAATTAAATAATTCAAGTAATCTATATATTATAATAAAAGATCGATCTTATCATACACACTATTAATATTACACGATGCATGTGAATAAAAACATGTTAGATGATAATTATATATTAAAAGAATTACATTTTAAATATGTAAAATGACATTATAGGGTTTATTTTAATGTTATATATATATATATATATATATATTTTTTTTTTAATTTTTAAAATACGAGGAGACGGAATTCCCCTCGATAAAATATCGAGGGCACTGAGTTCCCTCAATATCACTGAGGGGAATTATTTCCCTTTAGTACTTCACCGAGGGAATCCTCACCTCTTGGTATTTTGAATTTAAAAAAAAAAGAAAAAAAAATATAATTATCAATCAATTGTTAATTTTTATGATTCTAAAATAAGGAAAGCAACCTCGTGATATCTTAAGAAAAATAACGAGACTTCATTAGTTATGTATGCAATTGAATAACTCGATCGATCTGTATAGTATAACAAAAGATCTATCGTATCATACTATTAATATTACAGGATACATGCCAATAAATATAAGTCTGATGATAATTATATATTAAAATCATGTGAATTACATTTTAAATGTATAGTATAAAATTATAGTGTTTGTTTTAATTTTATAATTTTTTTTTATATTTTTTAATTTTCAAAATACCGAGGGGACGGAATTCTTCTCGGTAATGCCGAGTGCATTTTTTTACCCTCAATGATATTTATTTTTTCTTTTTTATTTTTCATAATTTGTCGAGGCGTCAAATACAATCGGTATTACTGAGGGCATAATACCGAGGGAATCTGATTCCCCTATATACTTTCGAGGATTTTATATTCCCATCCGTATTACCGAGGTGTTTTTTCGCTCGATATATTTCCCCTCGAAAATCTTTCGACATTACCTTTGATATCAGTGAAGGTAAATGTTGGCGCCGATTTACTGAAGGTTTTACCGAGGTGTGGTTAACGAAAGTTTAATCCATCTGTAAAAATCTCTCGGTATTACTGAGGGCAAATATGCTTGGTAATCCATTATTTTTTATTTCTTATTTTTTTTGTAAGTTCTACTTCATATATATATATATATCATATTTTTAATTTATAATTGCATAAACAATACAAATTGAGATTACTAATAGCCAAAACAATTAAGACATCAAATTTATGATTTATAATATTGTATGTAAAACTACAAATAGACATACTATTCTACAAGTCACCAATCAAAAGTTGGTGGGAACGACGGCTCTATGAATATAATAACAAATATATTATATACCAAAAAATGTCAAATAATACATAGTGATTAGAATCAATAATAACACTAATATTCAATTTATATATTTATGAACCATCAAATCCGTGCATCGCACGGGTATAAAGTACCAGTTACTCCTAACAACTTCTTATATTGTTGTTACAATTTTCAGCCCAGCATGTGGATTTGGCCGGCTCGGTTGGGTCCTATTGGTCATACTCAAAATGAATCGGGTTACTTCGGGCATAAAAGCAAAGGTCGGTGYTTGAACGGATCGACCCACTTTACGTGAATAAGATATAAGGTGTTTGGGTTCAACGGGTTGGATTAGGGCTGTTGATTCGGTTATTAACCGGCCGGTGTCTAACCGTAACCTAACCGACCGTGAACCGGTTAAGGTTACGGTTAGGTGCGGTTAACTGCCGTTTTTTTTTTTTTTTTTTTTTTTTTTTTTTTTTTTTTTTTTTGAATTTAGAAATTTAAATAAAATTTGAAAAATTAGCCTAAACCGTAACCTAACCGCCAGCGGCCGGTTGACGATTACGGTTTTATTCGAAACCGGCGGTCAATCGGTTACTAACCGCCAATTAGGTGGTTAACTTTAACCTAATTAACACCTGTAGGTTGGATTGAGCAAGCATAACGACATTTCTATGTTGGTTGCGCAGACCAACCAATTCCAATCCGAGCTTTTGCTAGCTCTAACTGTACTATTTGTAGAATTGATCCCTTTGGATACCATAAATTCGGAAGAATCATTCATACAAGGCTTTTCCTTTGATAGCAAATCTAGTAGCGACCCAACTATTAACCGTTACTAAGGTCGATAGTGGTCGCCGTCGAATTGATGCTTATTATCGACCTCTCTATCCACCGATATTAGAGTCAATAGTGATCTTCCAGGCTCTAGGTTTCGTTGGTTCAGCTGGCTCCTGAGCTTACTTTAGGCTTGGTCCGGTGAGCTTCTTTCTTTGGTCCAGTGAGCTTCTTTCTTCTTATGCTCTGGCCCAAAGCTTTAATATTATCATTTTTAAGCTTAAATGAGCTTTAAACTCCTAAAAAACAACAAAAATAAACCAAACATGTAATAACATTCTAATAATATCAAAACAAACTAAAAGACGTTATAAAAGTATAAACAGTAGTTGAAATATATTTTAATATATTGGGACTTATTAAAAGGAGAAAGAAGAAGACCTAATACAGGCTTGCATCAAAGACACAGAAACCTACACAAACCAATTTTAGAAAATATATACAGCAGCAAAAGAATTTCATTCAACTATATCATATGCTTTATCTACATCCAATTTTATAGATAAAAGCAGACTTACCTTCCTAAGACCCATTGAGATAATTATAAGAATATTGTGATATCTTTGTATTTAGGATACTATTTACTTTCTATGTATGTGAATATCTCACTATATAGCCCCTCATGTAATAGTATTTATAGGAGTCCTAAGGATCAATAAACACACGATTCATATTATTACATGGTATCAGTAGACTAATTTTCTCCAACCCTAGCAGCCGCTATTCTCTTTCTTCCTTCCCTTCGTCCTTTTCTTTTTCTCTTCTCAGAAACATGGCCACCCCCCTCTGATCTCCGGTCCCTTCACCCGGCTCTCTCTGTCTCCAATATCAAGAGTTTCATCTCCATAACTCTTGAAATCGAAAAAGTTCAATATACCACCTGATCATCCTTGTTCAAAAATCACTGCAAGGCGTAAGTCCTCGAAATTATCATACCTTCTGACTCTACATCGCCGTCATCAACCTCTAACCTCGAAATGGATCTATGCCGCTATTTCTTATGATCTCCTCCATACTATCATTGATCCGAATCTCACGGCGAGTTTAGCATGGACTCGTATGCGAGATATATTCTCCAACAATCAACACACCCGCGCCGTGTATCTTGAGCAAGAACTCTCTCGTGCTCAGATGGATAGTTTTTCTGATATGTTATCTTATTGCCAACATCTCAAGTCCCTCGCGGATCAGTTATCCAATGTCATCTCCTATGTTTCTAATCAACGTCTCATTTTTCAATTGGTTTCAGGTTTGAACGATGACTATTCTAATGACGGCACACTCATTTGACAGAGCGACATGCTTCCTCCTTTTTACAAGGCTCGCTCGATGCATGTTCTCGAAGAAACTAGTCGTCACAAAAATACTGCCAATACCGCTCATCATGCTGCCCTTGTCGCTGTCTCATCGGATGTTCACTCCGATTACAACCCCCAGCACGGAACCTCTTCGTCTCGCTCTACTTCGGGCAATGGTAGAAGTCGACTCGTCAGCCACAGCGTTCTAACTTCGGCAGCCATGGCAGTGGTCGCAGCTTCTCTGGACGTGGAAGGGGGCACGGATGTGGGGTTAACTCATCGCGTTCTGGATCATCACCGCACCAGGCCCCTTCCTGGAATACTTCGCAGCCGCACCAATGGCCCAATTACCCGCAGCAACAGTGGCCTGCGTGGTCTCCATGGGCGCATCCGTGGACCACCCCTTTGTGCCCATATTCGACAGCGCCGTGGCAGCAGCCTCCTGCCAACGCTCGTCAGCCCGAGATTCTTGGCCCAAGACCCCATCAGGCCCACATCGCTGCTACAATTCCTTCGACCACGTATACACCGATCGATATTCAAGACGCCATGCATGCTCTATTTATCGACCCTCCGGACACTCAATGGTACATGGACACTGGTGCGACCTCGCATATAACGGAAAATGAAGGTATCCTCTCGTCTTATTTCAATACGGGCATTAATTCTGACATCGTTGTTGGTAATGGACATAAAACTCCTATTGTTGGTCATGGTCACTCTCATTTACCTCATCCATATCCACCGTTATCTCTCAACAATATTTTACATGCCCCAAAACTCATTAAAAATCTAATCTATGTTTGTAAATTTACTAATGATAATTCGGTATTTGTTGAATTTGATCCGTTTGGATTTTCTGTGAAGGCTTTTCCAACGGGCAAGAATTTAATGCGATGCAATAGTATGGGGACCTCTATCCCATTCCTCCAGTCCTCCTCATGCCGTTCCAAACTCTTCCACCTTTGTTGTCTTGTCGCCTAGTTTATGGCATAGTCGTTTAGGTCATCCGGGAGCCCCTTTTTTTAGCTCTCTTTGTCGGAATAATTTTATTAAATGTAATAATACACATGATTTATTTTGTCAGTCGTGCACTCTTGGGAAACAAATAAAATTGCCTTTTGCTAATTCTACATCATCTACTATGCTTCCATTTGATCTTATTCATAGCAATTTGTGGACCTCGCCAATTTTGAGCTCTGTTGGGCATCGCTACTATGTGTTATTTGTTGACGATTACACTAAGATTTTATGGAATTTTCCAATCTCTCTTAAATCTCAAACACAACCTATCTTTCTCAAGTTTGGAAATTATGTTCAAACCTAATTCGAAAAGAAAATCAAGTGTTTTCAATGTGGCAACGGCCGTGAATTCGATAATATATTCTTTAAAAATTATTGTGCGCAACACGGCATGGTTCTACATTTCTCTTTCCCTCACACATCTCCTCAAAATGGCAAGGCTAAACGTATAATCCATACCATCAACAATATGATTCGTACCCTTCTAGTTCACTCCTCTATCCCGCCTTTTGGGTATCATGCCCTAGCGATGACGACTTATCTCCTAAACATTTTACCTCACAAAAATCTCGAATACCAATCCCCTACTAAATTCTCTTTCAACGGGATCTATCATATTCTAACTTACGCATTTTCGGTTGTTTATGTTATCCCCTCTTTCCTCCCACCACTATAAATAAACTGCAGGCTCGATCCACACCTTGCGTATTTTTGGGGTATCCGGCTAATCATAGGGGTTACAAATTCTACGACATATCGAGTCGCAAAATTTTTATTTCTCACCATGTTAGTTTTGTTGAGACTATTTTTCCTTTTGCCAACGTTCTTCCTTCAAGCCCATCCTCTTACAACTTCCTGGACGATGACTCCATGATGGCTCCAGCCCATTACCGACCGGATGAGGCCCAACTACCACCTGGCCCTGCGTCTCCGCCTCCCCACTCGGACCAATATCCTCTACTATCCACGCTTCTCCAATCTCATCTCCTCAGCCCATAGTTGCTCCTACCCTTCATTCTTCCCAAATGGACACCCAGAGTCGTCATGGGATTTTCAAACCCAAAGAACTATTTAATCTTCACTCGTCCACTTCCCCTTCCGTGTCTCCCATACCTCGTAATCCCATCCATGCCCTCCATGATCAAAATTAGAAATTGGCCATGCTCGATGAATTTAATGCTCTTATTGACAACAAGACGTGGGTTTTAGAGCCCCGTCCTCATAGGGAAGGCAATAGCTGACACGTCACGATAGCACGACACGAATACGACACGATAAGAAATATGATTACAGAGACAAAGGCACGACATGACACGAAACACGACATGAAATGTACGAAATTATAAATTAAGTTAGATTTAAACTTATTGTTACATTTATGATCAAATAAGATAGAAAATAAAAAAACACGATAGTGCAACACGAACATGGCACAGTAACACAATTTGCCACCGCTACGTCCTCCTAATATTAATGTTATCCGTAGTATGTGGATTTTCAGGCACAAGAGACACTCGGATGGTTCTTTTGAGCGCCATAAAGCATGTTTACCTGGGGACGGTAAAACACAGCAAATTGGAGTTGATTGTCACGAAACGTTCAGCCCGATCGTCAAGCCGGCCACCATCCGCATGATTCTCAGTATCGCTTTATCCAAATTTTGGTGCCTGCATCAATTAGATGTCAAGAATGCTTTTCTCCATGGCAATCTTGACGAGACTGTCTATATGGATCAATGTCTATATGCATCAACCGCTCGGTTTTCGGGACCCCGCTCGTCCGGACTTTGTTTGTCTTCTCAAGAAGTTACTTTATGGATTGAATCAAGCACCTCGGGCTTGGTATCAGCGTTTCGCTGATTTCGTCGCTAATATGGGATTTTCACACAGTACCTCTGACCGTTCGCTGTTTATTTATCGCCGGGGTCACTATATTGCATATATACTTCTTTATGTCGATGATATAATCCTTGCTGCTTACTTAGACTCACTCCGAAATTTGATCATGCCTAAGCTTGGGTCAGAATATGTGATGAAGGATTTGAGTACCTTGAGTTTCTTTTTAGGCATCGCAGTGACTCGCACATCTAAGAGATTATTCTTATCTCAAAAGAAATATGCCGAGGACATTGTGGAACGGGAAGGCCTGTCTTCATGCAAGCCTTCCGCGACGCCGGTCGATATTAAATCAAACTCAGTGCCGTTACCGATATCCCTTATTCTGACCCGACTGAGTTTTATAGTCTTGCTGGGGCACTGCAATACCTTAAGTTTACTCGACCGGACATTTCTTACGCCCTTCAACAATTGTGCCTGTTCATGCATGGTCCTCGTTCTCATCACATGGCTGCCCTTAAACGAATTATTCAATATGTTCACGGTACTCTTACACAGAACCTTCACTTGTATCCTTCATCTGTTTCTAGCCTCATCTCTTATACTGATGCTGACTAGGGGGGTTTCTCGGACACCCGATGTTCTACTTCTGGCTATTACATTTTTCTTGGTGATAACCTCATCTCTTGGTCCTCAAAGCGTTAACCTATTGTTTCTAAGTCTAGCGCTGAGGCCAAATATCACGGCGTGGTTACCGTCGTCTCTGAATCTTGTTAGCTTCGTAATCTGTTGTTGGAGGTGCACTGTCCTATTGCAAAAGCGATGCTCGTATATTGTGATAACTTCAGTGCTATATACTTATCTGATAATCCGGTTCAACAATCACGTACCAAAAATATCGAGATGGATATTCATTTTGTTCGTGAAAAAGTGGCTCGAGGGCAGGTTCGTGTTCGTCATATTCCATCTCGTTATCAAATTGCAGATATATTTACCAAAGGTCTTCCGCTCGTCCTCTTTCTTGATTTTCGGGACAGTCTCAACGTTGGCCTTCCTCCCGTTTCGACTGTGGGGGTGTATTAGAATATTGTGATATCTTTGTATTTAGGATACTATTTACTTTCTATGTATGTGAATATCTCACCATATATAGCCCCTCATGTAATAGTATTTATAGGAGTCCTAAGGATCAATAAACACACGATTCATATTATTACATAATCATTAGTCACGACAAAATAATCTAAGATTTGCCTCCCAAGTATGAATGCAGGCCGACTCTTACTAATACACAAGTGCAACACATTTTGGATATTATTTGTCAAGATATAATAAATTGGTTTATGTATATAACAACGATCAAGATAAGGTGCATTTTCAAGGACAGACACGCGGTGTGGTTTAGAGTAAAAACACCAATTATCATGTACCATCAGAACATTGAGTTCAGTAGTTTCGTTGAATTGAAGAACGTATACTGCATATGTCGATTCAATAACTAGGATTCATTGTTTTAAATGACCTAGGGCTACAAATACGAAAAATTTTTCTTTATTTTTTCATGTTCAAGATTAGTCTCTCATTCATTTCAAAACTTGTGTTATGGGAAAAAAATGTGAGAAAATTAAACAGAGAGATTATCTTGAATTTTAAAAAATGATTTAAACTAGTATACTGCTTGCGGTGAACGATCGAGAGTTATGTTGAATTGAATTAAGAGATCGACTGAAGACTGAAGATGAGATGAGAAGAATAATAATAAGAGGAAAAATAATTTATTTGAAAATCGACAAACGCAAATATATTTTTCTGGCCTCCAAAAGTAAAATCTTCATTTCAGTCGTGATAATTAGAGCAAGATTACAATTGAGTGCAAGCAACAAATAAATGCATCTCTATTACATTAGGGGTTATTTGATGTAAGACTCAAAATACCTGGATTGAGATTTTGAATCTCAATCATCGTTTGGTTTATGACTCCTAATTTTCAACCTAGAACCAACAACTGTTTGCATCTAACCTCACACTCATCTCTTTTTAACACATCATCATTATATTAAAAAAAATTAAATATTACTAAATACAATATAATAATACACTATCATCCACTTTTCAAACATGATTTGACATCAATATATAAATACATTATTCATTCACTTTCAGACATGATTTTACATCTACAGTAAAAAGTACATGATTATAAATCTTATAATAAATAAAAATTATTACTATTTACATAATTTTTAATACTCAAGATAATGAATACTTATTCAAAATAAATTCCAACAAATTCTAATCCAAACAGCCAGGTAAATGGTTAATTTGTCCACCTGAGATGTACAGTAGTTTTAGACAAAAATTCTCCGAACACTAAAAGTAATAGTATATATCTTGATGACGTGACAAGATAAAAATAGATTAAGCAAGTTTTTTATATTTCACTTGCAACTTGCTAACTTTATATTTCACTTGCAACTTGCTAACTAAACAAATTTATTTGCTTAAGGCTGAAAAAAAACTAATTATCATATCTTTTATTTATTTATTTATTTTTGGGGCCAAAAAACCGACTTATATTACAAATAAATAAATATAATTATTAATTTAATTTGTGACTACATGCCATTAAAAAAAGAACCATGTAAAATATTTTGCCACGTATACATGAATAGATCTAGAGCATTGTAGATTCTCAAAGTGTTTGAATACCATCTCATTCAATTTTCATTGCGCTAGAACCTGTTTAAAAAAAGTGATTATATATGAAGAATTTCACACACAATCAAAATATTATTCACACAATTTATAGCCTTTTCTATCATCAATCATATTTACATACTTTTCAAAAATAAGAAAATTATTATATATTTGCTCATAAATTCTATTACTTTCATTAATGTAATTGTATTCCATCACAGTTCTCTAGCAAAACAGAAATTTCCAAAATAAGATTAAGTTCAAACACAATATTTGTTTGAAATCAGATTATACATACCTAGAAGAGAAAAAAAAAAAAAAAAGAAAAAAAAAGAGAAGGGATTTATGGATCTCACGGAGGACTTGAAATCAAAATCAAAATTAAAAATTTATAATAGTGGGTTTCATCACTTATTAGACTAACCCACTTCGTCGTATTGTATCGTGGGCTTTGGTTTAAAACCAAATCGTGATATCAAATTACTTGTAAATAAAAAAATTTCGTTTGCCGTTTTTCAAATGTAGACAAAATAAAAATAAATAGTGACGAGAGTAAGATAATTCCATTTTGATATTAAATTGCAGTCAGCCATATACAGCTGCAAATTTGACAAAAAATAAAGAATAATTAACCCTGGAGCTTTTGAATTGACATATAAATACATTTCAAAACATATCACTTCCTATAACGTTGTAGACGATCGCATTGCGGGCAACCCACCCGACTTTGGACGCATATGAGTTGAATATAAATTAATTAGTAATGTTTAGTTTGGGATTAACTAATTATAACATTTTGCTTGTATTTAATTAATTTATTATATTACATTAACTTGGATTCTTTTTTGTTCTTTGAATTCAACCTTATTAGTTTTAAGAATATTAAGAAACATACAAACTATATCCAATTAGTTGTGGTATTCGATAACCCAATTTAATTGAAGCATGTTTGAATTTGATTTATTATATAATTGAATCAAAATTTGAAAATGCCTCATATCAGGATTCAAATTTCATATATCCACACTCGAAAAAAAAGGGAGCTTAACGTACCAATTTTACATCACATGCCAATTCTATTGTTTACTGATCAATATTTAATTTATGGACAACAGGACAAGTATCTCATTTCATGAAAAATAAATAAATTGAGAATTGTCTATATTCAGTATATCCGATATGTATGCTCAACCCCAATATACAATTACTTGCTAATGAGAAATGAAAGGAAAAAGAAAGGCGCAAAAATCACTTGACATATGCGTGGGAAAAAAACAAATGGATAATTTAATTAATGAGGAGCCATCAGAATGGACAATCTGGTGAATATCAGTAGGATATCATTGCTACCAGATATCAAGTCTTGTAGCATATCAATCTTGAAAACGTTCTCCTTTTTCTATACATCAACTTAAATAATTGTATAATAATATTGTGGATAAATTAATTACAAGTTGATGATATATGGGACGTGTCGGTTTCGCCAACGTGCAGCCAATTCCAATCTGAATTTGATTTTGGACTTTTCATTTATTCTTAGGAAAAAATAAAATAAATAAACATGTGAAATTCAAGTTGACAGGAACTTACATTATAATCTCTATATAAAATAATATGTATATATAAAACATTCCTACCGTTAGTATGGACTTTTCAAGAACCTGTATGTTAAAATTGGCAAATTTAGTCATTTTCTATCACAATAATAAATTTATATTATATCATAAATTCTTGAATTCAGTGATCACTAACACTATTGCAAAGGATTACAAAACTAGTTCAACACTATCTTTCATCAGCGTCCTGACAAGAACTTAGTAGGAATAAATGGGTTCTGGAAAAACTCTTTGTTCCAGTCGAACATAATGTACGATGGGCCTTGGGATCAGTAAATGGTGGCAGATTTTCATTCTAAGGCCTGATTTTAAGAAACGGTGTTAGGTCAAGGCCCTAACTTTACACTTTATCAATTGAAGGTCAAAATTTTCAAATTTTCACAATTTATGGTTTACATTTAGATTTTTTTTTTCTCAATTGAAGCCCTCTGATAATAAGGCCAGTGGCCCAAAATAAATGACAAATTATCAGGTACACGCGTGTACATTATATTATATATTCGTGTAGAAAACATATGTATAATGTGATAAATATTTATATTTGTTAAAATAAATTTTATATTTGTCGTGATAAATTTTTATTTTTACTATAATAAATGTACATATATGAACCCGTAACATGCATAAAATGTTCATATCGTTATAAAAAATGTTCATGTCTGGTATGATAAATGTTCATTTTCATTGTGATAAAAACCCATCCCATTATGATATATATCAATTTTTTATTTTAATAAATGTATATATATCTCAGGGAATGACTATCCACCCCTTGAATTTACATTCATTGATCTACCATTATTCTTAACTAACTTAATCTAATAATTTTAATTAAGTGAAGAATGGTGCTGTCACGGCACCGTAGAAATCCCCTATATTTTAATCATTTCCAATATATTAAATATTAATCTCACAATATACATTTTTTATAATATATATGAACACATAATAAGAAGTACGATAAATAAAAAAAATATACATTTCCATTATATTAAATTGAGTATTCCTAATAATAGCAGCAAGAAATGAGGTTGATGTGGTGGTTTAAATCTTTTTTTTTTTTTTTTTTAAAATTTCGCGGAGTAAATTTACTTTAGGCCTTTTGAACACATTTTCACTTTTCAAAGAAATTTAACATCGTATATCAGGCTTGAAGAATTTTAAATATTTTAAACTGAGTTTGGGTTGAAAACCCGACTCGATCTTTTTTGTTTTTAAGGCAATTTGAGTTGCGTATTACAAACTTGGTTCGCATCAGAGAATATGAAGCATAAATAATAATGTGAAGTCTGCTCTTAATTTAAAGAAAATCTAGGAAAAAGTAAAAAATGGTAGTTATAAAAAACTATTTGATAATTTATCTAATAGATCTAACCCATATAACCAGTATATATGTACAATTGTATATATTGTTGTTCTAGAGCTCTTAGTTTATATACTATAAACAACAAATCATATGTATTTGATTAAATTTAATTACAGGTTCTATTGTGTCAACACCGTCCGAAAGGAATTTTTATTCTTATTGATGTTTTCACATTTTATTATATTTTAATATTATTTTTTTCTCAATATTTTTTAAAAAACAACTTAGAAGTTTAAGTTGTGAAGATAGAGTTTTTTTTACGTAGGGAAATCTATCTTTATATTTATCTATTATGTTAAATTATCAAGAATCTATAAAGGTGAGAATATACATTTATATATAAATACCAAATGACTAGCGATATGGTGATTATGGGAGTTAGATTGAGAAAAACAGAGTATCAAGTTCTTTGTCGTTCATCATACTCGTATACTTGAAAATTGTGTTTGATCAAACTTGAAGGTTTATAGGTAACATCCCACTGATTAAAACAATCCACTCAAACAAGAGCTTTTCATATAGATGCTTTTGATTTTTAATACCTTGTAAATCAAATACATTAATTTCTAGTAATATCATTTATGGCCTAAGGTAGCTACTTATGAGTTTTAACTCATAAGCAAAATCATTTGAGCGTATTTACTTTAATATGTGAATCTTTTAACTATATGTTAGCACCTGTGCTCCAGCACTGTGACTAACATTATGTTTTCGAATTATTTATGCTACTATCTATACCTTCTAAATCTTTCAATTGGTATCAAGAGTGATTACTTGACACACTAAGTGATGATCCTGATTTCTTTTTTATTTTAAAGAGAACTATGTATACTATAATGAATGCTGCAAACCAATCATTTGTTCTTGACGAGAATAACTATGCGGTTTGTAAAGTGAGGATGCATGCTATTATCAAAACCATAGATGAAAGATCATGACGTGCCATATTGGTTCGTTGGGATGCTCATAGGCTGGATGATTCGAACGGTGATATCATTCTTAAAAATGAGATAGATTGGAAGACCGATGAACTTGCAATTTCAAATGCAAACACTAAGGCCTTAAATGCCCTATGTAGTTTTGCGAATGTCTCCTTGTTTAGAATCATCTCAAACCTCCCAACTGCAAATGAAGCATGCGATGCTTTATAATTCTTTTATGAAGGCTCCAAAGGAGTTCAACGAACAAAACTAAGAATGCTTGTGACTCAATTTGAAGTTCTAAGAATGGAAGAAAATTGAGCCATTTCTGGTTATAGCGCAAAACTTCTAGATATTACAAATGAATGTCGATCGTTAGACGCGTCCATCTCAAACAAAAGACTTGTGAGCAAGCTCTTGCGGCCAGTTACTAAAAAATTCAATATGAAGATAACTATTGAAGAAGCCAAGGATACCTCTACCATGAACTTTGATGAGCTTGCTGGATCTATGAAGACTTATGAAATGCAGCTTCAGATCAAACAACTGAAGGGTAGAAGTATTGCTCTTATCTTATTTCCTGCTCCTGAAGATGGAAGATCTGGTCTTACTACTCTCACACTCGAAGCTAAAACTACTGAGTTGGATGATGATGGGATTTCACTTGTCATGAGAAAGTTCAATGAGTTCCTAAGGAAAAAGAATAATGTGAGGAAACCAATATCGAATCAGAAAATCAATTTCTGAACCATCCACTCCTAGAACACTTGATCATTCTCCTCAAGCGAATAGGTTTCAAATGAGGGATGTCACTCTTACTGGTATCAAGTCTGAAGATCGAAACCAAAATAACACCAAGTTTTTTTCAGACTGCAAAGGCGCTTTTATTAAAAAATGAGAAAAGTGTCCGAGTACATAGCAAACAATGAAAAGAAAATGAAAACAAAGAAACTAGAGCTTCATAAGAAATCCCTGCTTAAGAGAACTCTTTGAAACTTTGCGTAAAGGAGTAGAAACTTCGTCTTCAGCCATATCCGCCCAGAATTGTCTAGAAGCGATATCCATAAGGTAAAGGGCAAGAGAGAATTTTAGATTGTCGACAATGAAAGGAGTAGAAGACTCCTATTATAATTTTTTAATTATATCAATTAATTATCGATCAGTGGAAGGTTTACGAAAAAGAGGGGTGCGATGTTGGCTGCCAATATCCGACTCATCCACTGTAATACCTTCTTCACGTGCAAGACAGACTGTTAGAGTATGTTGCGTTGAAGGAGAAATCTTATCCGAAGAACCCATATCCATCAGATCAGCATATCTCTTGCTCGAAGAAGCACATTCCTCATAAAGCACAAGCTGTCGAGAGGTGTCACAAACTATCTCAGCCGATCTGCAAATGGTCGGTTGGTTCTTCCTGCAAAGTTGCGCAATTAGTTGCTCACCATTGTCTGAGCCACTGTTAGGGTTACCAGGTATCGAAGATGAGGGGAGAGACAAGGATTGCCTCTTCTCAATCGAGGCTGAAGAGGAAGCAGGAGCAACAGTGGGTTGAGGAGTAGGGTTTCTAGAAACGGGGCCCAAGGGAGACACCGAACATGGGGAAGAAGGAGTCTCGAAATCGTCATTGGATTGTAAAGAATTAAAAGCGTTAGAGGTCGCCAAGGGGGGCTGAATGGGGTCGGTAGTCGGGCGAGGATCCAAGTGGGTACGGGCCTTAACCTCTGTAGGGCTTGAACCAAAATAAAACCAAGTTTTTGGGTAACTTCCAGTGTTATAAATGTAGTGGTTATGTTCATTACAAACATGAGTGTGATAACACTAAATACAAGATAAATTAATAGTTATGAGTGATGGAGAAGACGATGAGGGTTCCAAAGAGACATAAGAAGTTTTCGCCATGTCCGCTTGTGTTGTTTGTTATGATGATGAGGATGTCACTAACATCTAGTGCCTAAATTCCCCCATTAGTGAGAACACTAACGATGTCAATGATGATGCAGAAGATTTTGGCATTGCTTACGAAGAACTTTATGAGAACTAGTCCAAACTAGTTCATCAAGTAAAATTTCTTACTAAGGAAAATGAAAGGTTGTTCATGCAGATAAAGCACAACATGCTGTGATTCTACTCCTTGAAGTCCTCTTGACAAAACATGAAGAAGAACTTGATAGATCAAGGTCTGAACTCTTGACAACACTTTTGACGCCAAAGAAACTGAACTTTGGTACAACTAAACTAGAGGATATCCTGTCAATCAGATCATCATTCAAAAGTGGGATAGGCTGCAAAACTCCAACATTTGTCAAATAAGGAGATAAGTCTTCAAAATAATATATGTACTAAAAAAGCCAAACGACGATGACAAATTTATGTCTGTCCCACTTTTTTAGAACCTGGCATATAGACCTTTATGTAAGAAGCTAAAGAAGGAAAGAATTCATGCAACTGAAGGCAAGGCAATGTCAGTAAGCCCAAGCACCAAAACCCAAAATGGTGTGGGTAAAAAAATTGGAAGCTCATTGCAACATGATTTATACCTCACTTAAGTCAATTGTTGTATTCGTGGTATTTCAACAGCTAGTGTTCTTGGCACATGATGAGAATGGTTGATTATCTAACAAATGTTGTGAAGAACAGTGGCTGTAAAGTTCAATATGGTGGCGGTGTGCATAGTGTGATCATTGAAAAAGGTACTCTTAATGTAGAAGGACCGTCTAAGCTGCAAAACATGTTGCTGGTAGGCACTTTATTCACTGCTAACCTGATTATAATTAGTCAACTTTGTGATAATGATCTATGAGTAAAGTTTAATAGAGACTTGTGTGAGGTTCTTGATAAGTCTGGTCGATGCATACTTACTGGAATCAGAACAACACATAATTTCTACCAAGTTAATAGGGAAATTCTGTGCCAAGCCATTTAGTTGATTGAAACTGAATTATTGCACCAAAGGTTGGGACATGTCAACTATAAATGACTGGAAAGATGGTTAAAAATAATGTTGTCAAAATCATCCCAAAGCCGATGATCAAAAACCCATCGGTGTATGGTACGTGTCAGAAAGGAAAGCAAACTCGAGTGTCACACACGGTGGTCTAACATTTCAACACCTCACGGTGCCTGGAGCTTCTTCACATGGATCTTATGGGTCTAGTTGAGGTAGAATGTATTGGTGGTAAGAAATACACGTATGTTATTGTTGATGATTATTCACGTTTTTACTTAGATAGAATTTCTTCATGAAAAATCTAAAACTTTTGAAATTTTTCAAAAATTGTCTAATCGTATCAACAATAGATATGGTTTGTCAATTAGTAGAATTAGTTCTGATCATAAAAAGGAATTTGAAACTTCATTTTCTCTAGTTTCTATGACAAGTATGGTATTTCCCATGAATTTCCTTCACCAATTACGCCTCAACAAAATGGGATAGCCGAGCGTAAAAATCGATCTTTGCTAAAAATATTCCGAACTATGTTTATTTCCAAGAAACTTTCAAAAATTATTGGGCTAAAGTTTCTAACACTTCATGTCACATTTTAAACTGAGTGTACTTTAGGATATGTGCCTGTATAACTCCGTACGAGATCGTTATGGGAAAAAACCAAATCTTAAGTACTTTCGTGTATTTGGGTGTGTGTTATATTTTAAATGACTGATCTTATTTTACGAAGTTCAATTCTAAAAGTGAGAAGTGTGTATTTTTAAGATATTTTGTCAACAATTATGCTTACAAAGTGTTTAACTAGAACAATGCTTGAGTATGTAAATGTCAAGTTTGATAATATGTGTGACATTACTGACAACTCTGTTGATGATGATGACCTGCATGATTTGGTTTAAATTCCCCAGTATGTTCTTTTGCCTGCTTTTATGAATTTGCAAGAATGAATTGTATTACTCATACAGATGTTCCTACTCGTGCCTCAACACCAAAATCAACACCTCAAGCTTCAATCAATCTAGGTGCAGAAACTTTCAATTCAGAATTTGATCAGGATGATGTTGTGGCTTCAGGGCCTTAAGATTATCTTAACAGGGACATTCATTCAAATATACAGAAGAATAACCCCACATCACAAGTTACTGGAATATTGAATGAAAGAAGCACTACAAAAAAGCATATTAATTTTAAGGAGATGGTAAAACTTGTATGTATGGTATCTTTATGTTTACTAACTATAAACTCTTGTTTTGTGTCTTTTGTTGAGCGTAAAAAGGTGAAGGAAGCTCTTAAAGATGAGTTCTGGATCAATGATATGCAAGAGGAACTCAATCAATTTAACAAGAATGACGTGTGGGGCTTGGTTCCCCGACCAAAAACTGATAATGTTATTGGCACCAGGTGAATTTTTAGAAACAAATTTGATGATTCAGAGAACATCGTGCGCAATAAGATCGATTGGTGGCCCAAGGATTTACACATCTTGAAGGAGCTGCTTTGCCCTTGTGGCGAGGATTGGATCAATCAGGTTGTTACTTGTAATTACTTATCACTTAGGTACTACTCTTCATCAAATGGATATAAAAAGTGCCTTTTTAAATGGTACTTTAAATGAGGAAGCATATGTTAAATAACTTAGATGATTTGAATATCCATACAAACAATATTTTGTTTGAAAAATAATAAATGCTCTTTATGGCCATAAGCAAGCCTCGAGAGTTTAGTATGATAGACTTACTCAACATTTACTTTAGATGAATTTTAAATGTGATGAAGTTGATAAAATCTTGCTCATTTTGAAACGTAAGTAGGATATTTTGATCACCCAAATTTATGTTGAAGATATTGTGTTCGGGTCTACCCGTGATGAGTTGATTAAGGTTTTTGTAAATAGTAAGTCTACTACATTCGAGATGAGTATGGAAGGTGAGTTTTTATTTTCCTTAATCTTGAAAATTAAGGAATCTTGGGATAGAAATTTTATGTCTCAATCTATGTATGCTAAGAGTCTAGTGAAACGCTTTGGTCTGGACAATGTGAAACATATGAAGACACCTATGAGATCAAGTCAAAAGCTGTCGAGGGATGACGTTAGAGAGGGTGTTGATCACACTTTGTAAATAATCATGATAGGTAGTCTATTGTAATTAACTGCGAGTTGACCCGCTCATATATAACATGTGTCAATGTGCTTAGTATCAGGCAAGTTCTAAAAATACTCACCTTAAGGCTCTTAAAATGCAAAATTAGATAAGTTGCTGGAACATATAATTTAGGAATCTGGCATACTGAGGACACTAACACGAGACTTGTAATGTATACTAACTCTAATTGGGCTAGTGATGTAGATGATAGGAAGAGCACACTGTGGGTTGTTTTTTTTTTCTAGAAAATAATTTTGTGTCTTGGTATAGCAAAAAACAATACTGTATTTCCCTGTTTAAAACTGAAGCGGAATATGTAGCTGCAGGTAGTATATGTACCCAACTACTTTTAGGTGAATTAAATGGTAAAATACTATGGTTTACACAGTGTTTTTTTTTTCTCTATGATATCTCAAGAAACTTGGTTCAACACTCTCGAACAAAACACATAAACATCCGACATCATTTTATTTGAGACTTGGTTGAGAGAAATATTGAACACATTGGGATAGAAAATCATCTTGTTGACATATTCACCAAAGTATTAGACTTTGAGAAATTTCCTAAATTAAGAAAATCTCTCGATTTATGTGTTATTTAGATATGCTATAGCACCATTAGCTAATATCAACTGTAGCATACTGTTTGCATCATGCATTTATTTCATAGCACAATGCTCACTACAAAAATCTATTTTTATCTTGCTCAGTTTCTGAGTACAACTTGAGTTCTGTCTATCTTGGGGGTTAGATTCGAGGTTTTTTGGTTAATCAGTATGAGATAGTTTTTTACTGTTCTCTTAGTAGGTTTATAGATATCTTTGAGTCTGTTTTAGGAAACTAGTTAGTGGTGTTACTGAAATAGTAAATAATGGGCTTTTTATTGTGGCTTTATCCCGTATCCCTAGTTTTTTTTCTCAATTTCTTTTTTATTATTCTACTAACATACTAATAGTTTCTCTTTTTCAAGTGTTTTGTATTCTGATAAAGTTGTCAGATTATCCTCTCATACCACCCAAATCCAGAAACCCTTACCATCTCTTCAGCTTCCTTCGGTGAGAATGAAGTCTAAGTCTCAAAAATCAACAAAAAGGTCTTCGCCAATGCTGCTGGAGTCTGTGTTATTGCTAGAAATGAGGTGGATCCTGCTTCCCTCCCTTGTTATGTCCCTCTATACATTCAGAGTGAACATACAATGACCTCTCCTCATGAGATCCATGTTGGTGAGTAGGTTTCAACACCAATCTGTAAGAATAATTTTGTTTAAGATTCGATCAATTTGGCTAGATTCACACCCAATTCCAATGCTGATGGTGCCTTAGATATGGTTCCAATATCAGATTCTACAGAACCGCATGCGGATGTCTTTCCTGGTGAATGAGGTAATGAGACTGATGTTGATAATCAACCAAATTTGAAGTTTATTTTCGATACATTTGGTAGAGTGGAGAATCCCCTGCTTAAATGATCTAGAAGTTTATGTGGGGTTGAGCTTAGGTATTTATAGGAGTCAGTTCTAAAAAATAAGTCCAGTCAAAAGACAAGAATTCCATTAGAGAGCATGACATTTGTGGAGGAGGGGTTGATTGTTGGGACTGACAGTGATGACTTTGATTACCTCCTGAAGCTCTGCTCACTACAAAGAAAGTGATCCTATTACATTCATTTTCTCTAATTCAGACGATGAAGATGTGACTCAGTTAAGGGTAAAAAGATGCACACTGACTCATCAAAATATGGTTGCCCCATTCCGAGCTCGAGGTGAGTGCTGATGTGAAGAGTTTCCTGATGATGCTCCTTTAATTTCATTCCTTTTGAAGTTAGGCAAGCCTCCTGTGCATGAGAAAATCTCTTAGCCCAATCCTCCAGCACCGATTGTCTTAGATCCATCTCCACCCAATGCTTCTAAAGTTCTTACTGTTTCCTCTCCTGCATTATCAAGTCCATCATCTGAGAGGACTTTCTCTGTTGGGAAATCTCTAGAGGTTGACACCGGGGATAAGAAGACAAATGTCGGTGGAAGTTTTGACATACCATCACTAATAAAAACAGATGTGGATACCTCTTGCTTGCCTAGTTCCCCACAGGCTTCACCGGTTCTTATTGCTTCTTCTTCCGAAAGCTTTACTACTTCTGAACACTTAGATGATGAAGATTTTGGGAACAACCCGGTAGATCTTCAAGAACTAGTAGAAGGCAAAGTTGAGGAGGCAGAGGATGATGTTGATGAAGAGAATGGTGCGGCCATTGTTGCTAAACCCGACGACCCATAGATTGAGATAAGTTCAACTTTTACTCTTCATTTTTATACTTCTGAAGCTAGGGAAAGCTTTAAGGCCTTGCACAATCGTGGATTTATCAATGGAAGAAAGTAGACTATGTGTTATTTAAGAAGAAGAATTTGAATAAAAATTTCAGATGTAAGGGGCTTGGCTTGACTGTGGCTACGACTATGCAATATCTAACAGAGGTTGTTCTTAAGTTTTATGACAATATGATCCCATAAATCTCGGATAAGCTGTCTGTTAACTATAGTCGTGTGTTTGTGCGGGAAAAAGTGTTTGAGTTTACTCCGTCTTTCATAAACACTTTCTTTGGCACTGAAGATTATGAGGGTGTCTCTCGGGACGACTTTGACGAGGTTGCCAAGTTTATCTATGGCAATAGAATAAAGAAGTGGCCTAAACAGTTTCCCCGTTCACATCTCACCTCACTGTACCCTATATTTCATAAGATAGCTGTGTGTAATTGGGTGCCAACTACCAATAGTACAACTGTTACACGACCTCAGGCCCACACCTATATCAGAGTGTCAGGGATGAGTTTTGATCTTGGTCAGACAGTGTTCGATTGTGTGTCTACGTTTGCTACCTCCACAACAACCAAGGTTGGTTTGCCTTTTCCATCTCTAATATATTATGTTCTGGCATATCAGGGTTTGAAATGTTATGAGGATGAACACTTTAGTGGGGAACTTGATTCTGCCAATCTTTTAATTATATATTAGTACTATCATCGTGGCTAATATTCTATTATCGAGTTATTTATGCTAGTATTTTTTCATTCAAATCTCTCACCGTTTTCGCCGGAAAGAGATTGAACACCACCGCATCAAAATTATCAAGTTATGGAGACAACTTCAACGAATATTTTATTAAGAATCCAAACTCTTAACTTCAAATTCATCGATCCAAATAAATCTTTAATGAAGTAGCAAACTAATTAATTAGTGCATAACTCCCTTTCGCATAAACGTAAGATATAGTAAAACTAACAGTCCAAACATCAGCTGTTAAGTACTAAATAATTTGTTTGAACGATATATATATATATATATATATATATATGTTCCTTTGATTAGTTTAATTATATCTAGGACCCTTTTATGTTATTATCTGGTGGAGGCAATTTTCCTTGTAAGAATGATGAAAAGAGAGCAAGCGAACGTTGAGGCTGGTAACTAGGGGCCGCATGCCCAGCTCCTCTTATGGTCACAAATGTCACATTTTCATACCCAACCACATATCCTCCCACCTGCCACAATGTCGATGCTATTTGTAATCTTGAAAGATAACTCTCGGACCTTCAATAATTTAAGGAAAAAAAGGGCTTGGGAGTAAGATATTTTCTTACTTCGCCTCGGCAGTACCAAGGGTACCACTGAGTTTTTACACGTGCCGCAAGTTTGCGCATCGAGTACATTGTTGTAGTCACTGGAATTATACCATCAATATCTCCACTGCACAAAATTTCAAGAGTTGTATTCATAATTTGGGAAATAATAATCATTAACATTGATTCAAGTTGACTTGAACTCAACTCATTCACACCTGTAGATCCAAACGCTAATGCCGCTGGCCATCAGCTTCTTGATGACAGGTAACACGGTGTCAGGGCTGTCCGTCCAGTTTCCATTCACGGGGTAGCTACAAACAAATTCACTTTAGTTGTATATGTAAGAATATATCATAATGAGAAAATTAAAATAGAATATTGTGCTAGCAAAAACAAATTGGCCCGGTCCCAATAAATGAGAAATATATATATACTTGCAATCCTGCCATGGCCCAGGAAGTGATCCAGTGATGTTAGCGTGAAGAGCCATTTGCACTTGAGGCGTGTTCAAATAGGTGAATACATAATTGTCCGAGCACGGATCATAACTAGATATCTGATTCAGAAGAAGTATATATATATATATGCAAATTAATTGAGAGAATTCAATATAATATAGGATTAATTAATTAATTGTTTGCAAAGACATCAGCTTTTTAATAATACCAATGGAGCTGCAGTTGAAGATGAATCACATAATGGTGCATAAATATTGTAAATATCGATGTCGCCTATCTCTTCAAACGCTCTATCCTGATACTTATCACAGACATCTGTATCAGAGGCCATTGAAGAAAAATTGCAATGTTGTATAACTGCCCGGTGAGTTTGATCAGATATGAGGGCACTAGTCCATAGATGATCATATGTGCCGGCCCATCTATCCGTATAGTCGATATACGAATTCCCAATCTGTTACCAATGGGGCACACGATGCTTTTCTCGTCAAACATACCCACAAATATAAAAACAAAACAAAACAAAACAAAACAATCTTTAAAAATTATAAATACCGGTATTTATAATCTTAAAAGATGATCTTTATTTTTATTTTGTAAATAAATTGAAATTCATGGTTAATATTGTAATTCTTCCGAAAATGTGTGAACTTACAGCAATCCCTTTCAAGTTAATGACGGTATTATTCGTGAATTTGTTCTCTTCAAGGATTAAATCAGCGAGCTGAGGCACATAATGTCCCGCATAACTTTCTCCTGTTATGTAAAATTCGTGTGTTTTGTACTCTGGAAATCTTTCTAACCAGTTGAGTAGGAATGTGTAAGAATCTGTTGCCGTTTGTTTATCACCCGTAACATAATCTGACGATGTGTTGGAGTACGAAAACCCGACACCAGCTGGGGACTCCAGAAAGATCACATTTGCCACTGCATATATAAGTTTTAATGTTCAGTTTCAGTGTAAAGTAAAATTTGTAATAATTTGTAGAAGAAGAACTCACCGGTGTTCCATGCATATTCGTTGTACCACAATGATTTCCCATCCGGGTTGACCCGGAACGGCCCGAGTTCGGTCATTGCCCCATATCCTAGTGAAGAGCAAGCAGGTCCTGTGATGCCAATATTTCAGATTATAATTTCTCAGTAACCAAATATAACACAGGTTGAAAGAAAATTAGCTAGCTCATGGCGAGCTTAAATAATTAAAGGCCAGCTACTATGAGATTAAACCCCCGTTTTCTTAATCTTTTCAAAGTTTTTGATTTCATTGCTCATCATTTAAATCATGTCTTAGTTATTACAACTTTCAAACTAAAACTTGATCGAGTGTTTTGCGTAGCTTTTTTGTTATTTTCTCGTTCGTGAAATTAAATACAAAAATTGTTTCCGATTAGTCTTGCTCGAGAGATTCAACTCGAGTCAAACTTACCGCTTACAATTACTCCGTTCTCTTGCGGACAAACTTTTATTTTAATATAAAAGTAAGTATAAAAAGTTCGATTCAGAGACCTCAGCATTCATGCGACCTGAAGTTATGAGGTCGCGAAATAGGTCTGCGATATCAGGTCGCCATGACTTGTATAGTCGTCTAACACATGTCCTTTCAAAAAAAAAATGGAGCACTTGCAATTTTACAAGATAAATGATTTAAAAAAAAAAACAAACGAAAAAACAGACTGAACTTTGGATGGTTATTATAACTCAAATAACTATGGTGGACATTTGACCTAATAATGGAAATTCAAGATCTAAATGGTATATATTTGTAATTATATATGTTTGGTTTTGTTTTTGCATGAGTAATTATATATGTGTTTTTCAAAGTAAAATAAAGTATATATTTGTAATTTTTAGTTTATAGGTTAGATGTTTTCTTATTTGACAGTTTTAATAAATTGCATATTTTTATATATGTTATTGAAAATAAACAAGTGTAAGATGCTGCGCTACTCTGATAAACATATATCATTAATTTATGGTTACCTCCATTAAGCCACAACACTAAGGGCTTGGTGGATGAGTTCTCAGGAGCCTCGGCAAAATAATAAAACAGCGCTCGGCCAGCATCAGGATCAACCGTCACATAACCCGAATATTGTCTGAAATTGACATCCGGTTGTCCAACCAACCTATCGATTTTGTCAGCTTCTTTTCGACCCTTCTGTGATGCTACATAAACTGGCCGTAAAGTCTTGTTCGACACATGATCATCAATATCCTCTGTAATGTGATAATTGGCTTGTTTTTTTATTGAATTGCGCGCCTTTAGTAGTTCCTGAAGCGGGTTTTTTCCTTTTCCACCGTGACATTCTGTATAGGCCGCAAGGCACAAAAGAGTAGAGAAAAAGAAAAATGAGAAAAGTTTCATGTTTGCAATGAAAATAGAAAAAATCATTTGTACATAGCTGGTGTCAGTCTTGGTTTATTTATATAGTTTTTGCAACTTTGAACCCATCCGGCCCATGCGCCCTAATTTACACCTAATTGGTAACAACCTTTATTTATGTAATCCTTTTTTTTTCTTCTCGTATATATAACGTCAGGAATGTTAACATAACGTCATCTGGACGCCAAGTGATCATAGTGTTGGAAAAATGGAGAGGAGAGAGACATAGAAGAAGACAGATCAGCTTATGTTAAATATGTAGTGTTGGAAAAAACATGAAATATAATGTTTTAGGGGGATAATCTCATTTTTGGTACATTATGTTGACCACTTTCCAGAAAAGGTACGTGAGGTTGGCCAGCATCAAACTACATACATTAAGTTGGCAAATTTATCAAATTTGATACAAAAAAAGCCCAATCGGACTTTGATGCTTACATGGCATGATTTAATCATTTCTTATCATTTTTAATTTAAAAATTAATTTAAAAACTATAATGTACCATGTTTTAGGGCCTGCTTAAGAGGAGTGTGTGTCGTGATGTAAATGTTTAAAGTTCCACGAATCAAATAATTCAGGAAGCAGAATATGTATTTTTAAAAGTTCAATTAACCCATTTTTTCAATGCCACAAGTTAGATAATTATAAAATGCATCTTTTTAACTAAATCAAAGCATCATTTTGAGACTTTATTTATACTCATTAAAACTCTATTTTTGTCAGTAAGGTCAAGCCAATAAGTCGGACCTAACCAAGGTAGTTTAATATTCTCTACATTTATGTGTTCGATTTCATATAAATTAAGAAATCGTAGTTTATATAATTAAAATATTATTTAATTATTATTTTTCAATTATGATTTTTTCGAATTTGTTAATATCAACTAGTACTTCAACATGTTATTGCATTTATTTTGTCAACGAGATCAAGATGGGACCTCATCGCATGTAACAAAAAAAAGTGGACTGGAATTTTACTTTATTTGCTTCGAGGGCATCTAGTTTCTCCAACAAAATATTAGAATTCGAAAAAGATGCAGAAAAGTTAGATATGAATTGATTGTACAAGTCACGGGCCATACAAAAGGACCGAGAAATAAGGCGTAAACTATATCTATTGGAGATTCCATTTTGTTTTGAGAAAGATCAATGACTTTGCATGGATCTTGGGATTGTGTCCATACAATCTTATAATTGCGATTCACTAATTCATATCAGACTCTAGGAATTATATACCTACTTCTATTAATTAAATTATTTATTTTATCTTTTTTAATATTTTAATTTCTTTTGTTAAAATCTAATTGTTTTTTTTT
>BMAC01000089.1:83271-95362 GCA_014905375.1 Phtheirospermum japonicum
ACCATGCTGACATGTCATGATCTCAACCATCAAGATTATCCAATCCAATGGTCAAGATGAGTCCCTAGGTTCACATATAATGACGGGTTCTCATTTGAACCCAACCCTATATATATATATATATATAATTTTAAAATGAAATCACTCTAGTTTCATTTGTCCCTTTCTTTTCTTATCTAAGAAACCTATAAAAAGAATGAAAAGATGAGCTTTTTATGGAAAAAAAGAAGTTAAATATACTTACAAGTAATTAACTACTTTTTCATACATCCATTACTCCTCAATCAAATAAGTTTGTATTTAATCCGTCATGAAAAAAACTACAACATAACTTATAAGTGAATGAAATTAGTATAAAATTATGGAATGTGTGAATGAAAATTGTATAAAATGACCACATGTAATTTCTTATATTTTGCAGTGTAGAATATAAATTTGCCAAAAGTTATGAGAATTGTATGTAATTTCTCAAAATTTGTTAATTTGATGAATTTCTCAAGTTTTTCTCAAATTTTGCTAAGTAGCATTTAATTTTTCTGATTTTGCTAAAGTAGTACGTAATTATTCAAAATTTGCCAAGTAGTATGTAAATTTACTAAACTAGTATGAAATTTAACGGTGACGACTGACACCGGTGGTTGGTGATTTTGCCAAGTAGTGTGTAATCTTGCCATTGTAGTATAAAATCACACGTTGTGGTATAAAATTTTAGGAAGTAGTATGAAATTACACAATATAGTATAAAATTTTATAATGTAGTCTGTAATTTACAGGTAAGGGTATATTAGTATTCTTGTATAATACTTTGTATTAACTAGAAAGTTAACATTTGACTAGACTATTTGGTATAAAATATTTTCTAATGGTTATTTGAAAGTTAACATTCAGTTTTGTCATTCGACAAATGAGACAAAAAGAAATTGGTATCTAAAGTTCACCCAAATTTCCTTCATAATTATTTATTTTTCCAACAATTATATTATATATGTTGAAAGATATTATATATTTATTATTTTTTAAAAAAGTCAGTTTGATTGTAAAATTACTTAGAGATTCCAAGAACATTGATAAATTATTTAGGGATTAAATACTATGTAATTTTAGCATCAAATTTTATATATTTTTTAAACGGTAAAATTACCTAGGGAATAAAAATTCATCGGTACTTACCGTGTGATTTGTATTCCTCGATAAATTTAGTATAAAAAAAACATATTTATTTCTTTTTATGCTAAGATTATCAGGTGATTTCAAATCTCTTGGTAAATTATTTAAGGATTAGAAATCGCTAGGCAATTTTAGCATCAGAATTTAATTATTTTATTTTTTTATACTAAAATTACCCAGGTAATACAAATCTCTCAATAATTTTTGCATAATTTCTTTAATGCTAAAAAATTATTTATTTTTTATACTAAAATTATCGAGGTAATACAAATCACCGGTGCTTATTGAGGGATTTCAATTCCCTCAATAATTTTAGCACTATTTTCTAAAATTTCTATGCTACCTCGGTATTTTTTTTATTTTTTATAATGCTAATTTTTTAGCGCTAAAGTTATCGAGGGAATACAAATTCCTCATTATTTTCCTAGGTAGTTGTGGCGGTAAAAAATGCGTCAAAATACTGAAATCTACCAACGAACACATTATCGGGCGATTTTTTTTCATTGGTAACGTCGCCATCAGTAATTACCGACAGAAAAAATCGGTTGATATATTTGCTTATTTTCTTGTAGTGATTCTAAGAACAAATAAATAAATAATGACTACTATTGATCATCTCAATCACATCTTCTGATGTTGATTCTATAACTTGGACGACATCATTCAACACCGATAACTAGTTATATATTTATTTAAAAAAAAAAAAACTGAGTGAAAGATTCCTTCAAGCTACAAAGAAAAATATAAAATAAATCCCAACATTCACTAAATGATAGTAAATATATTGGTAATATATATTGGCATACGGGCGATGATTCTTGGCTTGGTTGGCGGGATGGGACGGGGCGGGGTGGTCGGATTTTCTTTAAATTTTCGAATTACACTGCTCATGCGGTGTGGTTTTCTTATTAAAAATTTCATCACAATTTCATTATCAAGATATATAATTACAGTGCGACCCGTTTTGCGGTCGGTTTAGAGGTTATCCGTTTTTTTATTAACATTTCTTCTTTAGCTTTTTTTATTTTTAGGGTTCATAGAGTGAGGAATTATAACATAATCCCATCATGACGCTTGAGTCATTCGGATCAAGAGACGATTTATATACTATTAACATGCGAGGTCTAATTATGTGCAAGAATGTTTACTCAAGATTAGGATGTGCTTATAAACACATGAACCTTTTTTTTTTCTCTCTTTTAATAATGAGACACAGAGACTTATCATTTGGATGCAAAATATTCCTTTAGGTGTGCATTAGTATAAAGTTCAGAGTCATATTATTCCGAATACAGGATCTTATGTAGTTTTGAAAAGCAAATTAGGTGCCAAAAAAGTCTACAATCCGATGAGTAAGATGCCACTAACTCGTCTTTTACTGCCCAAAGAATGGATTGGATTTTGACTTGATTTGCTTCGAGAGCATCTAATTTCTCAAACAATCAATACAATATTCTCATGAATGAATGGTAAGTCATGGAAAAGGCATGTGTTAATTGTAATTATAATAGTATAAATGTCTTAAAGATAATTAGATTTAAAAATATTATATTTGATCACAATTATTATATATATAGTTATATATATGGCATTGTATTTATTGAATTATTGATTATTTACAATTATTCGTATATATATTCCCGAGAGTTAATGTTGTTATTGATATGGTGAGATGTTATATATATGACACTGCATTTATTGAATTATTGTTTTGATTGTTTGCAATTATTCGTATAAATGTTCCCGTAAAATTAATGCTGTCATTGATATGGTGAGATGTCAATGATCTAACATTACTTTAAAATAGCCCCAACTAATGATTATGAAGACCGGGATATTGATAATATAATATATGTCGGCATGTGGTCTGCATCACATTCTTAGAGAATGCAGTTAATCTCACGATTACGAATAATAGTTATGCGTGATGGATTGGAAAACCCTACTGATAAGTTATTTATTGTATGTCTATAAACTTATCAGTGTATAAAGCGTGTGATAATCCTTTGACTTGAAGTCAATACGCATCTTGTTTACTGAGTGATGTACTTTGACCATGATGAATGCTTGCACTCCTTTTCGGCGTAGATATGGCTTGTGTTGGGTGCATCATGATGTAAATGAAGGTCGTAGTTGAGCCAAAAAGAATTCATTTCTCGATTGGAATTTTGAGAGAGATCACTCATAATCTCTATATTAGGTCGACTAAAGTTATTGGCCAATGCAAAAGATATATTCAATATAGTAATTGAGTATGGTCTAGTTGTCGACTAATAAATATTAGATAAATTGATTAAATCATTGAGATAGACACTTGGATAAATCTTAAACTTAATCAAGTGACTCGCAATGAAAGGAATTTTACCAAAACTTTGTAGAAAGGTTATAATTCGCTAACTTCAAGTGAATGTTCTTTTATATTGAGTTCGTCCAATTAAATCGTTTGGAGTTTTGTTTGGATCATCATTATATTGATGTCATATTTAAAGGCCTATAAGGTCACACTATATGCAATTAGTTTTCCGACTTAAGAGTGTATCAAGAAAGTGTTAAATATTCAATTAAAAATTATAATATTTAATTGTTAATAATTATGATGTTAATTTCTATTTGATAGAAATTATTTGATTAAATTAAATTGAATTTGAATTTAATTATCTATGTTATATTAATAAAGGTACTTTGCCTAAAATTATTTTGGGCCCATGTCTTGACAGTTCAATCCTTTTTAGAATTAGGGTTATCTTATGTACCTAGTATAAATATAACATAAAGTCATAAGTTGACTACTGAAAAACAAGAGAGTGACAGAGAGTTTTTAGAAAGCATCGTCACAAATTCTGATTTTGAGATTGGGAGAATCCCTGAGCTTTCGTGAGATTACCTAACTTTCTTCACGATAGAAATACACTGAAGTTGGATCTTGCAGTCGGAGAATTAATCGCGTGGATACCTTAGTATTGAACTCGGATCTGGATTTACTGTAAGGTTTTCATACTTTTATCTCGTTTATTTATTATCGTATAAATATATTCGTTCACAGGATAGATCTGTTGAACACTACCGCAGAAAAATGATACTAAGACGCTTTATTAACGGCGGTTCTGGAAAACCGCTGTTAAATTTATTTTTATGGCGGTTTTTCAGAAAACCGTCATTAAATGTATAATTTAACGACGGTTATTCAAAAACCGCCGTAAAAACTCACCTAATTCTACGGCGGTTATATGTGAACCAACGTAAAAACTGGAGGCCAGTTTATTTGAACATCGGTTCACAAACAACCGCCGTAAACACTTAAAACATCGGTTTGTGAGAACAGCCGTAAACTCGCACATTCTACGGCSGTTATATAAGAACCGTCGTAGAATGTGATAGCATTTAACGGTGGTTCCATTTGAACTGCCGTAAAAATAGTCCGCCATGTCATCGATCCTCGTCTTGCTCAAGCAAGTTGTTTCAACCGTTGATTTGTGTCTCATTCGACGATATGCATTAATTATTAAACTAAAAATAATAATAAATATTAAACTAAAAAAATAATAAATATAAATAAAAAAAACCTAGCCCCCTTTTTGTTCAAAAACAACCAATTCAAAGTGAAATTTCACTCTCTCCTCCATCGAATCTGCAACTAAGACCTCAATTTCTCGTTCAATTTCACTCCGCCGCAATGGATCTGGTGGTCGAAGAGCTCCAATTCCTCATCATCCCCGACATCCTCAAGGAATCAATCTCAATCCCCAAACAATCCCCCAATACCTTCTACCTCATAACCCTAACCCTAATTTTCCCCCTTTCCTTCGCCATCTTAGCCCACTCTCTCTTCACCCACCCCATCATCGCCCAGCTCCAATCCGACTCCTCCACCGACTGGTCCAAGATCCTCACCTTCCAGTTCTTCTACCTCATCTTCCTCTTCGCCTTCTCCCTCATCTCCACCGTCGCCTCGCTCTACACCTCCAAGCCCGTCTCCTTCACCTCCACCATCGCCGTCATCCCCAGTGACTTCAAGCGCCTCTTCATCACCTTCCTATGGGTCTCCCTACTAATGGTCGCCTACAACATCGTCTTCCTAGGGTTTCTCGTGCTCCTCATCATCGCCGTTGACTTGTAGAGCGTTTTTCTCTTCATATTCTCAGCTGTGGTGAGTTTCATCTTGTTTCTAGGGTGCATGTGTACATAAGCGCCCTGCGGCATCTCGCAAGCGTGGTATCTATTCTCGAGCCCCATTACGGGTTTGCAGCTATGAAAAAGAGCTATGAATTGTTGAGTGGGAAAACCCGGACCGGGTTTTTCATCGTGTTCGTGTGCATGGCTGCTTGTGGGATGATCAATGGGTTCTTCGGTTCGGTTGTGGTGCACAGAGGGGACGATTATAGGGTTATGACGAGGATTGTGGTCGGTGGGTTTCTTGTTGGCATATTAGTGATTGTGAATTTGGTTGGGCTCTTGGTGCAGAGTGTTTTCTATTACGTTTTCAAGAGTTATCATCATCAAGGGATCGATAAGAGCGCGTTGTATGATCATCAGTGTGGATATCTTGGTAAATACGTGCCTCTTAAGAGCAGCATTCAGATGGAGAATATGTATGTTTGATGATATTGAGGTTGGTAAATTTCTTTCTTGGGGAAAAACAATGTAAAGTTGGAAACTTCTTTTTAGAATGCTAACGGGTGAACTTGCTGACGAATACATTAATCCCGTTAGCAATCAATTTGTTGACGTCAAAAATGCCGATGGATCTGCCCGTCAGCAAACAATATTTTTTTTTTTGTAATGGAATGAATATTTAGAAAATCACCAAATTGGGTCCTCCACATAATTGTCTTCTACCAAGTACAACTTCGAATCACCTCAATGTGTGTAAATACATGATTCTTTTGTTCAGGACCACTCGTTCGAGGATGATCCAATTTACAAAGCCTTGAATGTCCAGCTTATTGTGCATCAAGAATATGGTTATGAAATAATATATCACAAGGCATCTCAATGTTTGACGGCCCGTGAATATATTTATGAGATGTGGGAGGGTTCGATCCAACATTTACCTAAATATATGGAGGACTTGCAGACATATAACCCACAGAGTGTGGTCGAATGACTCCATAAACCATCAGGAGTTCATGGTTTGGAAGAAATTTTCGGATGAAGCATCACTGTTATGTTACCCCCATCAAAGATATATTAATATTTGAGTTTGGGATTTTTGGACATCAGTTTCATTATGAACCTATGTTGAATTGTGTAATGTTTGAATTTGTAATATTTGTTCTTTATGTTATCGTATTATTTGCTAGTATCTTTAAGATTGTATCAATTACATTTCAAGTAGTTGTGACAAGACCACATATAAATCCATCTGTTTTGATCTTTAGCGATGACAAGAATATACCAAAAACTGTCTTCAAAAAATTGTAGACCCATAAGCCTGGAGTATTGAAATAGATTATCCCCATCAAAATTCACTTGCACACTATTTTTTCCCCATCCAGATGTTAACAAATAACAACGAGTTCCTGTTATCTTAACAATGCACCAAATTTCACTTTTGAATAAGATTTCATTCTTATGATAAATGTTTAACCGAGTGGAGCCTCCATATGAATATTGTGTTGGTTGATCAGCTCTGTGAGAGGAATCTCAATGGATTTTACGAACCGATAAGAGGATTACGCAAAAATATCTAGGAAAGATTTTACCATGGATGACATAACCACCTGGGATAAACTTCTTAGAAAATGAACAAGTACATATGATGTCGTGCAACAAGCACTCTACTTGGGACAACGAAACTAATAAAGTACAAGTATTAGAATGGGTTGTGTATTTTTTGAATGACGTGTATTTTTGGAATGACGTGGAAGGAGATGATGAGTTTACTTCTACATACCTGAAAAAAAAAATGGAGAACCCTTGTTGGGTCTGATGAATTGGTCAACACTATTTATTGAATTACATTTGTCATACCACAACCTTGTTGGAAAACCGTTCTTGCTATTGTAATTATATATTTAATATCAGAGTACTCTAATTATTATTTTTAATCTAATTGTAATATAATTTCAATTCCGTTTAATTTCTTCTTTTCAATTTTAAGTGCGCAATGTAAACTTATATTAGTTGCATTTAAAATTAAATTGTAGAACCACTCGTACTGTCTAAAAGATATGATTTAAATATTTTTATAAGAATATGCATAAGTAAGATTTTTTATTTTATTTTTTTTGAGTTTTAACACGTATCGTTCATAATTTTTTATATCTATTATAAACATTAAAATACAAAAATTTTAACACACATATTTTTAACTAAGTTTTTTTTTTGTTTGTTTTTTTACCTATTTAAAGATGATTTTTTTATATCATTTTCGCCACGAGACGTCGTTTCTATTTGGCATCTCGCATGAATCCTTTTTTGTTTTTGTTCATTTTCTCCCTGGGACACAATATGTATTTGCATCTCACAATTTTTTTTAAGAATTTGACCCCGAGACGTCTTCTCTTGTGGCGTCTCATCCAAAGATTTTTGGATTTTCAGAAAAACCCCGAGACACCAATGAAGATGGCGTCTCGTTTAGGCTGTAAACGAGCCGAGTCGAGTCGAGTTTAGAGAATTTAAACTTGCTCGTTTATTATCAAACTCGAGCTCGAGCTTTTTTTAAAGAAAATATCAATGGCTCGTGAGCTTTTTCGAGTTTAATCGAGCTTAAACGAGTTCAAAAGCTATTAATTATTAATTAATTTATTCTTTACTTTATTACAAAAATAAAATAAAATATTTTTTAAAGTATATAATACACCTACTAAGATACGTAAACAAATAAGTTTATATATATATTTCTATATTTTTCATATGAACAAGTATAAAAATTATAATTAAAACCAAATTATTAATTTAATTTATACGAGTTTAATAACGAACTCACTCTAGAACTCACTAACGAACCCGCTCACGAGCTAACGAGTCGAATACCATGAATCTAGAGTTTGCTCGTTTATTAAATGAGTCTTTTTAAACGAGTTCGAGCGAGCTTTTATCGAGTCGGGTAGCGAATAGCTCACGAACTGTTTGACTCATTTACACCCTTAGTCTCGTTATTAAATTATTTCTTTTAAATAAACTGAGTGGGCTGTCAATGGAGATGGCGACCTGAATTTGCAAGGGAAAATGACATGGATACCTAATTTAGGAATTAATGCCATGTTTATCATCATAGTTAAATAATTACATATATGACTAACCATATATAAATCAATTCCATTTTTACGTGATTTTAATATACACCATGGTATCCTTAAATATCTGATAGACTAACCAAAAATAAAACTAAAACAAATTTCCTAAGTTAAATGTAATTATGACTAAAATATATTTTCTTAAAAATCTCACATATACGATAATTTGAGGCTTGTATATATTTTCTTAAAATATCTCCATCTCTTTCTTCAATCCTGATATTAAACGTTTTCCTAAATTAGCATAATCTATTTTCTCAATCATGGTAATTAATATTAAATCTCTAATTAAATCACTTTTTTTCTCCTCACCATGAAAACATGTATTAGCAGTACCATTTGACGAAGTAAATTTAAAAAATACAATAATAATAATTGCACATTTTACCATCCAAATGTGAAATTGTAAGATCCAAAACAAATGTTTGGGCTCGGCGCTACTTGCCCAACCTCTTTTCCTTTCCTCACCAGATCTCGTGCTGCGTGGACATAGTTGTTTTGGGTTCGCCTGGAATGCTCATCCCATTCACCTCCTGTGATCATTTGGATCTCTCCTCGAATGACCTGGCTCTGTTCGCTCCTTCCTCCGCTTCGTTTACTATCCTGCTCTGTCTTGCCTTGCCGGGGCCGATTATTGCTGCGATAGTCAGACCTGACTTCTTCTCTTCTCATCTTCACATATTCCTTAAGATGCACAGCCTGTACCATTCTCTCCAGCTCCTCCTTCAGATGGGTGCACTGATCCGTGTCATGCCCATACTCGTTATGATATCTACAAAATCGATCTGATCTTTCTTTCCTCGGCTTCTACGAGTAGGTCTTGGGCCATTTGAGATCTGGGTGTCTTTCAATCTCTTGCAAGATCTCTCCCTGGGGAGTTTCCAAGGGCGTGTACCTATCAAAACGAGGTCGTCCCCCGGGCAGGTCTGGCCTAGACCTTTTCACTAGCGTTCTCTCTTCCCTGTCGGACCTTTCCCTCTTCCTTTCTCCTTTGTCTTTGATTTTCAAAGCCTCCTCCAAGTGAATATACTTTTCAGCTCTCTCCAAGAGCTCCCCAAACTTCAAAGCCGGTTTCACAACCAGCGACTGGAAAAACTCGCCTCTCCGAAGGCCTTGCGCCAGAGTTGATGTAAAATGTCGATTTAAATTTGAACTGATGTGAGTTGATTTACGGTTTATGTACAAATGATCTCTATACTTTGATAAACCGATTTGTTAAGAGTTGATTTATAGTTGATTTATTGATGATCACTACACTTTGATACATAATTTGTTATAAGTTGATTCGTGGTTAATTTATGGACACTTTGATAAATAATTTAGTAAAAGTCGATTCATGATAAAAAATAAAAATATATCAATGCAAAATGTAAGGAAATTCAAATTAACATAGGATATACAAAAACTAAACATCAACATAAATATTTTAGGTAAAAGCTTATAACTAAATTATTAACATCAAAATGGTAAATTGAATATAAACAAGCAAAAAAAATAAACTGACAGTATACAGAAGTTGTACAACCCATTCTGAGAAGATGCATGACTCGTATACATTAGATAAACGTAAATAAATCGAATAATATACATTTYTGAAAGTCWACCATTAATATAAGCGGGTGAAATATTTAAAATATATAAAAACTTGAATTATAAAAGCCTACATGAAAGTTATTCGAATTAATATGAGAGGATAATTCGAAGAGAGAATCGAAAGAAAAGTAATTGAAAATTTTGAAAAGAGAAATTGAAAGAGAAATCTCAAACTGAGGATGTAATGGCATATAAAAATTTTGTAAACCCAATTTTGAAACAAAAAAATAAATGTAAAAGAAATCTCCAAGTCAGCATAGGTAAACAACAGTATAAACCTCAAAACCCAATCAAATCTGAGATATTGATATCACCACTAAATAATCATATCTCGACTCTTCATATAAATAACCAACAAATTACAATTCATCAAACATCCATACCGACTAAAAAAATGACAGCCTCAACAATGGCTCTATCATCTCCCTCCTTTGTCGACCAGGCAGTAGAGCTCTCACCGGAGGACTCGGAGATCACCGGAAACGGCAGAATCTCAATGAGGAATAAAGCTTCCAAGAGCGTTTCCTCCGGCAGCCCATGGTACGGCCCAGACCGTGTCAAATACCTGGGCCCATTCTCCGGCGAGCCCCCAAGCTACCTCATCGGCGAATTCCCAGGCGATTACGGCTGAAACACCGCCGGGCTTTCAGTCGACCCAGAAACCTTCGAAACCCCGGCCGATTCGGAATCCTCGAACAACGCTCTGTTGAGCAAGGCCTCCAAGTAGAAAAGCAATCCGTAGTTTCTGGGAAATGAGTTCTTGATATCAATTTGGAGATGATGAAGATTATTCGAATTAATATGAGAGGATAATCGGAGAGAGAATCGAAAGAAAGTAATTGAAAACTTTGAAGAGAGAGAAGTTGAGAGAATAGAGATGGAGAAATACGGTTGTGATAATTCGTCCGCTTAATTCACAATTATTATACCATAAATAAAATGGGGAGAAATAATTAATTCCCTTAAATAGATTATAAATATCCCAAAATTAACGTAATATTAATTTTGACCAGAGTTTCGTAATTTTGAGATAAAATTAAACTCATATTGTAAAAAAAACAATAAAAATAATATAATAAAAACAAAATCTAACCAAAGGTAAATGGAGAAATTTGTTTAAAAAAACAGTACTTCTTGGCATTTTCTCAATTTGCAGAGTGCCTGGACAACAAATAGAGATGGCGTCTCGGTCCATTTTATCAATTTCTCTCCAACCTACACCAATTTGCCAATACCAGTTAATAATTGATTTATTTATTTAATATTTTCGGATTCAAGTACATGACTGATATTAAATGACTTTAAATATAAAAATATTTGTTTATTTGAAACCCTCCAAAATGATTGCAAAATTAACTTTCAAACCCATTGCAAAATGATCAGATTATCCCACACAATGTTATTAAGAATTTGACATAGTCAATTTCAAATCCATCGATCTTATAAAGTCGTAATGAAGTAACATAAAAACTAACTAGTGCATTATTCCATTCATAAATACATAAAATATAGTAAAATTAACTAGATAAATTGTGTGAACCTAATATATTTACTTCAATTTATATTAGTGAATTATGGAAAATTTTCATTTCATTCTCTGTATTGGCCACACTCCAAAAAAGGTACGTGATGTTAGCTATCATCAAACAACGTCTGCTAAGTTGACCACAAAAAAAAAAAAACTAGATCGGACTTTTTTTGCTGACATGGTGTGAATCAATACTTTATTATCATTTTTCTTTAGATTAATTTAATCATTAAGTTGAAGAAAAAATATTAGAGGGTAAATTCATTTTAATCCATCATATTGACCATATTTCAGAAAAATTTCGTGATATTGAACATCCTCAAACCACGTCTGCTAAGTTGGTCAATTGATCAAAAAAATTTCAAAAAGAGTCCGATCAAGGTTTTCTTGTTATATTATTCTATATTTTCTTATCAATTTTTTATAATTATAAATATTAAATTAAAGACAAAAACTTATTTCGCTCTCCTTTTTATTTTTCTATTTTTCTCTTATCTTTCCGTTAATCTAATTAATAAAATTTGAATCAATACAAAAATTAATATAAATCATTTATAAAAATAAA
>BMAC01000089.1:110323-124052 GCA_014905375.1 Phtheirospermum japonicum
GAGACATCTCATTGGTCCACCTATTCCCGAAATGCTCTCACTTGGCAAATCAGCACTAATAGTTAAACACATTTAACAGTAGTGGTGGATATATATATGTGTGTTGTGTGTGGTGTGTGTGTGTGTAGGGAGCGGTTCCGGTGAGAACCATTTCTGGTGTGAGAACCTGCAAACTCAGCTACATATAGTTATATGTACTGCTACTTTGAGCATTATACACTGCTATACTAGTTGTTGTAAAAAAAAAAAAAAAAGGAATTATATCTACTACAATTTCAATTATACACAATGCTACGTATAAAAATTAGTGTTTTGGCGAAAATATTATAACAATATACCATACTGAAAGTGGCAGTACACATAACTATATATTACAGAGTAGGTTCTCACACCAGGATTTAGTTCTCACTTGAACCACATTATATATATATATATATATATATAAGGTGGTTCAAATGGAACCATGTCATTATATGTGAACCTAGGGACTCATCTTGACCATTGGATTGAATAATCTAGATGGTTGAGAACATGACACGTCAGCAGTGTATTTATGGTAAATATTGCATTAAATTAATAAAAAGGGTATTTTCGACATATAACAACATTCATAAAGAGCGCTGAATTGCTCTTTAGAAAGCACTACGGATAAAAAAAAAAAAAAAAAAAGCACTGCGGCTTTATACAAAAAGCATCACAAAATTCATATACAATTACGGAAAAATTCAAAAATTTCAAAAAAACTCAAATATTCAACAAACAATTTTAAATAAAATTTATGTATAATTAAGTAGCAATGTTTTTTTCACATATAATTAGTGCTTTTATAATGTAAGTAGCAATGCTTTTTTCATATTACGGCAGCGCTTTTTTACTACACTAAAACTGCTTTTTCTAAAATTGCATATAATTACACTGTGCAAATACTTGGAGTGCTTTTTCTAATATTGTTAGAGTGCTTTTGAACTACACTAATACTGCTTTTTTGGCCAAACATTCAACCCAAAGGCCGACGCCTTTCTCAATCCAAAACCCCCAGCAAACCGACGCCGGAGCCGTCGCGGGGGCCCAGACCAAAGACCCAACCAACCAAATCTCAGCCACACCGCCGTCACGAGGAACCTGCCGAACCATCGCCACCCCATTCACCGACTGCCGTTCACAGTCCGGCAACCCAAAAGACCCAACCAACCAACCAAATCTCAGATAAAATTACCTAAAGATGACTGCTTCTTTGATGCAACCTCGGAGAGTAAAATCCAATGTAATAATTATTGCACACACACATTTCATTTCACAACATTCAGGCAAAGGTATCTGAAATAAAGTAATAGATATTAAGCAAACAGTTGCTCATTTATTTCTTATATACATAAATCTAAAAATTCGACTACAGTGATATAGAAACAAAATTAAAAGTCAAATCACAAAGCAAACCATATTATGTGAAGAATTCTAATCAATTTGAAATATAAATGCAGCAAACACAAATGTGTTACGGTAATTAACAGGGCGCCGATTTAGCCCGCGAGGCCCTGATCGAGAAGGGCCAGGTTTTCGCCAGCCGGCCCAGGGAGAACCCGACCCGGACCATCTTCAGCTGCAACAAGTTCACCGTCAACGCCGCCCTCTACGGCCCGTCTGGCGGTCCCTGCTCCGGAACATGGTCCAGAACATGCTCAGCGCCGCCAGGCTCCGGGGAGTTCCGCCGCGTCCGCGACTCGGCCATGGACAAAGCTCGTCGAGCGGCTCAGATCCGATGCAGCAGCCAACGACGGCGCCGTCTGGGTGCTGAGGAACGCCAGGTTCGCCGTGTTCTGCATCCTGCTGGCGATGTGCTTCGGGGTGGAGATGGATGAGAGGACGATCGAGGAGGTGGATCAGATGATGAAAACCGTTCTCATGGTGCTCGATCCCAGATTGGATGATTATCTCCCGGTGGCGTGGGGGCGGCGGGTAGGGCTGGACGATTTGGAGAAGAAGGGTTTGGGTGAGAAGTAGTAGGCAAACACGGCTGGGATTTGGGGATTAAATTGAGTGATTGGATTTATGTAATATGACCTAAAAGCCCTTTTCCTTCCATATATATAATTTAATAAATTTAAAAAATAGAAAAAATCTGGTCCACACATTTAATTAGATCTACGGCCTGGATTGGTTCCTAGGTTCGCATATATTGACGTGGGATCTATTTGAACCTAATCCTATATATATATATATATATATATATATATATATATATATATATATATATATATATATATATATATATAATATAAGAAAGATACAATCTTCAATTAATATGTAATAATATTAACGTAAATAGTCAATAATCTCATAATCTAAATTTATATTCACACACACACACACACACACACACACACACACACACACACACACAATATATATATATATATATATATATATATATATATATATTAAAGAAACAAATACTTTTAATATAGATTTTATAACAAAATATAGTAATAATAAAACAAAGAAAATAAATTAAGTTAATATACATGAGTATAAAAATCTTAAGTCCACACATTACTTGAATATATGATTTAAATTAAACACAATGGAGAAATATACATTACTATATAATAGATTTTTATTAAACATAATCGGAGATCTTTTAATTAAACTCAGAATTAATAAAATGCAAAGACTCAAATGTGACGGTCACACGAGTCTTTTATCATGTGACGGAGCCCCAAACCCAATAAATCTGTCTAATCCGACCCAATATGATGGATCAAATCCGGGCTTGAATAGGTATATAACTCTGTCACATGATAAATGATCCATGTGGCCATCACACAGGAGACTTGCTCTTAATAAAATACATATATATGTGTGTGTGTGTGTATATATATAGGGTTGGGTTCAAATGAGAACTCGTCATTATATGTGAACCTAGAGACTCGTCTTGACCATTAGATTGGATAATCTTGATGGTTGAGATCATGACATGTCAGCATGATAATAATGTAAAAAATTGCATTAAATAATTTAAAAGGGTATTTAGGACATCTATCAACGTTTATAAAGAGCACTATATTGCTCTTTAGAAAGTACAACGGATAAAGATCTGCGAATTCAGAATTTTGAAAATAAAACTCAAATCTTCAACAAACCATAACATTTTCAATTTTTATTTGTTTTAAATGAAATATATATCAAATTAATCACATTCTCAAGATCTACGATTTAAGATACATATTTTGTGTTTCGAAACGTAAAAAAATAAAAATAATTAAATTAAAAAACATGAATATTAAAAGCATCGCATATAACTAATTTTAGCACTACAGTACTGTATAAAAAGTACCATGAATCTGGACATAGACTTGCACCATGAATTTGTACAAAAATTTGGAGTGCTTTTCTTATATCGTTGCAGTGCTTTTTACTACATTAAATATTGCTTTTTCGAGATCGCTCACCATAATTCATGGGCAGACCCTTAGTTTCCCAAAAATTTTGGGGTGAATCTGTGGTTTTCACAAAGTTCTAAAATTACATTAGGCCCAACAGTATGTCAAATTCTCAGAATCATTGCCCAAGCCCAAAACCGAATTGCGGGCTTTCGATTCGGGCCTCGTCGGCCAAAACCACCGGCACCAATCTGTAGCCCGTAAAGAGCCGAAGCCTTTGGCAACTATATATATATATGTGTGTGTGTGTGTGTGTGTGTGTGTGTGTGTGTGTGTGTGTGTGTGTGTGTGTGTGTGTATACATACACACATATGACCCTACCCATTTACACTAATTGAAATCTAGCAGTTAACGCATCTTAGAAGACGTCCAACGGTGGCAATCCAGCCTCATAAAACAAACCCCACTATAAAAGCATTGACCCTATTTTTTCGGCCCACATTTCACCACCTCACATACCATAGCTCTATGTATCCTCCAACTTCTCCAGCATGGAGAATTCGAAACCCTTCCTCAACCTCTCCCTCACCATCTCTCATTCAACGATTGAGCTTACCGTTCACACACAACAGCAAACACCAAATTGTTTCGATCTCCATCCGATTTTCACATATATTACACAAACAAAATTCATCCTCCATTTATAATTTTTCTTCTAATAATCATGAACCTATGAAATAGGATAAAAATTAGACCAACCTGATGATCGATCTACATGGGTTTTTGATTAAACAAAAGATGTATGTTGAGTTTTGGACTTTCAAACTTTTTTGAATATGTAATGCTCTGAATTAGGGTTTCTTTATGTTTCGTGTCAGTAGCTTAATGTAGATCTCCATTTTCATTCAATATTTTTGTATATCTCCATTTTCCTCTTACAAAAATCTAACATCTTTTGTGTATTTCAAATTTTAAATTAATTGTTACATGTTGTTTTTAGATGTCTATTGACTTTTGAACTAAAAGGTGTTATTGAACATGTATTTCTTTGACTTAGGGTTTTAGTTCTAAGTTTTGTATATCTTCATTTTTCTTACGAAATCGACACCTTTTGTGTTTTTCATAATTTATATTGATTTTGACTTGTTTGCTTCTAAGTTTTCTACGTCATATGTGGTGTCAATTGTTGATATTTGATAATCTGTAATAATGTAAATATCGGTTTGTATATGTTATATATTTCTATGTTGAGGGCTTCATTATCATTTTATTTATTTTTTTTCCAAATTTATATATGTTAATCACATCCAGTGTAATATTCTTTAGAGATTATGGGTCAGATTCTTACTAAAAGTTCATTTTTCAAGACTCAATTGCAAATAGCTAAGTCACATCAATCTGATTCTAAATTAGTTAAATTCCAACTATAGTAATTGTTCCAATTTTATGAATAAACGGAAATAAGACCATGTTGTTAAGGCCATTATAGGTGTTGCATGTAACCATTCTATACAATAACACTTTACTAAAGAATATATTGTTGTCTTATATTATGAGTATATTTGTGTCATATGGTATATGTTGTTCTTACTACAGTTTGTCTAATATTGCAAGTTCTTTTGATATTTAAAAGGACTATATATGTATGTTCACATGTGTTGAATGTAAAGTAAGTATAAATGTATATGTATGCTATTGCCTTATATTATAAAGAACTTATGTCATCTAAGTTATGTTGCTCTTAGTATAATTTTCATGTTTATTGGATATGTAAAAAGCATTTATATGCATATAACACGTGTATTGAATGTAATGTTAAACACATGTATATGTCTGCATATTATAGAATATTAAATGTTACTCATGATTTCTTGTTTATTGAACTACTGATTTTTAATTGTACAATAAAGATTGCCTATAAAAAACTAATTTACTAAAAAGCCTTTTTTTAAAAAAAAAAATATATGTCTATTCAATTATATTAATACATTATCAAAAGTTGTTGTCTATTAAGATTTATTGAACTTCTAAACCTCAATGTTTAAGAAATGTACTTTTTCTTTTAACTATATTTCTAATAAAGTAGACTGAACAATGAGCACTGAGTTTTAATCAAATATTTTGTACATGATTATTTACTTAATTGTTTTGTTGGGAATAACTACTCAAAACATATTACACATTGATAATATCAAAGTCTGAAATATTTATGTTATATTATCATTCAAGATACTTTACTCACTATGGATCATGTTTGGACTAATCAACATTGAAGATAAGACAGACAAACAAAATACAGTAAGTGTCTTGCTTTCGAAAGGGATATTTCTACAATAGACCTAAATGATAATTATTTTAACTACTTTTAAAAGCAAATTTATTCTATCTCTAAGTTTATATACCTATTTGATAGTAATTGATCTAGTAGATCCGATCCATATAACCAGAATATATATATGTACAATAATATATATTGCTGTTCTAGAGCCCTTAGTTTATATACGTTATTGATATTCAGTTCATAATTCATATAAGGGTAAATCTCATTTTCGGTATATAAAGTATGATAAATTTTCAGTTTCAGTACTCTAAATTTGTAAAGTATACCGCTTTGTGCAATTGCATTCTTTTTCAAGGTTTATGTAATTTCTTGATAGTTTTACCTTATTCCCAGGGACTATTGCTTGAGGCATTAATTTAATGTTTAGATTAATCGGAATTAGAATGGCCTCTTTCTTTTTCTTCTGAAGTTTTAATTGATCAATTTAAAGATAATTAAAAAACAAGAGATTTGATTTTGTATTACACCTTTCACAAGTAAAAACATTTCAAACGCTCTTTAACATTTGTAAAATACTACAATCACCCTCTTACATATAAAACGTAATCAAACCTCATTTTTATTTTAAATTTAAAAAAAAAATTATGTTTTTTTCTTTGTAATTTGCTCAAATCTCAGTGGTCCTTTTGTAATTATCACATCAATTATATTATGCAACTTTCAGGTTTTTGGGACCAGGTGGTCGTCCATCTTCTACGTTGAGAGAATTGCTAGAGTTAGGAGGCTATCTTTAGCGGGTTGCTTCTTTACAAACTACGCATGGCCGATCAATTGTTTGTTCAATGGCCACATCTCAAGAGTAAATGTTCTCGGGCTAATTATGTTGGTCGTCTTATGTAATGTCTCGATTCTTGCTCCTTCAGTGAGGCAGAAATCAATGAAAATAAAGTCTATATTTTTCTCGGCATCTGCATATTGATAATATCGTGCATAATGTAGGTTTTCAAAATTTAAAGATAACATTATTTTTTGAGAAAAATCTTTTTTACCTCCTGAACTATGACCATTTTGACACTTTGCCTCCTAAATTTTCTTTTCGTGCAAATTACCTCCTAAACTGTACGAATTTTGCACTTAACCTCCTGAACTCCAATTATTGGTGGAACTTTTGGTCGAATCTCACTCGTGTGACATGCACGCTTACATATAAGGGGTAAAACCGACTTTCCATCTCTTACTTATGACTCCTTCTCAAAATAATGGCACATAAGTATAATATACGTTATATATTATAGTTATTATATATAGTATTTATAATATATATATATATATATATATATATATATAATTTCGATTTGGTTTGGTTTAGTTTGATTTGTATTGTTTTATTATTTTTTAATACTATAAACCAAATCAAAATATCGATTTATTTGTTTTTAAACTAACTCAAATTAATTTAAATCATAATTTTCAGTTTGGTTTTGCTCGGTTGGATTGGTCTAGTTAGTTTTTTCTCTTCTTTCTTTCTTTCTTTTTTTCTTTTTTAGTTCTACCCACTATCTAAAGTAGAATAGTAACATCATACAGGATTAATTGCAAAATCTACCCTTGATATTTAGTTTAACTACCCAAGGAAAAAAAATCCACATATCTTTTTTTACTATTAAAAATAATGCCATTGACATTTGTAATTTACGTAACACATTACTCCCTCTTACGTTGATTCCTAATTATAAATGATGATAATTGATTTTATTTCTGTAATTTATGCTAAACCTAGGAGTAGTTTCTGTAATCAAACCTATATCAGATTTCTGTAAGCAATTTGTCTATTTGGTTTCCTATTGGCTGAAATACACACAAGGATGAATCTTTTGCCCACCACTTTATCATTTTTGTCACACTATACATGCATGTATGTTAATGCTATCATCTTTTGCCTTCTCATCAAGCACCATAACACTCATCCTAACAGAAACCAACATCCAAATCAAGAATCACATGCACTAATTTTATATAATTACTCAATCCACAATATACATATATCATCACAAAGATTGCACTTCATAATTAACCAAACTCCATCTCCACCACTAATTAGAGAGTGATATTAAAGCCCGCCATGGCGAATCGGGCCCTTTTTTATTCAGAGCTCAAGACACAATGGCGTATACGGTCCCGTTGGCCGCCATGAACCTGACGTGGTTCGCCAAGATAGCCATCACCACCGCCTACCGAGCCGCCGCTCGCCGGAGCCACCCTCGGTTTCACCTTCGCAAACATCACCGGCTTTTCCGTCTTGAACGGGCTCTGCAGCGCCGTGGAGCCCATCTGCGGGCCAAGCTTTTGGCGCCAAGAATTTCAAGCTTCTCCACAAGACACTTGTCATGCTCCATCTCTTTACTCCTCGCATCATCGGTCCCCATCGCGTTCCTTTGGCTCAACGTCGACACGATTCTCATCCGCTTCGGCCAACAATACGATATTGCAATCGTGGCGAAAGAAATATTTGAATCTATATGTTGCCTGATTTGGTCATAAACCGTCCCGATCATGATCACCTCGGCCCTGGCGGTGGTTTTGCACGTCCCCGGTCAACGTTTTTCTTTCCCGGGCTTTCGGGCTCGAAGGGATATCGATGGCAGTGTGGATTACCGATTTTGTGGTCGTATCGTTGCTTGGGTTGTACGTTTTGGTGTCCGAGCAAAAAAAAGGCGGGGAAATGGGATGAAGGGGGTTGGTGGGAACAAAAAAACCGGGGATTGGGTTCGGCTGGTCAAGCTTTGCGGGCCGTGCTGCCTCACGATGTGCCTCGAGTGGTGGTGCACGAGATACTAGTCCTCCTGACGGGCCGTCTCCCGGACGCGGCCCGGTTGGTCGGGGCCCTAGCCATCGTCTTGAACTTCGACTACTTGGTCTTCTTGGTCATGCTGTCCCTCGCGACATGCGCGTCGGGTGCGCGTGTCGAACGAGGTCGGCGCGGGCCGGTCCGGCCCGCCCGCCGTCGGCTCGCGTTTGCCTCGGCGTGAGCGTGATCTCGGGGTTCCTAGGGGGTCGGCGAGGGGTGTGTGGGGCCCGTTGTATACGCACGACGAGGGGATCGTGAGGAGCGCGAGGAGGTTGATGGTGATTATGGCGGGCGTGGAGGTGGTTAACTTCCCGTTGGCGGTGTGCGGAGGGATCGTGAGGGGAACGGCCCGGCCGTGGCTCGGGATGTATGCGAATATGTGTGGGTTCTATCTGCTGGCCTTGCCGTTGGGAGTGGTTTTAGCCTTCAAGATGGGATGGGGTTTGGGGGGTTCTTGGGTGGGGTAGTGGCGTGTTTGGCTATCATTTTGGGTGTTTGTTGCGAGGATTAATTGGGAAGATGAAGTTGACAAGGCACAAATACTCACTTCTTGTGATCATGAACAGAATGAGGATGATGAGGATAATCGGAGGAACAAGAAACCGTTGAATGTTGTTGCATTATGATGATGTGTTTGGTTTAGATTTGAAAGCAAAGATATTATGCATTATATTATATTTTTACCAAGCCATAGTGGCTGTATAATCTCTTTTTTCCCACATAATACTAACATTAGAAAACTAATGCTGAAATTCGACATTAATATTCTACATCAACGTTATTACAATCTAATTTGTGTTAAGGATCAAGAAGAGTCGAGATAAATTAAATAAATGATACAATTCATTCATGAGCTAAAATGGGTTCTGTTGGGGGTAGCCGACCGTCGGACACTCATGATTGATCGGGTTTGTGAGCGCAGCAGAACGCCAAGGGCAGAATTGTCTTTTTTTTTTTTCGTCGAACTTGTTGAGGGCCCGGACAGCAGCCAGGCTGTCCGTACTTAGCCACTCTTTCCTCTGTCTTCAATTTCTGGCCCCGGTCTGAGAAACCCAACCGCAGCAGCTTGCTCCGGCCGACTGCACGGACAAACCTCTTGTCGTCACTCCAGATATCCAGCAATACTCCGGCCGCTACTTTTTCTCGTCGGTCACCGGAACGGAGCAGGGCCGTAGATCTGAGAACCGGCTCAGATCTCCACAAACCGCCCCCTTTCTCACAGCAGTAAAACCGGCTCCCCGGAATTCCAAAACCACCGCCGTCGACAGCTGGTAGCTCCTCGGACGACGACCCAAGGCGGCGCACCGGACCCCCGTTGACCCGAACCCTAGCCACCACTCTCACTCAAACCTCACTCTCAAGATGATCATGTTATCTCCACTAGCAGGTTTCTATTTTCCGACGAGGAGGAAAAACGAGAAGGGTGAAGATCAAAGATCGGGAGCAAATTAGTAAATATGAAATTAGGAATGTAATGAAACTTACCTATAATGCCTTATTAATCATATAAAAATTATCGTTTTGTCCCTGTTGCTGCGGAGCAAATTGCTCCGTGTAGCATTATATATATATATAGTATATATATATTAATATATATATATTATTATATATAATATGTATATATATATATATATATATATATATATATATATATAATTTCGATTTGGTTTGGTTTAGTTTGATTTGTATTGTTTTATTATTTTTTAATACTATAAACCAAATCAAAATATCGATTTATTTGTTTTTAAACTAACTCAAATTAATTTAAATCATAATTTTCAGTTTGGTTTTGCTCGGTTGGATTGGTCTAGTTAGTTTTTTCTCTTCTTTCTTTCTTTCTTTTTTTCTTTTTTAGTTCTACCCACTATCTAAAGTAGAATAGTAACATCATACAGGATTAATTGCAAAATCTACCCTTGATATTTAGTTTAACTACCCAAGGAAAAAAAATCCACATATCTTTTTTTACTATTAAAAATAATGCCATTGACATTTGTAATTTACGTAACACATTACCTCCCTCTTACGTTGATTCCTAATTATAAATGATGATAATTGATTTTATTTCTGTAATTATGCTAAACCTAGGAGTAGTTTCTGGTGAGCACTCGTGTGACTTGTTAAAATAATGTTCACATTAATATATGTATACACGTAGGGATTTGGAAACCTACATAATAAATTGTTCAAATAGGTGAATTATACCAATAATATTAATAAATTGTCTTTAAAAAAACAAAAAATAACGACCAAAGAAAAAGCGGAACACACCCGGACGCCAATATATGGTTGAAAAAAAAAAAAAAAAAAAGAAGTTCAAATAAGAGAAAATTTATAGGAATGAGAGTTCAATTAGGAGAGAATCTATAGAAAATGGATAGTTTCAATTAATAATAAGAATTTACTTTTATCGAGTATATTTATATATATTTTAATTGTTTCCTTTAATTTTGTTTTCCATAAAATAAAAGATATATTAAATTTCTATTCATAACAATTAATAAAGGGCAAGAGAAGGATAGCAGCCGAAGAGAGAGAGAGCTCAAAAGGTTAGAATGAGCTAGGGTTTCGGGTGAGGGGATATAAGGGGGTGAAGAGTGGCCCAAATTCAAGACCTAAAACGGACGACCAAGATTATATCGTAGGTGGATCCGGATCGCCCGATCCGGTTGAATCGGGTCGAGGCCTTGGGCTGCCAACTGATGGGCTGTGGTAATGGGCCGGGATTTAAATCAGGGACTTGGGCCAAATTATAACAATCTCCACCTTGGCCCAATATCGGTTTACTGCTTATGGTAGCCTTTTGGATCTCATCATCGCCGTATGCCCCTTTTATTTCCTTTTCAACATCTTCGCCATCTCCAACAAACCTGTTCTCAACACACAAGTTAGTAACAGGAAAAATACAAACTTATAGCCAACAGACAGGCTATAACAAACAACACAAGCCCAAGAGAGCCTAATCACAAGAATCAAAATTTAAGGTTTCAAGGCATGATTCAAACTTCTCAACGGGCAGACACTTGGTTCCCATATCAGCGGGATTCGATTCAGAAGGAATTTTTTCAAGAAGAACTATACCTTTGGCGACCACATCTCGGATAAAGTGGTACTTCACATCAATGTGTTTAGTTCGATCATGAAAAATAGGATTCTTAGCCAATTGGATAGCGGACTGGCTATCAGAAAATACGACGACATCACCATCATGCATGGAAATTTCAGAAAGTAAACCTTTTAGCCATATGGCCTCTTTGAAAGTTTCAGTAATCGCAACATATTCAGCTTCGGTAACCAAAAAGGCAACCACACGTTGTAACTGCGATTTCCAACTAATGCACGAGCCACATAAGGTAAACACATAAGATGTAGTCGATTTTCTATTATCCCTATCATTAGCATAATTAGAATCCACATAACCTTTCAACACACAATTTTCAGACTTAGAAAATTTCAAACCAAGATTAACAGAGTGTTTTAAATAACGGAGCAACCATTTAACAGCTTCCCAATGAGTCTCACCAGGGTCAGACATATACCTACTCAAGCAACTCACAGAATAAGCAATATCAGGCCTAGTACTAACCATTAAATACATAACAGAACCTATAGCACTAGCATATGGCACGTTTTTCATATATTCAATATTTTTTTCATGAATGGGAGACTGTTGTTTACACAGCAGAAAATGATCAGCAAGTGGAACATTAACATTAACAGGTTGGGCATCCAACATAAAGAATTTACTCAAAATCTTCTTAACATACGAAATCTGATTCAGAAAAATAGTCGAACGTTTTCTATCCCTCACAATGTTCATGCCAAGAATTCTTTTTGGATCTCCTAAATATTTCATGTCAAATTTAGCACTTAGACAATTTTGCACATGCTCGATAGACTTAATGCAAGAACTAATCAACAGCATGTCATCAACATATATCAACAAGAAAATAGGTACCTTAGCATCAACTTTAAAATACAAGCAAGTATCAAACAAACTTCTTCGAAATTTTAAAGAAAGCATGCACTCGTCAAATTTCTTGTTCCATTGTCTAGGAGATTATTTTAAACCATACAAAGATTTCTTAAGCAAACACACATGATCAGATTTCGATTTATCAACAAAACCGTCAGGTTGACGCATATATATTTTTTCATCCAAATCGCCATGCAAAAACGCAGTCTTAACATCCATTTGTTTTAATTCCCAATTAAACTGAGCACATAACGCAAGCATGATTCTAACAGTAGTAAACTTCACAACAAGAGCAAAGATTTCGGTATAATCTATCCCTTCCCTTTGAGTAAATCCCTTAGCAACTAAACGAGCTTTAAACCTAACAGACTCACATTCATCCTTAACCTTAAACAACCATTTGCAATCAACAATAGAGCAATTATCAGGTTTTGGCACAAGGATCCAAGTATTGTTAACATGCAAAGAATTCATTTCCTCATTCATCGCATTTAATCATTCAACAGAGTGCACAGATTTCAAAGCATCGTCATAGGACTTAGGTTCACTACTATCAATAGAATCAAATACACTACAAGCAAAGGAAGCCATATGATAATCATTAAATTTAGAAGGTCGATTAACAGTATTCCTTCTAACCCTATCTCTAGCAAGTTGATATCCTTCTAGAGTCTCATTTTCAAGCACATTATCATAAGGCACATCATGCAAAGTGGTAGCATCAGCATTTTCAGCAATTAAATCAGCATTTTCAGCAGGGAAATTAGGCGAATCAGCATGTAAATCAGTTAAAGTTTCAGTTTCAGCATGCATATCATCAGAATTAATTAAACTTGGTGATTGCTCCACCTCACTCGGAGCCGTATCAGATTCATTAACATGCATAGGAGCAGACAAACACAGGAACTCAGATTCATTAAAAGTGACATCACGACTAATCACAACCTTAAAACCGGGTTCACTCCTAAGCCACAATCTATACCCTTTGACACCATCGGTATAACCTAGAAAAACACATTTTTTCAACCGAGGTTCAAGTTTATCACCCTTTTGATGAACAAAAGCAGCACAACCAAAAACTTTCAAATTCGAGAAATCAATCTTACGACCGGACCACACATGCTCAGGAAACTTACCATTCAAAGGCACAAAAGGGGATCTATTTATCAAATAAGCAGCAGTTAAGACAGCTTCACCCCAAAACTTTTTAGAAAGACCAGAACAAGCAAGCATACATCTAACT
>BMAC01000089.1:136179-155612 GCA_014905375.1 Phtheirospermum japonicum
CAACTAGAAGAGATAAATCCGAACAAAATTAAAAATTAAATCAATAACAGATGGAATTTACTCTATCCGTCTCTATAACCTACTGAAGCAAGATCCAAGTAAGGAACAATATTGTATTTTGTCACCAAGCAAAGAGTTTAAAAACTCTAATTTTTAACATCATTCATTTATCAATTACAAAGGCAATATTTAAAGTTAACACTTGATCCTCTAAACAAAAAAGGTGAGAAAAAAATACACATTATTGAGCACCCAGCAAAAAGATCCATTAAAATCTAGCCTCTCAAGGATGTAATCAGACTATATTATAAATAAAAAACAAAAAAAAAAGCCCTCCATCCTAGACTTGTGAAAAAGGGTTTACTTGGATGCCCAATTGCTTAATCCAAATTAAAACATCTATAAAACCAATAAAAGGGCGAAAAAAACTACCCTAATAATATTCAAGTATAATTTCCGCAGTCAGAGCTTCAAGCCCTAGTCTTGTGTAGCAATGGCGTGAAGACAAAATCAACGAATAAAATTAAAACTCACCTTGTAAGAGCTGGCGAAGGCGGGCTGCGACGGTGGGCGGCGAAGGCGAAAGCGGGCTGCGACGGTGGGTGGCGAAGGCGGGCTGCGATGGTGGGCGGCGAAGGCGAAAGCGGTCGGCGGTGGGCGGGATGCGGCGGTCGGCGGTGGCTGAGGAGAGCTCTCTTCTCTTTTTTTTTTTTTTTTTTTTCTGGCCTTCTGTTCTCTCTTTCTCTTCTTCTTTCTTTCTTTCTGTTCGGCTGCACAAAGGAACAGCGGGAGGCGCCAGCTTGTTTAATTAAGGCAACAATTCCGAGGGCATTCATAACCTCGGTTCTTACTATTTTTTTTTATTTTTTTTTATTTTTTTTAATTAGAAAAATCGAGAGAATTACTATTCCCTCGGTTTAAAGCCGCGGTTTGAAATCGAGGGATTATGTATTCCCTCGGTTTTTACTTTCTTTTTTAATTAAAAAAATCAAAAAAAATAATAAAATAATAGAATTTGTTTTCGGGGCGCTGAGACGCACTCCTCCCTGTCCCGGTCGTGAAATGATAAGATTTTTTTACTATTTTTTCGAGTTTTTTTTCATTTTTCATTTAAAATCGAAAAAAAATAGAAAACGCCTACTAAACGATCGATGTCCGACCTCCGTGGTTCCACGACGCCGAGACGCACCCCTCCCCGCCCCGGTCGTAATTTCTTAGGTTTCGTTTCTAATTTTTTACTTATTTTTTTATTTTTTTGAGTTTTTTTCCATTTTTCATTTAAAATCGAAAAAAAAATAGAAAACGCGTGCTAAACGATCGACGCCCGAGTCAAAACCACCCCACGTGCCTAACATGATAGGATTTGTTTCATTTTTACGATTTTTTTTTAATTCTTTTTAATTAAAAAAAAAACGAGGGAATACATTTTCCCTCGATTTCAAACCAAGGGAACATCAATTCCCTCGGTTTCAAACCGAGGGAATATGTATTTCCTCGTTTTTTACTTTTTTTTAATTTGAAAAAAATCGAAATAAATCAAAGAATATATAAAAAAATAATGAAGAAATAGGATTTAAATCCGGGGCGCCGAGACGCACCTCTCCCCGCCCCGGTCGTGAAATGATGGAATTCTTTTATATTTTTTACTATTTTTTCTATTTTTTCGAGTTTTTTTTTCATTTTTCATTTAAAATCTAAAAAAATAGAAAACGCCTACTAAACGATCGACGCCCGACCCCCGTGGTTCCACGACGCCGAGGCGCACCCCTCCCCACCCCGGTCGTGAAATGATGGGATTCGTTTATATTTTTTACTAATTTTTCTATTTTTTCGACTTTTTCATTTTTCATCTAAAATCGAAAAAAAATAGAAAAAGCGTACTAACCGATCGGCGCCCGATCCTCGTGGTTCCACAACGCCGAGACGCACCTCTCCCCGCCCCGTTCGTGATTTCTTGGGTTTCGTTTATATTTTCTACTAATTTTTCTATATTTTCGAGTTTTTTTTTCATTTTATCATTTAAAATCCGAAAAAAATTGAAAACGCGTAGTTATCGATCGAAATGAGTGCTTAATGAGTCTGATCAATTCTGAAGTGGGTGAGCTTGTGAAAACCGATCTCTTAGAATCTAATGAACTCATCTAAAATTGTTTCTTCAAATGGGTTTTCAATCACTTGCTTATCCTAAACATATTTTTGGAACTTGGTAAACATACGATTTTAATACATAATTCAACAAAAGGATCGAAAAAATAAAATAAATAAATGGCACTTTACCAGCGCCAGTCTGAAATGAAAATTTTTGAAAAATTTTCCAAAAAGGCCTCAATAAATTGTCCCTCCTTTTGGATATGCAGAGTAACAAAAGTAGGGAGATGGAGGAAAAAAAAAAAGGGGGGCTTTGAGTTTGATGAAGATGGAAAAGGGTTTTTGGGAAAAGGAAATCTAAAATTGGGTTGTACCAACATAATCCATCTGAACATTACACTACAGTAATGGAGGGAAAATGAAAAGTTTTGCCGCTCATATTTTCTTACGCATAATTTGCTTTCTCTCCATTTCTCAATCGCGTTGTCCATTTACAAAAGAAAAAAACCCAATAAATAATCATCAAATCCTAATAAAATGGATTTAAATAGTTTAGGAGGAGAGGTATCTAAATAAATAATATAATTAATTTAATAAAAAATGAAATGTATACAAGAGAACATAATTAAAAATGAATTTTTTCCCGCTGCTTTATTTTTTTTCCTTTTTAAAGTGTTTCTTTTTCCTTTTTTTAGTTATGATGAAATTTGAAAATAAGGAGGACTCAATTATTGTTAATTAGTTAATTTATGCTAACAACCTATGAAAAAATATTTTAATAGTTGAACCAACTTTCAATCTCAATTACTTTCGTAAATTTTTGGGTTTTTTTTTTATTTTTTACTAATTTTTCTATTTTTGGATAAGCACGTGCTCGTTGGTATTTTTCGATCGAAATCGGGTCAAAACCACCCCACGTGCCTAAGATGATAGGATTGGTTTCGTTTTTAAGATTTTTCTATTTTTTTCTTTTTTTTAAAAAACTGAAATTTTCGAGGGAATGTGAACCCTTTGTTTAAAACCGAGGGGATACCTTTTCCCTCGGTTTCAAACTGAGGGATTAGACATTCCCTCAGTTTTTGTTGAATTTTTTTCAATTTTTAAAAAATAAAAAACCGAGGGTTTATAGTTCCCTCGGTTTTAAATCGAGGGAAGGCTTAGTCCCTCGGTTTGAAACCGAGGGAAAATCCTCCCCTCGATTTTTTGTAATTTTTTTAAAAAAATAAAAATAATAAAATTTCGAGGGATATTTATTTCCCTCGATTTTCCCGAGGGCTATGTTCCCTTGGAAATCTCTCGGTTTTTCCTTCGGTAACTATGGCGGCAAAAAGTGGCGCCGTATTTTCGAGGGGAATTCCGAGGGAATATTTATCTCTCGAAAAAACCGAGGGATTTTATAATCCCTCGGTTTTTCCCTCGAAAAATACCGATGGGAACAGTTCTCTCGGTTTTTCCCTCGAAAAATTGTTGTTTTTTTGTTGTGATCAATAATAAAAAAAAAGCAGGATATTTTGTAATTTTATTTTATAATTTGGCCGAGTAGATGTATTTTAACAGTGAACAATATCAGATATGTTTTTTAAAAATTGTCTAAAATAATAATATATTAAAAAAATAATTATTTCCATAGATAAAAAAAAATTACATTGGGATCATAATTGATTAGCCCATATCTTAGAGGATTAGAGATCAAAAATGACATTAGGATCGTAATTGATTAGCCCAAAATCTTAGAATTATGTCTAGTATGATAGAACAAGACTTAAATACAAATATTAGAATCAGAAATTTATCATGGATTTTTGTTGCCATGGACTTTTTTTGTCATTTCAATTTCACCTGCAAAATTTCAGGTCAATATAAATCCATTTGACTTGTTGAATCACTAGTCAAAGTTTCAATTTTTAAAAATTTTCACACAGAAATCAAAAATTTATTGGTCGAATTCGGCCATCTCTGAAATTCGTCTAACTAACAAATTTCAAGTTAATTGGGCATTTGCCTTGTTGAATCACATATCAAAATTTCAATTTTTACAGTTTTTTCACACAAACTTCCAGCGTCGATTACGGCCAGATCCTGTGTCCGTTTAATATGAAATTTTTACGATTGATTTATGTTATCAATTCGAATATACCGAAAAAATTTTAAATCATTGAACTCTGTTTGCCCAATTGGATTCCCGGTCAAAGTCTTGATTTTCCAAATTTTTTATACAGAAAATCATAAACTTACGGCGTTGATTCCGGCTAGCTACGAATTACGTTTAATTTGAATATTTTACTATTGATTTTTGTTATCATTTTGAGTCATCCTGAAAATTTTCAAGTGAATCGTAGTTTGTTTTTTCAATTGAATCGTCAGTCGAGATTTTGATTTTCAAACTTTTTCACATTAAAAATCAGGAAACTTTCGTCGTCGATTTCGACCAACTCTGATATCCGTTGAACCAGAATTTGTCACATTGAGTTCTTACTATTATTTCAAGTCAAATGGTATTAGACTCACTGCCGGTCGCCATCGTTTTCGATGAGCGACCGAAAAACCTAGATTCACGACAAGTTCGATGCCCAATGATAAGATTACCACAACTAGTAATCTTAAAATTACCACAACAGCTAATAAATTATCACAATCAATAATACTAAGATTACCGCATATACATTAATATAATGTAAAATTACCACAACCAATAATATTAAGATTACCGAATAGAATAATATAATCTAAAATTATCACAACCAATAATACAAGATTATTACATATAGTAATGAGATTATTAATAGTTGGTATAAGATTACCACAATCAGTAATCTAAAATACAAAAACATAATTATTGCAGTAATTAGATTACCACAGGTAGTAATCACATATCCACAGTAATCTAAGATTACCAAAAATATTAATAACATTCAGTAATAAGATTAACACATCAGCCGAGAATCAAGAAGCTGAAGCTGTGGAGCCTCCGGTTAAGAAGCAGTGTGTTGATGCAGATGGGCCAAGTATTGTGAACGTGTCTAAAAAGGCAGAGGAGAAATCTGTTTATAAGATAATCGAAGTTGAGCTAACGGAACTCGGTGATAAGAGCAAGGTGAGTTCGAAAATATGTGTTGTACTTTTTTCTTTGAAGTTATGCTTTTTAGTATTTTTTATAATGGCAGTTTTGTGATAAGAGCACAGTGAGGCATATTCATTGTTGTCGTCTTGGTAATAATAATACATTTTCTGAATTGTTTGAGCAGAGGCGTTTTAGTAAACTTGACACGAGATGTATTAGGGTTGAGTTTATACAAATGCTCAAGAGAGATGGAGACCCCACTCCAAATGACATTGTCCACCACATGATGGCTTCACTTGCTTCGACCGAGAAGCACGTATCAAGGTTCTTTCATAGACATGTTAATTTTCCCTTTTTATTTATTTATTTCAATAGAGTGGTCAATAATAGGGTTGGAATATGTACAATATTTTGTGAAGAATAGGTTTTTGTTAAGAGTGCCTCCATTTGAAGTATCATGCTACATCAGAGGAGGATATACAGCGAGCTATCCACTCTTCTTCCCTCTTGATGATGGTATCACCATCAGTATCAGTAATGCGTGATTTTCCCATCCAACAAGTATGGTTCTCCACGCTCGTTCATCAATGGACTTGATGTGCAACCTCATCCTTTATTTCCAGTGAGGATAGTTCTCGCCATTAAGGATCGGAGGTCGAGGATTTCTTTAAGCATCCATAGCGTCCTACAAAATAAGGATCGGTATACTTAGTACGTCAAGTATCTGGCTCTGGATGCAATTGTAGATTTGTAAGTCTATGGTTATGAAATAAGTATTAGTAAATAGATGTTAAGTCTGGTGTTAATGACACCAGAATTGACACTAAACAGTATTTAAATAATAAGCAGTGGAATAATTAATAAGAATAAAAGAACACAGCAAATTAATTTCGTCCGTAAACAACGTGCTTACGAACTGCGTATACAAACGCGAAAACTATATTACTTCAATTTGTTTAAGATCAAATACAAAATCATAAAATAATATATGAAAAGATTAGCATCAACACTGATACTAAATACTTGCAGCCACGCTATGATGATCTTCTCCGTCGATTACGCAATTTCAAAGATGTATGAATCGTGGATCGCGGCTTCAAGACTTACTTGTACTTGTGTTCCCTTGCGTTTTGTGAAATCTGCTGCGTGAAAGTCGTAGTCCTTTGCACAGCTGCTTCTACTCTTAAATAGACAAGAGTCTCAACCTTGATAAACAAGCTAACTAACCTAAACTCTATCTAGGAAACAAAATAAAAACCAAATATAAATTTTTAATATTTTTGGCCCAGAAAATACAAATAACAACAAAAGAAAAATAAGATAATTATCGTCAATAACATTCCCAACAGGAAATAAACATTTCCTTAGGTTGCATTACAAAAGAAAAATAAGATAATTATCGTCAATAACATTCCGAACAGAAAATAAACATTTCCTTAGGTTGCATTTCGATGGGAGGATTTGGGTATAGGATCAATTTTAATTAACTCCAAATAATAAGAATCAATTGAAATCCTCCAAAATAATTGTAAAATAACCTACAAAGATTCAAACGCATACCCATTGCAGAATGATCAGGTTATTCCACACAATTTTATTAAGAATCTGACATACTCAATTTCAAATCCATCGATCTTATAAATAATGCCTTAATGAAGTAACATAAGAACTAATAATTAGTACATTAATCCATTCGCAAAACATAACACATAGTAAGATTAACTAGACTAGATAAGTTGTGAGAACCCAATATATTTTCTTCAATTTATATCTTGATTGCTATCTCCCGGAGGCAATTTCCCCTGTAAGAAGGATGAAAAGAAAGTAAGCGCACGTTGAGGTTGATAACTTGGAACAAAATGCCCAGCTCCTCTTATGGTCACAAATGTTGCATTTTCATATCCAACCGCATATCCTCCCACCTGTGACACACAAATTAAGCCATGGAGAAAATGATAAATGTCATGCTGTTTAAGAGAATGAATGACATAATTACAAAACAGTCCGATAGTTTTTCGGCCATTTGTTCATATACAAAAATGTTTTTTAGCCATTTGTCAATTTGGCCATCTTTTCTTGACTTCTTGGAATTGATACACTTCTCAAATCTAGGAAATAATTTTTGTATATACAAGAAAATGTACTGTACTAATTTTTTACTGACCAAATATGGAATAGAAGTATAACTGACATATTTGCTCAAAATGAGTAAAAAAATCTATCTTTTTCAGAAAAGGCTAAAAAATCAAGTTTTAAGAATATAATACGAATGACCATTTGCCATATTAACATATTATATATGATGAAGAGGATGCAATCTGAGAGAAAAACAAAATATTGAGGTCACCATTTGGAAGAAAGTTAATTTCTTACTTCGTGCTTGGAGTACCAAGGGTACCATGGGGTTTTTACAGGTGCCCCAAGCTTGGCCATCGAATACATTGTTGGTGTCACTGGAATTATACCATCTACATCACCACTGCACATATATTCAAAATTTACACCAAATTTAGTGCATGCTGTTGATACAAAGTTTTCATTGGGACTTTTACTTAGTTAAGGTTAAATTACAAAATTTTCCTGTTTGATTTAATCTAATAAAATTTAATTAAAAATAAAAAAGGAAATCAGCAATATGTTAAAATTAGAAATACAGATTTGTAAAATAGAAACAAAAATCAAATGGGGTGTTTTTAAATTTGAAAGATAGTTGAGATTACTATTTGTAACATATGAATTGATGAACGAAGGATAATAGTGAATAACTAGCAATATTAATTAATGTGCAGACCTGTAGATCCAAACGCTAATAATGCCGCTGGCCATCAGCTTCTTGATGACAGGTGACACAGTGTCAGGGCTGTCCGTCCAATTTCCACCCACGGCGTCGCTATAAATTAATTAAAAAGTCACTTTAATTATAAACTAGAAGATGTTGCTATGAAAATATATATATTTATATATAGTGCAATAGAATATATTGTTTAGTATATATATACTTGCAATCCTGCCATGGCCCAGGAATTGATCCAGTGATGTTAGCGTGAAGAGCCTTTTGCACTTGAGGTGTATTCAAATAGGTGAATACATAATCGTCCGAGCACGGATCATAACTAGATATCTGCTTCAACAGAAGAAGAATGCAAGTAAATTATATTAGATTCCTGTTTGGTGGGCTAAATTGTTTTGCCATGTCACTAGTCCGAAGAGATTAGACTAATTTTGCGATTCGCTTGTATTTTTGGTGTGTGAGAACTTGAGAGTTGATAGCAAAAGTATAAATAATCAGAAATCTAAAGCAACCCTCATGGTTGAGGAATACCGATGGAGCTGCAGTTGAAGGTGAATCACATAATGGAGCATAAATATTATAAATATCGATGTCGCCTGAGTCTGTGTTAGCTTGATCCGCGTAAGCTAGACAGGCTTTTGAAACCGTGGCAAGTGAAGAAAAGTTGCAATGTTTTATGATGCCCTGGTGAGTTTCATCAGATATGAGGGCACTAGTCCAGAAATGATCGTACGCACCTGCCCACCTATCTGTAAAGTCGGTATACGCATTCCCAATCTGAAAACAAATTAACAATTAAAGCTCACATTAATTCATCACCTGCTTCTAACACGTGTAAATATAGTAAACAGTTAGGAGCATATTGAACTTACAGCAATCCCTTTCAAGTTATTGACGATTGGTGATTTTGTTCTCTTCAAGGATTAAATGAGCGAGCTGAGGCACATAATGTCCCGCATAACTTTCTCCTGTAATGTAAAACTCGCGTGTTTTGTACCCTGGAAATCTTTTTAACCAGTTGACTAGGAATGTGTAAGAATCCAATGCGGTTTGTTTATCACCCGTAACATAATCTGACGATCTGTTGGAGTACGAAAACCCGACACCAGCTGGGGACTCCAGAAAGATCACATTTGCCACTGCATATATAAGTTTTAATGTTCAGTTTCAGTGTAAAGTATATTTTGTAATAATTTGTAGAAGAACTCACTGGTGTTCCATGCATATTCGTTGTACCACAATGATTTCCCATCCGGGTTGATCCGGAACGGCCCGAGTTCTGTCATTGCTCCACCTCCTATCGAAGAGCATCCAGGCCCTGCAGCCCCATGGATGGCAATTCATGAGATTCATTATATGTTTCTCCAGAAACCAAAATGACTAATTAGGCGCCATTAAGGAAAATTTTGTAATTTTGAAAGACTAGTATTTTATTTTATTTTTAATATTGGTAATTAGAGTGAACCTGGGGATAGTTTATAATAACTTATAACTCAAAAGAACTATAATTGACATAATGGGAATTCAAAATTCACCAAATGGCATGGAGGAAATCAGTTAACAATTAATAAACATGGCAAAGATACACCATTAATTTATGATCATCATACATGTATGTTATTATTATTATTACCTCCATTAAGCCACAACACTAAGGGCTTGGTGGATGAGTTCTCAGCAGCCTCGGCAAAATAATAAAATAGCGCTCGGCCAGCATCAGGATCAACCGTCACATAACCCGAATATTGTCTGAAATTGACATCCGGTTGTCCAACCAACCTATCGATTTTGTCAGCTTCTTTTCGACCCTTCTGTGATGCTACATAAACTGACCGTGAAGTCTTGTTCGACACATGATCATCAATATCCTCTGTAATATGTGTTAGAACTATTACAACTGATGTCGAGCACTAAATAGAAACTTGTAATAATCACTAAAACTGGAAATAGAGAAGAAGAAAACGAAAACAGAAACTTGTAAATAAAAGTCGAGTCGAGTGGACACTCTTTCCGCAAAACGAATTTGCCCCAATAGTGCCCTTCGGTTTCGGCAAATCGTTCCTAAAGATAAAACGACTTCGTCCCTGATATTACAGCACCGTAAGTATCATGGCGAATTGGAAAAATCTGGACTGAGTTACTTAATGAAAAAATGCAGAAAAGAATGTATGTTGTATGCTAGAGAGTTTCAGGTGCTTCAGATATTTTCGTGTATGGAAAAAGTGCACCAAACAAATGCAGGAGCCTCACCCTTTTAAAGGGGTTCAAATTAGGGTTACAGCTGCCATTTAAGACGTCCTTAATGGCGTTCAAACAGTCAGCTTTATCAGCATGCACCTAGACGAGTTCAACGTGCAGATACGTTGTTGTTTGAATTCAAAAGTTTGAAACGTCTGACTTGTCAGATGCCAGCCGTTACGAAACGGTCAGGAGTTAACAAAATAAACTTGGGGTCAAAAAATCACATGTGGAAGTTTGAAACGTCTGACTTGTCAGGTGTCAGCCGTTACGAAACGGTCAGGAGTTAACAAAATAAACCTGGGGTCAAAAAACCACATGTGGCTAAAAGGTTAGCCAGGGTTGAACCCGAACCCGGACCCCACACGGACCATTACAATCGGACCAGCCAATTCGGCCCAATTGCCCAAGACCCAAGTCCGGGACCGGGCTCGGGCTCGGATCCGAGCGGCTCCGCCGAAGGCGGACTGGCGAACCCAAGTCCAAGAGCCCGCGTGAGCTTCGTTTAAACAAAGACAACAACACTCTCTAACCCACTTGATGTCCAATCATTAAAAGTTAAACACTTTTAAACTCCCTTCCACATTGGATAACTATCAATGTGGGATAAACGATAATCAATGTGGGATAAACGATAATGCTTTAAAAACACCTATTCAACTTCCAAACACCATTTCTCACTCACCAATAAATGGATTTGAGAATTTCAAAAGGCTATAAATATCTACACGACACGTAGAACGAGCCTATACAATTCGTTAACACGAATTATCGTTGTACCATTTAATTAGAATAAATCTAATTTATAACAATATGATAATTGGCTTGTATATTTTTCAAATTCCACTCCTTTAGTAGATCCCGAAGATGATTTTTTCCTCTTTCATCGTAACATTCTGTATAGTAACATTCTGTATAGGCCGCAAGGCACAAAAGAGAGAAAAACAGAATTAATGAGACAAATTTCATGTTTGCAATGAACTGTCCATTGCTGGTGCCAGTCTTAGTTTATATAGTTCTTCAACGTTGAAAAATTAATTAAAAAACAAATCATACAAGTGCTCGTTCTTTTTAAATTGGCACCAATGGCGCCCAAAGTGTGTTAAATTAAATAAATAAAGCAATATTTTCATTTTTCATACCCAAAGTATGCCATAATTTCAGGATTAGTATCCAAGTTCGACCAGCATCATTTATAGTCCACAAAGTGAAAAAAAAAAAGAAAAAAGAAAAAAAGGTCTCCAATTAGGAGAGCAAAGTGAAATTAGCCACATAATCAAAGCATCGAAGGCTTTAATTATTTATCTTGATGGAATATTTTGTTTATAATGTCAAGCCACTAAGTTGGACCCAACCATGGTTGTTTAGTAAGATCAATTAATTTTGAGAACATATAATTAATTTCTCCAACAAAATATTAGAATATGACAAATATGCAAGAAAGGCTAGATATTCTCATGAATGGATAGCGAGTCATGGACAATTCACAGGACCGCGGTATAAGGCGTAACTTACATTGGATGCGAGGAATCATGTTCTAAGTCATTTGTTATACTTATATTAGAGATTGCATTCACATCCTTTTATGTTGAAATGAACAATAGCATATATAGGTGTTAAGATTTTATTGCCAGTATTTGTCAACCATTAATTGATAAACCAAAACATATTCTTGATGAATAATGGTTGATAATTACTAACCATCAGTTTCTTAATGACAACTAATACTGTGTAAAGAAAAAACTCACTTTAACTGTAAAATAATTAACTACTTGGATTGTATGCAAAGTTAACTTGGATGAATAAACGATTTCAATATATAAAGGTGCATAAACATCGTACATTTAGACGTTGCCTTTAACATCGTAAATGTGCACATTTTATCAGGATTAAGAAACCCTCAACTTCAAATCCATCAATCCAATATTAAAACCTCAATGAAGCAGCATAAGGCATTATTCCCTTCGCATAAACATAACACATAGTGAGATTAACTCTCTTACATCAGTAATTAAGTAGATAATTTGTTTAAACTAAATATATTCTTCAATTTATATCTCTTGGAGGCAATTTCCTCTGTAAGAACGATGAAAAGAAAGTAAATGCACGTTGAGGCTGGTAACTTGCAACAAAATCATGTCCAGCTCCTCTTATGGTCAAAAATGTCACATTTTCGTATCCAACTGCATATCCTCCCATCTGCGACCCAGAAATGAAGTTATGGGGAAATTGTTAAATGTTATGCTTTTGATACGGACCAAAATGTTCATACGTAATATTATGTGATGTATATGGTTATTTGTGGAAAGTGGTCCTATCTTTAGGAGAGGGTGTGCCTCCTGAAAGATGGGCGAGATGTGTTATGTCTTTGAGAAGTGAACGAGTTGAAGGTTGTTCCTTAAAAGTAAGCGAATTGATGTGTCGGGAGTAGCGACCTGTAGTATGAGGATGAGTTCTCATATAGAGTCGTGATTTCTGGTGGGTTGGGCTGAGTATTTGAGTCTGATTGAAAGTTTAAATATGTGTATGGGCCTAGTGGGTTGTATGTCCGGGTTTATTTCGGTAATATATTGAGAAGTTTATTGTTTATGGGAACTTGCTATATATGAGAAGTCCTAATTGAAAGTCGGTTATAGAGTTGTGATGAGAATGGAATTCTGGTTATGTAAGTCGGTTATAGAGTTGTGATGAGAATGAAATTCTGGTTATGTAAGGTAATCCTATATAGTGGAGGATTTCTCCTATCTCTATAAAAAGAGGCGTGTGCCTCTCATTATTCTAAACTTATGATATCATAATTGAATCTTGAATGATTTGAATGAAGGGATTGAGTGTTGTGATTTCGCTTATTAACTTAAGCGTCGGAGGGTCTTAACGGGCTCGAAATTCGGTCCGTTCTAAGCGTTGTTTTGTAGGATCGGCGAGGTCGCTGTGACGATTGTGGAGGGCTTAGTGCCCCCTTTATTTGGTGGTTCAACCTTTTGGGCTCATCAGTTTTGAAAGAGAAAATAAATAACATAAGTATAAGAATAAAGTTAAACCTCAAAGGTAATTTTTCTAATTATCCAGAAGGAAAGTTTTGTGGTTTTTCGATGTCAGGTCACACTTATAGAAAGTTAGGTGATGTATGGGCTCATTTCCATCCCCTTTCTTACTGTTTTTTCAATTTTCAACTCTAGTGGAAAATGAACTTATATTTGTTTTTGTTTTTTTTGTTTTTTTGTTTGAACCATTTTTAGTTTTTACTTCACTTCACCATGGGAGTACCAAGAGAACCATGGGGTTTTTACAGGTGCCCCAATTTTGGCCATTGAGTATTTTGTTGCTGTCACTGGAATTAGACCATCTACATCTCCACTGCACATATATTCAAAATATATCATTAATATGTTAAAATTACAAATACTGATTTGTGAAACAGAAACAAATATCAATGGGGTATTTATAAATTTGAAAGATAGTAACATGAATTGATGAATGAAAAAATACTAATAATGATTAACTTGCAATAATGTGCAGCTCACCTGTAGATCCAGATGCTAATAGTGCCACTGCCCATCAGCTTCTTGATTAAAGGTAACACCGCCGTGTAAGGGTGATCCGTCCAATTTCGAAGTATGGGGTCGCTACAAACAAATTCACTTTAATTATAAACAACAAGTTATGTAAGAAATATATATGAATAGATATAATTTTGCCTCTTCTTGCATATCTGGTGGGTTACTTGACCAATTTTTATTTTTTTTGAATTTCTATAGTTTTGAATAATAGTAAATATACTTGCAATCCTGCCATGGCCCGGGAAGTGAACCGGAGATGTTAGCGTGAAGAGCCTTTTGCACTTTAGGCGTGTTCAAATAGGTGAATGCATAATCGCTTGAGCACGGATAAAAACTAGGTATCTGATTCAACATAAGAAGAAATCAAATAAACTAATTTATGGTGCGTACAAGTTATAAATTATACTGAATGATTGAAAAATACCGATGGAGCTGCACATAATGGTCCATAAATATTATAAATGTCGATGCTGACAATCTCTGTAATGGCTTGATCCACGTAATCTAGACAGGCTTGTGAATCGGTGTCGGAAGAAAAGTTGTTGCAATATTTTATGATGCCTTTCATCAGATATAAAAGCACTGGTCCAATAATGATCATACGTGCCCACCCACCTATCTTCATCGTCGAAGCTCACACAAAAATATAGGTATGAATAATCCGTTTCGCATGTATTTATACTGTTGAGGTATAAATTAGAAAACAATTTCAATCTCAATGTGCTCAGGGTTAATTATTCCGAAAAATGCAACACATGTATATATATATATATAGTAAGCAATTAGGGGCATATTGAACTAACAGCAATTCCTTTCAAGTTAATGACGGTATGATTGGCGATTTTGTTTTCTTCAAGGATCAAATGAGCAAGCTGATACGGACCAAAATAACCGTACGTGAAATTATGTGGTGAATGTGGCTATTCGTGGAAAGCGACCTCATTTCTTAGGGAGGGTGTACCCCTGGGAGGTGAGCGAGTTGTGATAATGCGAATGTATGGTTTTGTGAAGAGTAGCGACCTGTAGTATGGGGATGGCTTTTCATACAGGGTCGCGACCTCTTGTACTTTGGGCTGGGTATTTGGGCCCGATTTGTGGATCTAATGTATGTGAATCATTATGGGCCTGGTGGGCTGTATGTCACGGCTTAATTGGGATATCTATGGAGAAGTTTTGTTATTTATGGGAACTGATCGTAAATGAGGAGTTCTAATTAAGAGACGATTGGGAGAATCCTTGCATACATGGAATTCTTATCGTGGAAGGTAACCCTAAATATTGGGATTCTTCTCCTGTCCCTATAAAAGGAGCCCTTGACTTCTCTTTTGAGGTTAATGCTGGTTTACGCATTTTATTACTTTTGAGTGCACTAATATTATTGAGAGAGAATAAGTGTGTTTTCGCTTATTAACTTAAGCGTCGGAGGGCCTTAACGGGCTCGAAATCCGGCCCGTTCTAGGCGCTGTTTTGCAGGAAGTCGAGGTCGCTGAGACGATTGCGGATTCTTTGGAGGTCGTTGTGTCACGTTTGAAGGTTTTCTAGGTCACTGATCTCTATTTTTGAGGTTAGTACCCCCTTTATTTGGTAGTTCAACCTTTTGGACTCATCAAATTGGCGCCGTCTGTGGGAAAGAGAGACATCGAGTCTTTGAGCGAAAGGCGTGAGAGATTGCACCAATCAAACATGAAGGAGAAAAACATAACACCGAGAGTTCTGGATTACGCGTCTGGATCTAATAATAAAAAGAAAAAGAATAGATTCCCACATCTTGGCGAGAAGGATGTCCCGGGAAATGAGCAGGAATACCCTCGCGTGGATCCTCTGATTCGAAGCGCGGGCAATACACCTCCACCTTCTCCTAAAAAGCAAGTTGGGAAGGGACTGGTGGAAGAGGTGGAGAAGCAGACGCCTGAGATAGAACCACAAAAATCAATCTCTGAAGCAACAGAGGGAGGAAATCCGCTAAAGGAGGTGCCCGATCAGGGCAAGAAAGGATTCTTAGAAGGACTTATGGACTTTCGTACCTGTCGAAAAACAGGAGGAGTTGCGCAAGTATTTGGCGGGCGAGCTGAGTAGGGGGAGATATAAGAGTGAAAAGCTGAATGTTGACAAAGAAGGCGAGTCAACGGTTGGAGAAGGGAAGAAGAAGAAGGAGCTCGGCAAGAGAAAGAAAGGAGATATCTCTAGTTCCTCCTCGTCCGTGGATTCTCGTGTTCACACGCGGAGGGGAGTAAAATTGAGGCAAGATCGTTACAAGGGAGGAGGTCGCAAGTATCACAAAGGCGATGATGAGGGCGATACTCCTACCTCAGATTCGAGTAGTGACTCCGGGGGGAGGTCGCGGAAGAGTGGTAGGAGATATAAGGTGAGAAAAGAGGAGAGTGAGGTGGGGCCACACACTAAGGCCTTCCGAGAGTTGCAGGAGGCCATGCTGAAGCTGCAGAAGCGGATGGATGGAGAAAGCCTGGAAGGGGAGGAAGAGCACCCCTTCTCAGAAGAGTTGATGCATGCGCCGATGCCTCGAAATTACAAGGAGTTAGATTTTCAATACCGGGGAACGACTGATCCGATCGCACACTTGCAGCTGTTCGAAAATGCGAAGATGACACATAACTACACAGGGGCTGTGGCATGTCGAGCCTTTGTATCCACCTTGAGAGGGATTGCACAGAATTGGTTTTTCCAACTCCCAAATGGAAAAATTACAAGTTATCAGGTGTTGCGAGCTGCCTTCCTGAAACAATTCTCCAGTGTCAGGCAGAGTGTGAAGACAGTCCAGTCGCTCTTCACAATGGTGCAGCGACCTGACGAAACACTGAAGCAATATGTTAACAGGTTCACCAACGCTACCTTGGAGGTCCCTACCGCAACGGATGAGATGAAAGCTGGGGCTTTACATCAAGGTTTGAGGAGGGAAGATTTGCGGAGGTCACTTGTGAAGAAAGAAGCTCGCACGTATGATGAAGTTCTTGCGAGATGCCATAAATACGTGCAAGTGGAAGAGGAAGAAGAAGAACACCGATTGCGTTTCGGTAAGGAGGTCGCGAACACGAGGGAGAGAGTGTCTGAGAGAGAACCGAGAAGAGAACATAGAAGAGGCATGCGCGGGCTCTTGGCCTCGAATGCCGGGGTCAGTGTGAGCCAAGAGCCAAACATGAAAGTCTGGAGGGAGGAGGATTTCACACCACTAGCTATAGCGCAAGCTAAGGTGTTTGGCGTAATGGAACGCTCGGTACCTGATCTGATACAGTGGCCGGAAGATCGCACGCCCGTTCCAATACATCCAAAAACTGTCTCCTTTTGTCGTTTCCATAATAACTACGGGCATTTCACGGAAAAATGCCGACATCTCAGAGAAGAGATAGAGAGACTTATAAGGGCAGGGCATCTAAAGGAGGTAATCTACAAGGAGAAGGAGCCAGGCGAGCAGAGGAGGATGTTGCCCCCACCTCCACCGGGAGCCCCACCTCCTGCTCAGGCCGCGAGGCAGGGGCGTCGGAGAAACCAGGAGTTCAGAGGGCCCCGAGGAAATAAGGGGAGGATAAATATGATTTCGGGGGGCCCGACGGATGGGGATTCCAACAATGCGCGCAAGAAGCACTCAAAATCAGCTCGCAGTAGGACTTGGGAGGTCGCAAGCGTCAGTAGGCAGCCACAGGTCATGGGACCAGTCATATCTTTTGGCCCCAATGAGAGGCGAGACCTACAAGAAGATCATAATGATGCGCTGGTGATTGAAGGAGAAGTAGCGGGCTATGAAGTTAGTAGAATCTTTGTAGATAATGGGAGTTCGGTAAACATTATCTATACAGATTGCCTTGATCAGATGGAGGTGGACAAAAGGATGCGATCCGTGAATACACCCATATACGCGTTTAACGGAGCACAAGTGAATACGGAAGGAGAGATGACGTTGGAGGTAGTGCTGGGAAAGGGTACAGGCCGAGTGAAGAAAAATTTGAAGTTTCTGATCATCCGCGGGAGGTCGGCCTACAATGTGATATTGGGGCGACCTGCCCTTAATGCGTTTCAGGCTGTAACATCGACCTATCACATGAGCATAAAATACCCGGTGGGTGACAAAGTAGGAGAGGTCATCGCTGAGCAACAGGTCGCAAGGTCTTGTTACCAAATGACGGTCAGAAGGGGATTGACGGAGAATAAACGGGAGAGAGATGTTGATCAACCAGAGGGGATACTTAGCACGAAGAAGGTGAAGGAGCAAGAGACCTCTCTCCGGCCGAATGAAGAATTGATGGAAATCTCCTTAGAAGAGGACCGGCCAGAGTATGTTACGAGGATAGGTACCTTGCTGTCCGACTCAGTAAGAGAGGAGATGGTCAGCTTGCTGAGAGAATTTCGGGATGTATTCGCTTTTGGGGAGAAGGAATTGACTGGGGTCTCACCAGAGGTCGCGCAACATCATTTGAATGCGGACCTAGAAGCTAGACCTATAAAACAGAAGAGGAGGCATTTCGGGCCCGAGCTCGATAAGATCATTGAGAAGGAAGTACAGAAGCTTTTGAAAGCTGGACATATCAGGGAGATTCAGTTCCCTGAGTACTTATCCAATGTTGTGATGGTGCCCAAGCCGGAACAAAGGTGGAGGATGTGCATAGATTTTCGAGATTTGAACAAAGCTTGTCCCAAAGATCATTATCCTTTGCCGAGGATTGATCAATTGGTGGACTCTACCTCTGGATGCGAGCTGTTAAGCATGATGGATGCTTCGCAGGGATACCACCAGATACCTCTTGCCAAGGAGGATCAGCCTAAAGTAAGCTTCGTCACTTCCACCGGTACTTACTGTTTCGTATCCATGCCTTTTGGATTGAAGAACGCGGGGGCGACCTACCAAAGGCTGGTGGATCGTATGTTTAAGGACCTGTTGGGAACTACCATGGAGGTCTATGTGGATGACATGCTGGTTAAGAGCAGGCGAGCTGAAACGCATGTGAGCGACCTGAGGAAGACATTTCTCATATTGCGGCACTATGGGATGAAGCTCAATCCGAAGAAGTGTGCATTTGGTGTGAGATCGGGGAAGTTTTTGGGGTACATGGTAACCGAGCGGGGGATCGAGGTCAATCCTGAGAAGGTGCGAGCTGTTATGGAGATGCCTCATCCCCGTACCGTGCGAGAGGTACAGATATTAACTGGTCGGATGGCAGGTCTTAGCCGGTTTATTTCCAGGTCGGCGGAGCGAGGTGTCCCTTTTTTTAGGGCGCTTCGAAAGGGGTCTCGGTTTGAGTGGACGAAGGAAGCAGCAGATGCCTTTGACGAGCTGAAAAAGTATTTAGCAGAGATACCACTGCTGACTAAACCCATGCCCGGAGAAGAACTAATTTTATACGTATCAGTAGGAGAGGTCGCCGTGAGCTCGGTGGCTGATAAGAGAAGAGGAAGGCATACAAAAACCAATCTACTATATTAGCAGGATGTTGCGAGGTGCGGAGTTGAAGTACACCGAGCTCGAGAAAGGAGGTTTTGCGTTGGTTACCACGGCGAGAAAGCTGCGACCTTATTTTCTAAGCCACAGAGTGAAGGTGCGTACCAATTTGGCTCTGAAACAGGTTTTGGGTAATCCAAGTGTGTCTGGGCGTTTGGTAAAGTGGGCAGTAGAGCTCAGCGAGTATGATGTGGTGTATGAGCCCAGGACCGCCATCAAGGCACAAGTGTTAGCGGACTTTTTACA